>OU898279.1:6037538-6457998 GCA_918026665.1 Diabrotica balteata | reverse complement strand
TACAGCCAGTCCCAACATGAAAATATTCTACCCAGAAAGAAGATTATGTAGTACAATATAAAAAGATAATATAAAATTCAAATTTAAGTAGCATTACAAATTTAAAGCATTAAAATTATTATTAAGGATAGGATAGGGATAAAACATGGACACTCGTTTCTCGTCTAGGGACCCATCAAGACATTGCTTTTAAGACAAACTAGATTAGGTCACGGATAAAAGGTAATAACAAATGGAGTAAAACAGAGGTTAGGATTCTAATTACAGTTAAATATTAAGCTTACATTTGCAAATAAATTCCATGAAACATTCGTTTACAACTCTTATATTTAGAGGTAGCAGATAGCACATATTGTACGGAGGAAAAATTTTGATGTTGACTAAATTTTTTATTAGATCTTCAGTTTGTTTTGTGTATTTTTTACATTCGAAGAAAATGTGATTTAGATCACCTTCTTTTTGACATTCTGGGCATAAATTTGAATTTACGATTTTTAGTTTGGACAGATGACTAAGATAGCAGACGTGTCCAAATTTTTTTCTATAGTGTATTTTTATGTATGAGAGAGTAGTAAAACAATAAATTATGTATGCAAATCCCTAAACTGTTGATACGGGTGACTGAATGAAAAACAGATATTTGTCAACAAGTTTACAGAAGTATATAGGAAAACAATTTTAAATTGAGTATGACCACCAGGTATAAAGGTTGCAGCAGAATAGAATACAATAGTTGTGAGGGTTACTAATCCCTAAATAAGGTTGCCAGTGTCCGCAGTGATGGAGGTTAACAGGTACTAATGAATTTGCAAGAAATGTAAGATGTTTATTTTATTGGTTATATATAACCAATAAAAGTTTAATAAGTACCTACCTATTTGCAAAATAAAGTTTAATTCTTTGGATAAAATAAAACGTTTTATTTTATCTGAAATGAGTGCATTCCACGAAGTAAGGGTTTCAACAATCAAACATTTAATTCTTTAATTCCAGGAATCTACGACAGTAATTGACTAGATAATTACCTTCTAAACTTATTCCACAGAAAATGTGATAGTGGGTTTTTCCATTTTGTAGGAAGGTCCAAGTGGCGTATTCAAAATTCTTAACAGTTCACTAAAAGTAGGTACTTCAGTTGCAAGGTGCAGTTTATTGTGTATACTAGTGTTATGGAAAATTTGGAAGTGCCGTGTAAACGCCGAAAAATTGGTCCTTTAACAGTTAATGAAAAAACATTAATATTTAATTGTTTTAAATCATTTACAGACAAACGTTTATGTGAAAGTGTTGATGAGACCGTTGAGTTAGTTAGCAGTACACTTGGTGTTGGGAAATCTACGATTTACAGAGTTATTAAAGAAGAGAAATGTGGTAGTTTTCAAATGCCACGTAATGCTCCAGGGAAACCAAAATTTCAAATAGAATATCATTTTAAAGAAGGACTTCGACGGAAAGTGCATGAATTCTTCTTTAGACAAGAATTTCCAACATTGGATAAAGTTCTTGTCTCAGTTCGAGATGATAAGGATTACCCAGAAATGAGTCGAAGTACGTTATGGAAACTTTTAAAAGAAATAGGCTTCCGCTGGAAAAAGAATCCCAGAAAGTCTATTTTATTATAAAGAAGCGATATTGTCATATGGAGAAGACATTTTCTAAGAACCATAAAGGAAATGAGAAACCAAAAAAGAAAAATATTTTATCTTGATGAAACATGGATCAACGAGGGTCATACACCAAATAAATTTTGGCAGGATGAAACTGTTACAAGTCAAAGGCACACTTTTGTAAATAACTTATCTACTCGTTTAAACCCACCATCAGGAAAGGGACGCAGGCTGATAATAGTACACATTGGCAGTTCAGACGGTTTTGTTGAAGGTGGTTTATTAACTTTTGAATCAATTCGTACCGGTGACTACCATGAAGACATGAACGCTGATGTCTTTCAAGAATGGTTCGAACAAATGATAGATCTTCTTCCTAAGAACTGTGTAATAGTAATGGATAATGCAAGTTATCACTCCAGACTTATAGAAGGACTGCCCACAACCAAGTGGTTAAAAAAAGACTTGCAGAATTAGCTGAGTTCAAAAAATATTACGTACCATCCCGGATCTATAAGAAAGGAACTTTATTCGTTGTGTGCCTTTCATAAAGAAAAATTTAAAAAATACGAAATTAATGAAATTGCCAAAAATCGTGGAATGACAGTACTTAGATCGCCACCATATCATTGTGAATTAAACCCGATTGAACTGGTATGGGTACAGATAAAGAGTGAAGTTTCAAGAAAAAATACCACTTTTAAAATTCATGATGTTAAACAGTTGTTTTTGGAGGCCGTAAATAATGTAAAACCTGAAAACTGGGAAAAGGCAGTAAATCACACTATTAAAGAAGAGGAAAAAATGTGGAAGCTGGACAATATTACTGATAAAATGATCGAGCCAGTTATTATAAATCTTGGTTCTGAAAGTTCATCTTCTGAATCTGATTTGGATTTGTAACAAGTAGCTGTAAGTTTTATATTAATATTTTTATTCATCTATTTAACATACCTTAGACGGTTTTAAAAACTCTTTTTCTCTTTTGTAATTTTTAAAAATTAAAAAAAATGTGAATTTTTTAAAACCCTTTTTAATGTAGGCCAGTCAGTTCTAATATAGTGTGTGATAAAAGAGGTCACTTTTGTTTACATACACATAACAGTTTATATCACTGAAATAATTCATTTATTTTTTACAATTATTCAAAGTAATTTTTCAATTAATCTTGAGCGCGCCCATGTAGTGGTCGAAGGTACCAGTTAAAATTATGCTAATTACTCTCTCGTTCATAAAAATAAACTATAATTATGGATGTTATATACCTTCGTGTAACAGAATAATTTTTAAACCAATAATCACTTGTGATTGAAGGCTGTATAGAAGCATATTGCGAGGAAGAATGCGTACTATATATATGCCATGATTGTTTCCATTTACTATTGATATTATTTTTAATTATTGTTAATGCGTCTGGTCTACAGATTTGGTGACCAGCTTGCATTCCGGTATAAATAAATAAACCCAAAAAAAAATGAACAACTCTTCGGTTTTTATAAATGTCATAAACAAGTTTTTTAATTTGAAAGACATATATATTTGAGTTATTACTAGGAAAATTTAAAGTTTCAATGGCTAAACATAACAGACAATGAGTCACATACTATTGTAACAGATGTATTCTGAGTATTTTCAAAGTATCTTAATGCTTCATATATTGCTACAGCTTCAGCACTAAAGATTGAAAAACTAGGATTTAGTCGACAAAGTTTTTCTGTATTAGTTGATGGAATGTAGAAAGCACACCGAGTACCAACAATAGACTTTCAGGCATCCGTATAAATAACTAAAGAGTCTGACAGACTAGATAAGTAGACAGTATCACAGTAATGGGTTGCAAACACAAATAAACATGTTCGATGTTAATATTATCCTCTGATTTAAAGTCATAATCAAAATTTGTCAGGCTTCTAAAAGCCTCACAAAGTGGAGGTGAGTTCTTAAGTCTCCAATATCTTCTTCGTTCAGTTTTCTGATATTTGAGTGTTACGATTTTGTATATTAATAACAAACTTTTGACTGAGTTATTATCTTCTATAGCCCAACGGATTTTCTAGAGCTTCCACATATAGAGCATTAATTGGCGTCGATTTCATGGCACCCAAACAAATACGCAATGCTGCGTTTTGAAACACATCTATTGTTTTCAGATAAAATATTAAATTAAAAGACAGTAAAATCGTTACAATATATTTATTAACCACAAAGTATTTATGATACACAGGGAAAATACATTTGTAGCATATTCATCTATAAATATCTTATTCATTCTTTTTCCTCCAACGATTCATTTTATGGCGTATAGTTTCAAAATTGAATTCTCTAGCGGCGTTTGGATACCTAAAAAATATAGAAAATCAGTTAGTTTAAATTTAGTACGATTTTTGCTAGATATTAACTAACGAACAACGGGAAATTTAATAATAGTCAAGTAGTCAGAGAGGAAAACGCCACTTAACTTCTAAAAAGCATAAAAACATGCTGAATTTTGATAAGATTGTCAATTTTGAGATATTAAAAAGATGCAAAAAAAAATTTACTACAACACCTAATGTTTGATGATATAGATTCATGTGGGGAAAGAAAATTATTATATAAATTTTGTCCAATACGAGAGATTTTTGAAATCTTTTGCGTCCTCCAGTTGAGTGTAGTTTATTGCAGAAGTTTTGTTCTTTTGAAAAACACTAGTGTAATTTCTAAGAGAATGGTTCTTTTTACACAAAAAATGCTTGTTATTTAATACATTTTTTTCTACGGTTTGCAGATTCTGGGTAAATTAATTTTTTTGCGTTTTTATCCCCCTCTGAGGAGGGTTTTCGGGTGAAGCCCAGGGATAAAAGTGGTAAACTTTTGTGCATCTTTTTTGGGGTCCCAAAATTAATAAGTTCGTCAAAATTCAGCTTGTTTGTATGATTTTTAGAGGTTCAATGGCATTTTCGTCTCTGACGACTTTAGTAATATGTGAATTCACAATAGATGAAAAATTGAAGGCATTTAGAAGTCGATGCAGTTTTAAACAGCATACCTAGTAAACCAAATAAATATGGAATAAAAATTTTTGCGCAAGCAGATTTCAAGACCATTTATACCTACAATTTGCAGCCATATTTGAGGCAACAACCAAGAGGTCCTTTTGTTGTACATAATTCTCCATCGGAACTGGTAAAGAGATTATGTGAGCCTCAAGAGGAACAAAACGGAACATTACTGCTTACAATTGGGTTTCAAGCATACCAACAATCCAAACCTTGTTTCATAATTACGAACTTACATTTCTAGGAACGTTTCGCAAACACCCATAAGCAGACCTATTCGATCCAGCATGTTTGCTTTTAATGATGATATTGGTCATGTGGCAGAATGTAGACAGAAAGATTTTATCAAAAAGAGCCCTAGATAATAAAATGTAGGATACAAGACAAAAGGAATGCAACGGAAAAGGTTCGAAGGCATAGTTTGGAGGAGGTCATGGCTTAATTTGGGCTGTAACGTCATTAGAGAAAGGGAGAGAGAGATCTATAATAGGCTCAAACGTCTTTTAAGATTGATAATTAAAAAAAAATTTAGAAAACTGAAAACCAAAAGCGGCCTATCCGCACTTTATCTCTGCACATAATTATCTATTTAGAGAATGACATATTTCCACACTATATACGTACATACACACTGTATTTATTTACTTACATTTCAGAAAGGGTAGCATATACAGTTCGACTAGGTACGTTCGGATTCTTCAGTAGAACCTCCTTTAATTCTCTCAAAATACTATTTTCTCCTCAGCGCCATGATCTGGCGGATGATTATGAGGTTTGTTTACTTTTATATCGTGGATTGATCCATCGGATGGTATAACAGCTCTGGCATGACAGCCCAATCGTTTATATTCCAAACATCGTAAATAACTAAAAATAACATTAAAAGGGTAAATAGGATATCCAATCGGAAAATTTTACGTGGTTGTCGATCGATAACTACGTGACCCATCAGAGAAAACTAAAGTATTTTTCGTAAAAAAAATATCAAACTTATCAGTAGTACTAAAGCCCTAGTTAAGAATTACCCTTCTTTAGTCTGTTTTACTAGTCATTCCTCTTGTCCATAACTTACTTATTGTACAGCTGGTTTCTAAAAAAAACTGATACGATTCTTAAAGCGTATTTTGTAGAAAATTGAGCACTGTATTTTGAAAGATAAATACTTATTATTTACTGTGACTGCCAAATCTTAAAATTTGTCAAGGTGCCAAACTGCAGCAAAAAAAACAAGCTCATGCACCACAACACAAGCAATCAAGACTTATATTTGCTTTCAACCATCAGCTACAAAATCAAATTTTTGCGACAGAGTAATATTTACAGACGAGAAAAATTTTCAAAAAAAAAAAACAGAAAAAGGGCAAAATTGGCCAGTAATGATAGATTTAATCCTCTATACGTTGATAGATATAGAGCAGCTGGTCACTTTAGTGCCGATGTATTGGGATGGATTTAATCTAGAAGAATTGGAATGGTATGGCGTATTGATGGCAGGTTTGTTGGCAGACTTATCTGAATATCCTAGAAAATATCATGATTCCCAGTGTACAACAGTTGTATCCAGAAAATAATTTTATCCTTCAACAAAATAATTGTAATGTTCACACTGCAAATATAATAACCAGTGGCTCCAGAATCACAACATCGAAACCTTACCATGGCCTAGCTACAGTCCAAATTTAAACCCAATCGAGAATGTGTGGGGGGGTTATTATAAAACGGTTGTATCGGCGTCATTTTATACCTCAAAATGCTGAAGAGCTGTAGCACGGCATACAACAGGTTTGGGAGGAGCTCTCTGAAGAAGACAATTTCATTGGATGGACGACAACTACAAGCTGTTATCAATGCTGATGGAGATATAAAATATTAATTTTATTTTTACATACCTAAATTTAGTATAGTTTTGGTCTTCAGACCCTCCGAGAGTGTCTTTTCCCTCAATTTTTTATTAATAGAAAAACTGTGGTTCTCCTTATGTTAAAAGGTTTTGCTACCTCTGATAGTGCCAGTTATATTTTAATTTGGTACAGTTCGTGCTTTAATCTTAGATTTCTAAGGCTTTAATATATTGTTGAGTTAAGTCGTTTGTTTTATTTCTTAATAAAATCTTTATTCCTTATTTTATTATGTTTTATTCCTTAATAATAAAGTAATAACAACAACCCCATTTTATGTAAAAACTATCATTAAAATGTTAAATCGAGTAGTTATCGATCGAACTTCGTAATAAGGTTTGATACATAGGTGTTGAGAAAAAGTTTATTTTAAAATTGCCATTTATTGTAATATGTATATATGAATATAATAATGTAATATGTAATATGATGTATATATTAAAAACGAGATAACTGCTTCAGAGATCAAAATGTAGTGATTAAACAATGATTTATACTGATAAGAGAATGAAAACAAGGTATTCCTTGCACTAATTATCCGAAAACTAAAGGACCTGATATTTTGATACAAAACAGGTTTAATAGACTGGTAAAAGTCGCTTAGCAGACAAAACTGTGCAGAAATTGTGCAAAAAAGAGGAAGGAGAAAAAGACGAAGAGATCAAAACAATACATCGAAGAAAACCTAAACCCAGACAATGAAAATAAACAAAACGGGACATATAATACGGCGGAACAGCACATTGAAAATACGACTTATGAAGAAACTAAACAACAATAAAGCCAGGGACGAACGGAATTTCTGCAGAATTATTAAAACATGGAACACCAAGAGCAAATGCGGAGAAATGGGCAGTTGGTCTTATACACCCAATACATAAGAATGAAGATAAGAGGAAATGGCAGAATTGAAGAGCAATTACATTGCTAAATGTAGTATACAAAATTATTTCTGGTGTTATCTATAATAGTTTGTTAGAATAGTCCGAGAATATAACCTGTGATTTTCAAAAGGGTTCAGACCAAATATAGCCCACTACAGACAATATATTCATACTAAGAACGTTTCAGGAAAATTCAATATTAATTTTTATTAGTTTGGGCGTTAGTCTTCCATTTAGAAAAGTGTTAAGTGTAAGTGGGGTGTCTGCTCGTGATTCGCTCTTAGTAATCTAAATGACTAGCAACATCGAACCGACAGACCATCTTCGAGATCTTCTGGCAAACACATTGCAAACAATCATGTAACAAACAAAAAACGGTTCTACTCAGAAAGGGTTTGCCAAACTTATAATTAGTTGTGCTAAAAACACATTTCACGCGGCCTAACCAAATCTTACATTCCATGCTGGACCGAAGAATGTAAAGACCTGCATGATGAATACGAGCAAAACAGAGACTCAGACGTAGGTGAACAACTTCTAGAGTCTCTGAATTCTGCAAGAACCACCAGGTGGAGGGAAACTCTCGAAAAACTATACTTTGCACATAGCAGTTCGACCGCCTGGAACCTACTCAGATAATTGGAAACAGGCCCTAACATCCCGGCAACTAATTTTTCATCACCAAACCCAGAAGATATAGCAAAACGAATTACCCAGCTCTCCAAACCAACCGTAGAAAAGTTCAAAAAAGAGAAGTACGATATTAGCTCAAAAAGATCAAAATTGCATATCAACAAAGCCTGCCAATCATAAGGCAAATAAATACCAGGAACTTTTAAACGCACTAGAAAGCTGCAGAAATTGACAAAATATTTCCTGAGTTCATAAAACACACTGTCCAAAATTTGGAAAGTGGCTCCTAGATTTCTTCAACCAGATAATGATCAAAAAAGCTTCCTAAAATATGCAAACCATGCAGACACTTCACTACCGCAAAGTTACAAACCAATCGCCCTTTTAACGGTTTATCTCTTCCGCGCCAAAAATGGTGTAATCTGAACCGAATCAGAATAGGTCATGGTGTATGTAATAAATCACTTAACCTATGGGACACGGCAGACAGCCCACTATGTTGCAAATGCAATGCTACTGAAATACCAGTCCACCACATCACCCATGTCGAGCCACACGATTCGAAGATACACAGTTTAAACGAAATCCATGAACTACCTCAATGGTAGCAATATCCGGCTTTTTCCTGTTTTATTATAATGTATTGTAAATTTTTTCTTGTGTAATGTTAAGCAATGTGTAAAATTCATTCAGAAAAAAGAATGTATTCAACCAAAAATACGTACATCATTGGCGGGTTTCCTTTTTCAATGTTTACGTGAAATACGAATCCATCAACTATATATCTTGGCATATCGGGTTTTCTTTTGATTTTTTGTAGTAAGTCCTTTGTATTTATATCTGCAATAAGATATTGTTAATATATAAAAATATAAACCTGAACTTGACCTCAACACTGAACAATAAAATAAAGTAAAATTCTTACGCTTTCTCAAAATATTCACGAGTAAACAAGATGTTACATGTTTTAAATCGACGATGCGATAGTTTCCACCTTTCAAACAAACAATACCAAAAGTTGAGTAGTTAATTTCACGGTATCATGTGTAACTGAAGATTTTGTTTTATTCTTAGAAGCGTTATATTCTTCAAAAATTCAATATCTTTTTGACATTTTGTCCTTCAAATTCTATTCTTTTATTATAGTTTGTTTTTTTTTAAATTTTGAACTATCAGAATTATGTTATCAGATATTATGATATCCAGAATGTTTGTCGAAAATATTGTGAAATTAACTCCTATCAATGATTGCTTCAAAAAATGTTTTTCGGTTAAATATTTATAGTCTTTGCTACTAGAAATTTTCAGAATTTTATTCCTGTTCTAAATACGCTTTATACATATTGCTTCAACCTATCATTTCAGATCATATCTAGATTGTAGATGTATTATTATGTATGTATAAGCTTCTAATCTATGCAATATATGCTGGAATAAGTTTAGATTCTTAGAGGGTTTACTAAAAGAGAAAATAAAAAAAACAACACAAAAAAATATTAACAAACTTTAATATGATTAAAAATAATAAAATTACATTAAAGGATTCTTTTTCCATCTATGCAATGATGAACTAACCGATTTAAATGGTACGTCGGCCGCTGCTTTAGGGAAACTGTAAAAGAAACAGCATTTTTCAAAATCATGCCGTTTTTGTGATACATTAACAAAAATCATAAATGAGAGACACTAGTTTACAAATAAAAAGGTTTGATTTAATAGAAAAGCGATGAAAATTAAATTTCTCAATGAAACGCTAAGACCTTGCATTAAGTATACCCACAATTCCAAAAGTCTTGGTCGCCCTGTTAATTTTTAACTTGTTCAATGAGATGATTATTGTTTGTAAAAAAATTTTTAATCACTTTTTAATAAAATAAAACTAATATGACAACACAAAAGGAATGAAGTAAAGTGAAGTACTTATTAAAATATCATTAATATTGTGTCGACATTCTACACCTAAATATTCGTTATTCGAAGTAGTGTTACACAAAACTGCTAACAATATCGAAAAAAGTATAATTGCCAAATCTATTACAGATGTGTGTAGTGAAACTAAAAATTCCTGTTAGAAAGAGAATAAAACAGCCATTTGAATTAAAAATAAATCAATAGCAAACAACATAATGTTTACAAAAGCAGACAAAGCTAACACTACTATTGCTATAGATAAAATAGAATATAATAACAAAACAATAAAATTCTTAAATAATCAAAATATTGAAACGTTACACAAAGATTCGACAGAAAAATATCAAAAACAAATTAAGCTAGCATTAGAAAATTCAAAATCAATAGTAAATCCAATAGAACAGAAATACCTCAATATCATGAACCCACAGCCTCCTAAATTATACTCTTTCATTAAACTACACAAACCGGATCACCCAATAAGACCTGCAGTTTTTTTATACATATTTATTTTATTATACCCTCATATAAACTTTCAAAAAAACTGTTAGAGATTATTTTAGAACACACTAAATGTTAACCTAAATTTACCATAAAAAATACAATAGAACTAGTTAATAAAATACAACATTTTCAATTACCTAACAACTCCAGATTAACTTCATTTGATGTAAAAAATCTTTTTCCTCGTATCCCTCCTACAGAAACTTTTATTCTAGTAAAAAACCTTTTAGACCAAAATAGTACAAATCCAATAATTACATCTGAAATTTTACATCTTCTTGAAGTTTGCATAAACCAGGACTACTTTGAATTTAATAATCAAATATATACAAATAACAGTGCAGGACTTATAATGGGTAATCCTCTAAGCCCATTGCTATCAGATATTTTTATGGATCATCTAGAGACAAAGATTTCAAAATATCCCGTATTTAAACAGTTTTTATATTGGTGGAGATACGTAGACGACGTACTGGTATGTTTCACAGGAACTAACAGGTAACTCGATTAACTTTTATCGAATATTAATTCACTTCATAGTCATATTGAATTTGAAATAGAAACAGAACAAAATCAATCCATAATTTTTTTAGATTTAAAAATTATCAGACTTAAAAACAAACATAACTTCTCCATATTTCATAAACCTACCCATACTGACAAGACTATACACAATTCATTATCCCATCCAACACAACATAAACTGGCAGCCTATCATAGTATATTACATAGATTAACAGAAATTCCGATGTCAAAATACAACTTTGAGACAGAATTAAATATCATTAAGCAAATAGCAGTAAACAACGGACACAACGAACAAACAATTAATAAAATGTTAAATCAAAAACTACACAAGAAAGCCCTGAAATTAGTATTTCCACCACCAGAGAAAAAACCCAGTACCTTCTGCTCGATTACAGATACAGGCAAAATATCAACAAAAATAGCCAAACACATAAAAAAGAAAGGAATTACACCAGCTTTCTGAACAAATAACAACCTAGGCAAATATATTAAAAACAACAAGAGCTCAAATAAAAAACACTTACACAGTGGTGTGTACAAACTTAAATGTGGCGACTACCCAAAAACTTACATCGTCAAACTGGTAGAAACTTTAATAAACGAATAGCAGAACAAAAAGGCTTTCAATAATAGAAAAACAGATTCTACATACGCACTTCACCTTCTAGATCACAATCATTCATTTAATGACGAATTTAAAATTCTTCACATTCAAAATAAAGGCCTTAAGCTATCCTTGTTAGAATCTATGGAAATCAACAAACTAAAAAACACAGATATAATTCTGAATGATCAACTTGTGACAAACAGTTCTCCCCTCCTCAACCTATTTCATTAGAGACTATAAAGTGTAAACGCATGCCAAAAATAGATCACTTGAGAAAGGCAATCAGCCGAAACAGCTGTAGTGATAAGAGTTTAAAATAAATTTTGTGGAAGTTTGAAAACAAAGTTTTCAGTGTTTTATTGTTACATAAAATAAATTTCCATCAAGTAACGGTCGAATCCATCAATTATTATCTATTTCAGTGAACTGGAAGCTTAGTTCGAAGACGTAGACTTTACTTAGAATTTCACTTAGAGACACTAGGAGTACCGATACCGACTATGACCTAATCTGTTTAGATGATACCGCTTAGCTAGGTGCTCAAACCATAAGTTGACTTTTGAAGCAACATGCTGCTTCTACATTGGTCGTACCTCCAGCAAGGCTTTCCACATTAATTTTTCTGTTCAATTACGAGAATGGTGACAGACTTTTTCAAGATTTCGCAGGGACTAAAGCAGAGAGATGGGCTGGCCCCAACTTTGTTTAACCTGACTCTGGAGAATGAAGTTAGGCAAATGCAAACTTGGAGAAGGAAATCTACTGACCAACCGAACGGTTCAACTGGCCGATTATGCCAATGATATTAATATTATGAGTAGAACATAAAAAGGAGCACAGGAAACATACGCAGAGTTAAAAACGCAAACAAAACGGCTAGGTCTGGAAATTAGCACAGAAAAAACAAAAATAATGATACAGACGAAAGAAATATGGTCCCACAAAACATTATACATAAAGATGACATTGAAACGGTTGGAAAGTTTATATACACGGGAGTAGAAATATACAGTCCATCCCAAACCCTTCTTTCAGTGCGTCATTAGTTGTTCGAATTCTCTCTAACGCATTAAGCTAGAAGTGACAGAAAAAAACCTGAGTCGCTGATTATTATACATAGAACTTAGAAAATTAGGTATAGTTCACGGTATTCGCATATTAAAGCGAATTCTACTTACGAACGTATAATTGGTTGGAGTTTAGAATACGCTAAATAGATATCCAATCAATTATGCATATAAATATAATTTGACACAGATGATGTTGATAATGACAGTGACAGTACTTTCACAATGTCAACTGATAAAATGATAATTGCCTTTCCAGGTTAGTATTTTCAGACATTTAACTACAGTGAAAATTAAATTTTGTATTTATTGTCATAAAAATATTTTTAAATATTCCGAGATATACCGAGAATGAAAAAAAAACTAATATTAAAAATTATTAAATTAGTTTTAATTAGAAAAAGAGGCTGAGACATCTTTATTATCAGTTTTCTGTCGTTCGGCGAAATCAGATTGTGAATTCCGGAATGAGATTGAAGAAATATCTTAAACTAACGCCTTTATGGATATTTATATGTATTAAAACGGTTCCTTTTTAGAACCACGGACATTTTCTCTTGAAATGTAGGATATAATTGATACCAGCCATATATCTAGTGTAATCATTGATTTTCAAGAATCAGATTCTGAATGGGATTATAGATTGTTTGAAATATAATATTCATTTTTGTTATTCATAAAAAAGAAGGTACACTTACATTCGGTTTTTTAAACTAAACTCCATTAGCAACGAATTTCATCTGGATATCGGAACTGGTAGATTAACTCAAAAATCAACTGCTTCACTATTTAAACTATTTATATTGTTTTTTTTTTAACTAAACTTTATAACCTTCTTTCATTTGCACACCAAATCTGGTAGAATAACTTTAGAATCAACCATAGACAAAAACCATATAGATATTTATCTCATATTGGCGACCTTGAAATTTATTTTAGTTTTCTTCGAATACACAGATGGCGCTACATCACCTAGATATTTTAATGGCAACTTAACGTCAACGTCAACATTTGTCATTATCAAGATTCTTGTGTGATTATTTACTATTTACAGCGTGGTGGTGTTTATCTTTTGAAGGATCTTTTATGTATTTTTATTTATGTATGTAACTCATGTGGCATTTATAGTTCTTAAATTTATTAGTCTATTATAGTGTTTAAGTTTTATAGTGTTAAGTTAAGTTTTAATCTGTATTTTGTTCCATTATAGTGTTAAGTATTTAATCTGTATTTGTTAAGGTAAGAATGATCTATTGTAATTGTAGATTTTTTTTTAACAAGTTAATTTTTTTTTGATTAATATTGTTTGTTTTGTTATTTCACTTCAGATGGTTTATATTTATTTTAATATTTTATTCAATATAGATAATAATAATTTTTACAAAACTTATGGTGTGGTATAGTGCAAATATCCATGTTCAATTTACACTATAAATTAAATAAATTAATAAATAAAATTTTTTGTTAATTATTTTTATTTATCCTTTTTTTTTCTAAAAACACTCCGAAACATAATTTCACACTGAGAGCACATTTATGTGCACTCTGTATTTTTAACTGAATAAGAAAAACTATAAGAGGCAATAGTGCGGCAACGTTGTATTTAGTTTTCTTCGAATTTTGTAGAATGTCGCCTTTTAGCTTCTAAATGTCATTATTGAGTTCGCCATTCTATTTGGTTTAGTCTATGGAATCAACTGCTTCACTATTTAAAGCTTATTTCCACTATTTAATGACAACTCTTCACAAAATTAAACTATTGGCTGCCACACAAACTTATCAGAAAATTACTTATCCAAATATGACTGATTTAAATCGATATTATTTTATCACAGGAATGTTTTACTTTGATCCCTTGCAATTGTCAGTAAATTTTTTTACCTTTGCAGTCAACTCTTAAAAGATTCTAGGAGGAAGCGATATTTTAAATAAACAAACCTTCCAATTCCCTAGTGTTTGTAATAAATAATAATAAATCCATAAACAAATCTTAGCTAATTAAGCACTTTCCATGGAATGTATAAAATAGAAACAGAAATAGAATAGAATAATGAAAAACTGCTATGCATTAAAAAAATAACCTTTTCACGTTTAAGGCCGATTTACGATCCAGCAAACTGTCAGATTTAACTAAAATGTCATGCAATAATTCTCGACATTCTTAAAATTCTATATGACGTTAAAATTAGTGACGCACTGAAAAAAGGGTTTGGGACAGACTGTATGCCGACGAATCAGAAAATGGAGAAATACGGAAGAGAATAACGCAGGCAAAGAGACCTTATTTTGCCCTCTCCCATATATTTCGGTCCAAAAATGTCCACCGAAATACAAAGATGAGAATCTATAAAACCTTAATTCGACCAAAAGCATGATATGGCAGTGACGCATGGGTCCTAAAAGAAATATCCAAAAGCAAACTCGACGCATTCGAAAGGAAAGTACTGAGGAGAATACTAGGACCTGTGAGGGAAAACGTAATTTTCAGAAGTCGATACAACAACGATCTTTATAAACTTTATAAGGAAGCACCACTGTCAGACTTCATTAGAATACAATGATTGCACTGAGACGCACATGTGATAAGAATAGGAGAGGGTAGGCTACCAAAAAGAGCACTGAAGGCTAGAATGCAGGTTGGAAAGTCCGTATATGGAAAAGATCAGTCACAGATAAGCAAGGGTGGAGGCAAAAAATAAAGAAGGCAAAGGCTCAATTTGGGCTATAGTGCCATAGAAAAAATCTTTTGATCCACTGTGTATATATATACTTCTACAGTGTGTTTAAGCTTCATTATTTCTCGTATTTACGCTGAATTTGGTCCTTCATATCGATTACTACCAACAGTCCATTTTTATCTCATTTAATATTCCTACTTTCTTATTCCTATTTTATGGACTATTTATTACTATGAGCTTTACTAATGTGGGCTCTAGATGCTTCACGTAGGGTTGGCAAACATGACGGATAGTTTTCAACGTTTGATCTAGTATTTGTTCTTGCACGCCATAACTTCTACTTCTACTTGCACAATTTAATATATTGAACAAATTTGGTCAAATAATCTATATAACAATACCAATGCTCCCGTAAACTCATAGGATATTATCACTTGAAAATCCATTTATATTATTCACTTTATTCACCAGTGCATCTTTGGCACATTTTTTTGATGTGTTGTAAACAAATGGGCGTTCTACATATTCGACATGCGTAAGCAGTATTCCTTCTTATTGAAGGAGGACAAAAACGACACATTTTTCTTTTTTCTAATTTTTCATCATTGCATTTGTGATTCGCCTGTACCCAAACTTCTTCTATTTTTGGTGTGATAATACACTCGATTCCTACAATCAATAACACCAGTCAATGTTTGAACCTAGACTTTTTATATAGTATCTAATGAAAAATGTATTTTTGTTAAGTATTTTGTTGGAAAATAAATTAAATAAAAAATGAAATGCAACTTTTTATCAGCAGTACCAAATTAACGATCTCTATTTAGTAACCATACTATGAGGGTGGATTGATATAAAACTAGCCTTTGATAGAAAAAACAAGTTTTTTGGAATTAAATCGATTTATTTCTCAATATAGTCCCTTTAGCTCGATACACTTAGTAAGACGATGTCCCAATTTTTTTATCCCATCCGAATAGTTTCAGCGACGACTTCATCATTTGTAACGAAACGGCGTACTCCGAGCCGAGAAAAATCGCTGGCAGCAAGATCTGGGGAATACGGTGTGTTTAACCAATTCATAGCCCAATTCGTGTAATTTTGCCATGGAGACGGCCGATCGGTAAGCCGGTGCATTGTCTTGGTGAAAGAGCACTTTTTTGCGTTCCAAACCGGGGCGTTTTCGACGCTATTCGACATCGAATCGACCCAATAATGATGCGTAGTACTCACCATTGATTGTTTTTCCAAGTAGTCGATGTGGGTGATGCCCTTCGCATCCCAGAAAACAGTCGCCATCACTTTGCCGGCCGAATGTGCACTCTTTGCATTCTTCAGTGGCCCTTCGCCGCGTTTGCGCCACTCTTTCGAGTGTTCTCTGGTGTCCGGTGTGTAATAATGCACCCAGGTTTCATCAACGGTGATAAATCGGCGAAAAAATCCTTCAGATCGCGCCGTATCATTGCCAAAAGTGTCTTCGCAGTGGTCACACGTTTTTGCATTTGATCGATTGTCAGCAAACACGGCATCCATCGCGCGGATAGCTTTTTAATGTTCAAATGATGGTGAATGATATTGTGTACGCGTCAGTAGGAAATGTTTAGGACCTCTATTAACTCGTGGAGCTTACACTCGTACGACCACGAACAAATTCAGCTTTCCAAAATTTTACTGTTGCTAACGAAGGTGCAACCTCACCATAAACTTCGTCCAAGTCCAGGCTTTGATTTGCACATTCATTTTACCCTTTTTGTCGAAGAACAATCACCGAACGATACTCGACTTTTTCCATTTCTCCGAAAACACAAAATTTGCTTGCTTTTGACGGCTGTAAAAACCAAACTAATTGTTTTTAAAACTTAAAATTTTAACAGACGTAATGTCATGAATGGCAAATGTCAACACAGAAACCAATTCGGTATCAAGTAGCGCCATCTATCAAAGGCTAGTTTAATATCAATATATCTTCGTAATATGTATTTTCTAGATATTTATGGGCTTAGTTTATAGTATTTTAACATTGTTTATCTTATTGAAAGTTGAGTTATATTTCTTGTAACTCAAACGACTTCTTAGATAAACAATTTAACTTTTTTTTAATCGTTTATCCCAACTCGTTAACAAGTTCTATCAAATAACAATATTTCTTTCATATATAATTGGCTGAAGATGGATTGTGTTGCTAGTGTGAAAGTGTTTATAATTTTCAGTTTCCTGTGAGAAATTTCTATTCTTATATTCGGTTCGCAGTTCCAACTGTCTAGTAAATTTAGTTATTATTATTTTTTTGCTACGTTGGTTAAATTTTGAAAGACTGGCAGTGGCTGGAGATAACTAAACAACTAATCGAAAGTGCTTATATTCAATATTAAAACAAAAAAATATTTACATACAGTTTATTGACAAAATAAAACTGCATCAATGAAAATAGAAGTTTGTTTTTGAAATTTGATAGTCGTTTCTAGATAAGTATTTTACAAATGGAAGGATTTTCCAAATTGTTTTTTCGTTTTCTCCAAACGCATCATATCGTCCTCGCTAGTTAAAAGAATCATATTGCATTCACTCTCTACGTATACAAATTTCTAGCCTTAGTTCTCACATGCACAATCATATCGCAATACTCAGTATATAATTAACGCAACTCATTCTTTCTACGTATTAAACGTACATACTCGTTTTACATAGCATATTAGTTTTTAAACATCATCAAGATACCATTTCCTATCTCCTCAATTCAAAAAAGGTCTTTTCGCTTTTTTTCGAATTTATAAGACCAGTTGATAAATTTCAACTAATCCAAACAATCAATAGTATCAAAAACCAATCTTCCTGTAGTACTGATACACTATCCATAAAAATTTTGTCAAATCTCCCAAGAAATGTGTTGGAAGTCCTGGTCTCGCTAATTAATGATTCCTCTGAAAAAGGTAAATTTCCAGAGTGTCTGTCATCAACTAGCCTCATAACGTCCACTGCTGAACATAGGCCTCTCGCATCTCGCCTCTCCATCTCGTTGGAGGTCGACCTCTATTTCTGTAAGCTTGTATTCGGGGTCTCCATTCCAAAATTCTTTTTGTCCACCGGTCATCAACTGATCTTGCTACATGACCTGCCCAGTTTCCACTTTAGTGTTGTTATCCTTTCAATAACGTCTGCTACTCCTGATCTTTTGCGTATAGTAGCATTGGGTATTCTATCACGTAGAGAAATCCCTAACATGATTCTCTCCATTGCTCTTTCCGCAACTTGTAGTTTACTTACTGTTGTTCTTGTGAGCGTTAGGGTTTCTGCGCCGTAGGTCATCACTGGCAAAATACATTGATTGAATACTTTTCTTTTCAGACACATTGGAATCTTAGACGTAAAAATATCCTTCATCCTTCCAAATGCAGCCCAAGCGAGGTTTATTCTTCTTTTCAGCTCGATTGTTTGGTTGTTTCGACTTATTCTGATCTCATGGTCTAAGTATATATAGGAGTCAACTGGCTCAATATCTTTGTCTTCTACTGAGATGTTTTTGTTGTGGACTAAATTTGTCATAAATTGTGTTTTTGAAAAATTTATTTTAAGACCAACTCTTTAATAAGGACGATATTATCTGCAAATTTAAGGTTATTTAAAAATTGTCCATCTACATTGATGGCCTTTTCGTTCCAATCTATTGTTTTACAAACGTATTCTAGCAAAGTTGTAAATAATTTAGGAGACAGTATCTTCGAGATTATTTCTTTGAATTGGTTTCAATCTTAATTGGGGAAGGGGAAACAACTGGTTAGACCAAATGATACACTGCTGGAGTACCACCAGGCTCAGTATTGGGTCCTCTACTTTTCCTTATCTTTATAAATGGCATCATTAATTTAAAAATCGATAGAAAAAAATTTTTTTGCTGATATCATTGTCACCTGAAGAAACTCTAATATTGCACCTCTTCATGCAACTATAATTTCTGATCTACTTAAAATATAAACCGGGTCTGATCTAACTTCCTCTCTTTTAACGTGGATAAGACAGTAGCATTATCCTATAAAGTAACTCTTCAACCCTTGCTTCTTAATAACAGCCACATGAGTATCGTTGATTCTGCAAAAATTTCTTAGTATTTTTATAGACAGTAACCTCAAATGGTCCCTTCATATCGATTTGTTAAGTAAGAAACTAGGCTCAGCCTGCTATGCAATAAGACTTGTTTCGAAGGAAATCAATTTAGCATCTTCCAAAATAACATAACATTTTCTTTGTTCGAGCGTCATCTTCGATATGGTCTTCCTTTTTGAGGTTCTAATACAGTTGCCCAACCTGATGTTATTTTTAAATTACAAAAAAAAGCAATACGGTCATTTGTTTGGTCTCAGAAGAACAACACATTGCAGAAGCTACTTTAAAACTCACGAGATTTTAACGTTTATATATTTTAGAAACTGTTTGCTTATTTTGTAAACAAGTACATGCTTTTTCAGCAAGACTGAATCATGACTACTCCACCAGAAATTGAACCTTTGAACTCTAAGAAATTATAGTACCTTTATGTAAAAATATCTAAAGTAGTTTTATCTATATTTAGGTATCATATGCAGCAATTTATTAGTTCGTAAGATTTTATTATGCAATTTGCAATTTATTTAAATTTTTCAATGCATTTTATTATCTTTTATTTTGTGATATTGGCGATTTATGTAATTTCAGTAAATTATAAATAGTTATTATGTTTCTGACTTTTTGTAAGCTTTGTCAATAAAATTGTACAATTTTCAGTGACAATAAAGCATATTTATATCCTTTTCCCTTTGCAAACTTCCATTATCGTCCCTTAAATACTAATGGACTTAGTGAATCATCTTGTCTGAGATGAATGTATACTTGGAAGAGTTTTCTCTCAATCAACGTTTGTTGATTTTTCTGATCAACTATTGCAGAATTCACAAATTAAACAATATTTCGGTGTCATCCTCCATCTGAGTTATACTAACGCTTTGTGTAATTCTACGCAATATAGGAAATTTAATTTACTATATTCGACAGATTTTTTCTAATATTTGTAGGATAATAAACACAGCCCCTTCTTCCAAATGTAAACCCTTTCGATTTACAATATCCAGCCATCTCTATCATTCCAGGCATCCTCTCCTTTCTCTTCGATCTCTCAAATCTTATCCAACTTCGTAGTGGTCTTCTGCATTTTCCTCTTCCACCTAGTTTCCATTCTATAATTTATTTGGCAAGTTCTTTATCAGGAATTATTTGGGCATAACCAAACGAGATTAACTGTGTCATTGCGAGTCTTACTTTCATGATCTCTGATTCTTGTCATTGTCATCCTCTTGTTGTCTCCAGAAGTCCATTTCTGTTGCCTTTTTATCCGGTTTACAATGGTCTTATACTGTATCGGAAAGAATTTAAGATAAGTATGCAATTTCAAGGGTAGGAAATAAGAAAAACATATTTAAAACGTTATAGCAATATTATTAGGCGTGCTCACCAAACAAATTCGTTTCGTAGATATGTTTCTGTAAGACTACAGCGTTGCCAGGTCAGCGAATTGAACAAGAAATTAACAGGGTAGAAAAAATAATGTATTTAATTTTTTTGTAAAAGAAATAAACAAAGAAAAATAAACAAATTATTTAGAAGAAATAAATTTTAAGTAAAAAAAATTCACTTTTCTGTTAGTGTGAACTCAACTTCCTTCAGTTCATCATCAGCTTTATTATATAAATTGATTATTTTCTAACTTTTAACATTATTCACTTATATATAATGGTCTGTTTTATAAAGCGGTTCCAGTACTTCTGTATTAAATTTACTTCTGAAAATTGTCTTTCACAAGTTGCATTTGAATGAGGTAAAGTTTAACAGACGATATAAAGTCTCAAATTAGCAAATAAAGGATTACCGTCAAAATGCTTTATTTGACCCACTTTAAAATAGAATTCATCCAGACTTTCGAATTATTTTGCAATATAAAGTTTTCTCCATCCGGCACCGATCCTCCTTTTACATCGTTTGTAAGTCTTGAGCATTACAAAGTCGGAGCATTTTAAAATTAGTGATAAAAGACTTTGGCAACGTTTAAGATACTTTTATTCAGATACTGTATCTTGCACATGACTAGATCTGCACAATCATGTCTTTTTGTACGTCCATATAAGCTGTAATCAAGAAACGCCTGCATCTATCATAAAAATCCTGTTCAATTCATCATCTAAATCATTACTATTAATATTTTGCGTCATCCCAATTCCTAGATGCATGTTGTTAATGTTGTCAAATTTTGTAATATCTTGAGGATCAATTGTTTCAACATTAGTTTGTCTCACATATTGTGGGTCCATGTCAGTAAGCAATAGATCTTTACACATTGTGATCATGTTGCTGTGCAAATTTGTTATAACTACACCTGGTAACGAAGATGATAAGATTTTCAACAGTGTTGAATTCGATCGGAAACATTCGGGTTTTAATCGGGATACTAAGAGAAAATATGATTTTAATATCTTTTTGGTCTTTGGAAACAGCTAGAGTATCTCTCTCTAATTTTGTAATACTAATTGTTTTCCGTATCTCCATATGTATTCTGATTTTTTTGCTTATACGATCTTAAACATAGACGACGCTAAACTCATCTCCAGCTAATCGAGATCTTTGGCAGATTCCAATTTGAAATCCCCATATATCGAGAACTCCCAGTTTGTCCTTAAACTCTGATAACTATATTTGCCCTGCTCTCCAATATCTTCTTTATTATTTGTAAAAAGCCTCGACCTTCTCAAGCTTTCTGTGCCATTCTGCTCTGTCCCTTGCTTGGATTGTCCAGTTGGCAACACCGATCTTCTCAGTATCCTGTGTTACTCCGTGTATCAACCTCAGCTTTGATTTAACCCGTCGTCTCATTTCCACCGGTTGCACTGTTAAGAATCTTTTTTATCATGTGTTTGGCTTGATTATAGTGGTAATATATTTTCCACCAAACTTGTACCATGCTTGTAGATCCTCTGCAGTTCAAAGTTATATCTACTCATCCATATTGAAAAACATCTCCGAATGTATTGCGTAGTACCTTTTTTTTCCAAAAATCGATAGAGAAGTCTATTTGGTTTGATTAGAGTCGATACCTCTGATCCATATGTGAGAACGGGACTATCAGTGTTCTATACAATCTTATACGAGTTTTTTGAGACAGACATTTGTTAGCTAAGTACTTTATGATAACACCTTTTTGCATTTATGAGGTTAAAACTAAGGCAATATTTATACTCCTACTTTCACCCTTTAATAGATCGAAAAATTTCGGCAACACATATATACAAATATTTAAGTTCCCGTGAAAGTTGGGGTTGTTCTCACTTATGTAGTTAACACATATAAATATACAATTTTTAATTTGTAAAATTTTTTATCAGGTGATGCAAACTTGACACATTATTTTGATGTGTTGTAAACATATGGGCGTTCTACATCTTCGACATGCATACGCAGTTTTCCTTCTTATTGAAGAAGGACAAAAACGACACGTTTTTCTTTTTTCTAGTTTTTCGTCATTGGGTGTGTAATTCATCTGTAACCAAATTTCTTCTATTTTTGGAGTGATAAGGCACTCGATTCCTACAATCAATAACACCAGTCAATGCTTGAACCTATATTTTTGTTATATTATCTAAAGGAAATTTGTATGTATTTATTATTTCTTGGAAGATACAATAATTTAAAAAAGAAAAAGTAACATTGACGATTAATTTTGGAGTAAAAATCTAATTTTCCATTACAAAATATAGATAACCAAGACCATTACTGTATTTTACAAATGTGTGACTGTTTTGGATTATCGCTAGACACTCAACAGCCGATGATCCACTCCACTATGCAGCATAAGCAGTACGAAAGTAAATTACTCTTGTGATCAAATACGATCACAAGAGCTTGCAAGCAAATACTTCAAATATGAAACAAAGTAATTTCTAAATTGAATAAAAAAATCCTTCTACAAACTTTTTTACAGTACTAATAAGAACTTCTTTACAGTAAATCCTTTTGATATAGTTTGTCTTTTTACAGTTTTACCTTTTTTGTTCAACAGTAAAGACAGTTATATGTTTATAAGGTTATGAAAATATTTAGATTTTATTTTATATTTACCTGCAAAATATTGTTACAACTAAATTGATTATTACCTAGAATTTAATGTGTTTTTAATCAGTGAGCTGTGAGAGATTAGCATAAGCCTATATAGTCCAGGCAGTGAGGCCGCTCCCGTTGGGAAAATGTTTCTGATTCGGTTTCTTCGCGGATTCCGGTTCAAAAATGTCCCCTTTAAACAAATCTGAAGGGTGCCGGGCGAAATTTTTGGGCAGAAATTGTTTAAACAATTTTTTTAAACAAATTCCAAAAATATTTTTTTTTAATCTGGAAAACGTTCTGTTAGGTTTTTTGGGTCATTTTAAACAAAAAAGATTTCTTGTCATTTTTCTCTACAGTTGATAGTTTTCGAGTTATAAGCGATTTAAAGTCTGAAAAAAGCGAAAATACGCATTTTTGAGACTTGAAAACACATATGTAAATTATTATTTTTGAGGTTACCAAGTGTCTAAATTGAAGTTTAAACATTCAACTTCAAGATTGTGAAGAGTAATCGGGGCTTATTTTAATTTAGAGCGTTGTTTTTTAATTGTTAAGTATGCGCGTACACTCGATTTTTCTGCCGGCGCGCGCGGCGCGACGCGTTATCGTGCGCCTCTATCGTACTTATGCATAGTTTACATATACTTACACATACTTACAAATAATTATTATTTATTGAGTATATATTTATTTATATCAATTGAGTTATAATATAAATTTCGTAAAATATAAACTACATTTTATTTAAAGTCTAATAATAGTTACATAAAATAATTGTACAAAAGATTGTTAAATAACACACTATCAATCAGTAAAAGTATCTTTGTTTTCACAAAAATCTAAATCACATCCACATAATGGTACAGAGTTGACATGATTTTTCTTGCAGTTGCAAGCATTAGTTTTGCAAGTCCTTTTGCATTTGCACGGTTTCACCAGTGTTTCTGGTAATGGGTTTTGAGTTATGAATCTTGGTAATACCCACCACTATCAGACATATAATATCCATATTGTGTAAAATCGAGAGTTTGATAGCGAGAATGACATTTCGCCAAATATATGTTTGAGCGAAAGCTCTTAACAAGTGTTGGTAAAGTGCGTCAGAGATACACGGTATATTGACTAGATTAATTCCTAAGCCACATGATCTGTTAAACATTGTTTTTCTTGCATCGTTTATGGATTCTCCCATTTTGCCTATTAATATTAATATTTACTGCATTGTATTATTTAAATAATAATTTAAAAATATTATTTACAATTGATATAAATAAATATATACTCAATAAATAATAATTATATTGTTCAAATTTGGAAGAAAAAAAACTATATACGGTTATTACATTGCGATGATTGATTTATTTAATTAGCCCAATGACAATAATTAATACCTACATAAATAAATTATGGAAAAAACTATGTTAATAAACTTACGTACGATAGAGGCGCACGATAGCGCGCCGCGCCGCGGCGGCTGAAAAATCGAGTGTACGCGCATATTTAACAATTAAAAAACAACGGTCTAAATTAAAATAAGCCCCGATTGCTTTTCACAATCGTGAAGTTGAATGTTTAAACTTCAATTTAGACACTTGATAACCTCAAAAATAATAATTTACATATGTGTTTTCAAGCCTCAAAAAT
Organism: Diabrotica balteata; assembly: GCA_918026665.1. NCBI lineage: Eukaryota > Metazoa > Arthropoda > Insecta > Coleoptera > Chrysomelidae > Diabrotica > Diabrotica balteata. Next base: position 6,432,881 of record OU898279.1, on the reverse strand, counting down.
GCGTATTTTCGCGTTTTTCAGACTTTAAATCGCTTATAACTCGAAAACTATCAACTTTAGAGAAAAATGTCAAAAGACCTTTTTTGTTTAGAATGGCCCAAAAAATCTAAAAAAATGTTTTTCGGATTAAAAAAAAATATTTTTGGAATTTGTTTAAAAAAATTGTTTAAACAATTTTCTGCCCAAAAATTTCGCCCGGCACCCTTCAGATTTGTTTAAAGGGGACATTTTTGAACCGGAATCCGCGAAGAAACCGAATCAGAAACGTTTTCCCAACGGGAGCGGCCTCACAACCTGGACTAATATGGTTACTGAATCCCTCATAGCCTGTATTCTATACCCTACAAGGGAAGAGTCTTAGCGGTGATAATGTTTCAGCCACATTATTTACTGAAAATTTTACCTCCTTAGTCGAAAAATTTAATTTAATTGCCGATCAAATAATCAGGATTATTTTGGAAAATGCTTCCTTCAAAAACTTTAGCTGCTCAATTCGAAAAATATGCTCCTGGTCACAAAACTAGCAAAGAGCATCTTACAATTATGACATGTTGTTATGCTTCAGGAGATCATAAATTAAAATTAACGGTTATTGGAAAAGCGGTAAAACCTCGATCATTCGAAGCAACTGAAATAAGATGTCTTCCTTGTGACTATTACAACCATCGAAAAGCTTGAATGAACCAAACAATATTTTCGTTGTGGTTTAAAGATAATTTCGTACCTTCAGAGCGTCACCACTTGAAAAAGAAAGGCTCTTAGAGCTGTTTTATTACTCTACAATGCTCCTTCCCACCCAGCTGAGGCTACTTGAAGATGGACAAATTTTTGTTCATTATTTTCCACCAAACGTCACAAGGGGTAATATCCAGTTTAAAGAGAAAAAACAAAAAAATATTCCTGAGATTTCTCCTTGAAGAGAATAACAGCAAAGATTCAATAAAAGAAATTTTAAAAAAGTAGACCATAAAAGACGCCATATTTTCAGTCTGTAAAGCCTGGGTAAACTTACCCTCCAAAACATTGAAACTTTCATGGGGGAAAATATTGGAACGAGATGATGTACAAGAATCTTTAGAAGAACTGGAAACAGAATCATTTCTTGAAATTTCCAAAGCTCTCCCGGATTTCATTCATGTTGATAGGGAAGACATGAAAAACTGGCTGGAAAATGACAGAGACGAAGAGAGATTTAAACAACTGAGTGACAACGAAAGAGCAGATCTCTACAGAAAAGGTGGACCATCTACTTCGTCGCAGTTTGATTACGAAAACTCGAGCGATAAGAACGAAATGCTCAAACATCAAATAAATAGCTTCAAAACGATATCTAACATATTAGCGTGATTGTAACATCTATTTGACAACTGATATTCTGAACTTTCTAGAAATTATTACCTATATTAGCTTAGTCTACTATAAATTATTTCATATTATGTACGTAAATCGTTATTTAAAGCATTTCAAATTCTTGTAAATCAAAAGATTTCATATATCCACAATTTGATTTTTTTGGTTCATTTAGGTCATTCTTTACTGAAAACTACGAGATGCCAATACCTCTTACAAAAATAAGTGTTCACAATTTAGACATTCTGTAATCTTGCAGCCACGCATCACTTGATTAGTTCTAGTTCGTCTCAATTCCTTAAAGCAATTTGAAGATTATATTTCTATGCGTATACCAAAAAAACAAATGTTTTACCTCAATTCTTCTGAAACAATCAAGTCTATAATTGATGGAAATTCATTTTATGTAACAATAAAACACTGAAAACTTTGTTTTCAAACTTCCACAAAATTTATTTTAAATATTATCACTACAGCTGTTTCGGCTGATTGCCTTTCACAACTTGAGAAAAATATTTAAAAGCTAATGTTCTAATTGGTCAGCTGTACTATACAGCACTAGTTTTTGATGTTTTAGGGATTACGATGCTACCTCACCCAGTGAAAAGGCATTTTTGTTATATTCTTCTTGAAAATGAATGTCTATATGGAATTCTCACATAACAAGGAGAATAGCCCAAAAATCTTGCTTGTATTTCAATAAAACATGTAGGAAAAAAAATCTGTCTTTACTTCCATAGTTATTGACACAAAAGATTTTTTTTTAACAAATAAATAAGTTTGATCGAGGGGAAAATGCATGTTTTCCATGACTTGAAATGTTATTTACGATTTTTAGAGAAATACATTCGAAATTTCCAAGGTAAGTGTCTGGAGAGTTTTCAAATAGATTGGGTTTAGGTTCAAAATGGAAGACAATAGAAAAGCCTTGTGTGAAAGAGCTAGTGTCGTTCACAAAATAATTAACTAGTAAAATAATTAAAAGGTAAAATAAAATCTATGAAACATACCGATAATGATGGAAACACACATATATTGGATGCGGATAGAAAACATGGTTTTATTGATGGAGCGGATCTTGTGTTTTCATGTCAAAATCAAAATAACATGAAGACGGAGATGTTTGTGAAATAGTTGAAAGAAAAACTGCTTTCAAGTTTATATGAACTATCTATTATACTTTTGGATAATGCCCCATACCATTCGGAAATATTAAATAAGTAACCAACAAATTCCTGGACAGTACATAAAATAAAAGAATAGTTAACGAATGAAAATACTTCTAATTCTCAGGATTCTTTTAAGTCAGAATTACTACAGTTAGCCAATGGAATGAAAAACTAAAGATATTTATAGTAGACGAGATTATACATAGTTTTACACATCTGTGAAGACTGCTCCCTTACCATTTTGAATTCGATCCCATTGAACATATTTGGTGAATATGCAAAACTTACTACGATAACTATATTAAAATCAATGGTTGTAGTGACGCAACAATTTTGTAAACATGACAAGAAGCATTGAATATGGCTACTCTTGCAATTTGGGAAAAAAAAAGTGTGCGGAAATGTGGCAAGTTAATAGAATAATGTTGGATGCTTGAAAATCGCATCGAAGCAATTAATTCTTATTATTAACAATCAAAATTAAGATACCACGACAAGGATCATGATTATTGATTAGAATGTATCATGACCATAGAATGAGTATGGATCATTATTTTGATTAGAATGTAAGGAATGTTTTCATTTTATCATTAGGGAACATCCATAAATTACGTTGCAAAAATTAGGTTGAACTTTTTAATATCATCCCACACCTTCCTCGTAAAGCGTAGTTTACAGTCGAGACCTCCATCTTGTTGAAGTCGCAATTGAAGCTCATAACGCCCCCAGTTCAGTAATTTTTTAAAAATTCATTATTATTTTTGGATTGTTTAAAATTAACTATAAAGGAATATTCAATTATATTTATAGAGACAATAGCGACAAACTGAAATACACCAAACTACGTCGGATCTGTACTCATATCCCTCTCCCTCTTCGCTATTACGTAGTTTATGGATGTACTTACCCTTAAGAAAAATTTTTGAGTTTTATTGTTATTTTATTAGTAAATACTTTTTTTACAGTACTATTTTTGCACTAATATATTTCTCCAGTCTATCAGTAATTTTCTTCTATGTTTGCACTAATAATTCATAATTGTATATTTCTCCAAATGCTTTTATAATTGTAGTATATATTTATTTATTTAATATTTTTGCTTGTCTTTGGCAGTGCTTCAAGTATTGGGAGAACTTGCTATGAACTTTCTCAGCACAGCGGATCGTTGTCGAATCTTTCATCCCTAATCCAAGAGTCACAAATTCGTGAACTGTACTTAAGTTAGTTAGTCAAATGAAAATAATTTAGAACGTAAACGAGGGCTTATGAGAATTTATAAAAAAAATCCCAATGGAAGAACATATGTACTCTATGAAGCCGTACGAGTTAGATTTTTTTACTGCTAATTACTGCTAATTTTTTACTGCTAATTAGACAATCAGAATAAAAGCTGGAACCTTCGTATGTATTGCAGCAATTGTCAAAAAGTTGAATCAGGAGGCTTAAAGGTATCCACAAATCAATGCCGTTTGCTATACCCATGATATGGAGAACCAGAAAATAATGAAATACTAACTTTTGCCTTGTCGAAGTAGGTTCCTGATCAAAAAATAAACATGCCGTTTTTTTATTTAATTTTGAATCTGCTATTCGGCGAGTTCCGCACGATGCTTCGTTGCCGTTCCGAAAAACCTCCAGGAAAATGGAGAATCGAGATGAACCTTCAACCTTATCCAATACATTGAATTATTCCGAAGATACACATGATGATATTTTTAGACAAGGTATAGGGTAGGTAGGTTTTTAGAGAACGGGTAATCGTATGGTATTGATTAAAGCCTAAACCGACACCAGGAAGGTTGTCAGGTCTTTTATTTCTTCAGTAGATTGAGAATAATGAATATATATCGCAGATTTTTTTCAAATTTATTAATTTAACACTGATATAATCACTTTTTGAACATGATTTTATCATTACATATTTTTTAGTAGATCAATATAGTGTTTCAGTAAATCGGCAATTTGCAAAATCAGTAGATCTACTTAAAAATCAGTAGACTTGGTAATCCTGCGGGAGGTAGTAATGGGCAACGTACAGGCACCAAAACATGGCGGTCACATCGAAACTGGCTTCACTTTGCGAAGGTTTATTAAATGAGAGTTACCTGTCCTCATTCCTTGTCTAAGATCCCATTTTATTACAACAGAAAAAGCCTCATTTAATTTCACAAGATTTAAATGACCTCTAAGAGATTTGAAACTAGGGATTTGTTTTCCCAACTAAGCGGCTGGCATCTTTTACAATCCGACGTAATAATACCGTATTCTAGAAAACGTACTTTGCAACTTTCATCCTTCTTCCTACAAAGTAGGGATATGGTGTAGGTATTGAACTAGAAAGATTGTTTCAACTAGGAAGATAGCACGTGCCTCGGAAATAGCGATTATTCATTAGAGATTCTATTATCTATCTAAAACAAACCTATAAAAATCCATTTTGAAGCTTTAAATTATACAGTAGGTGTAAATTATGCAGATAAAGAACGGCGTTATGAATTAAATGATTTTATTTTGAAGCTAAAGAGCCGAGTGAAAGTGTAAAAAGATCCACCGCTTGCTGATCCTCCCAAAACGATATTTCACAGTTACACATAAAACTAGGTTTAATAGTTAAATAAAATGATTTAAGAGAATGGGAAAATTAGAAAAAGGATTTCAATATCTTAGGGAGAAACTAACAAATTAGTAAAGCGAAAATAAAGGAAGAAATTTTTGTAAGTCCCCGAATTCATAACTTATTTAAATGGTGCTCTTAAAGAAACTTTGGCACCTGTGGAGAAAAGAAAAACATGAAGTACTTTTAAATTTTTGTCGGAATTTTTTTGCTAGACAGTGTGACTTGTGATGTGTTGTTAAGACTTTTTAGACGCATAAAAATTAATGGGATATCTTGTAAAATTCATTTTCTTTATTGCCATTGAGATTTTGTACCTACAAATTTAGTAGAGATCATTGATGAACAGGGTGAAAGGTTTTATCAGGAGATATTAGATTTGGAAAAACAGTAACAACAAAAAAAATAAAATGATTATCCTTGTAGACAACTATTGACAATTGCTTAGGGATGTTTCGGAAGCTACTTATAGTGGCAATGTTTAAAGCATGAAAGTTTACATAAATTATGTAAATTTAAAATAAAATTTTACTTTTTTTCTTGTGTTAAGGATCACTTTCCTCTATTGGTTTTATATTTAACTGAACTTTTGACTTTTTTGTATCTGATAAAATTCTGGAGTGATGACCTTCGGCTCAATTTACTGATATTGCAAAAGGCATTAGCACCAATGCCTTTTGACTTAGTTACTGCTGTATTATGTTTATCAAATTTAATAAATCATAAATAAAAAATTAGATCTCCATCCTAACAAGCCTATTTTCGAATGTCGAAGTTGCTTCATGTCTATTTTTTCGGTCATGTGTAAACATTTAAAATGTACTAACATAAGTTCCACGTTTATATAATAGATCAATTTCCCAGATGATGGATTGATAGATTAGTTTGGCTCATTAAATGGCCTCCTCGTTCACCCGATTTGAATCGCTAGATTATTTTTATTAGAGATACTTCAAAAGTGGAATTCATAAAATTAAACCAGCGACAGTTGCAAAGCTAAGAATTATCCAAGAATTATCAATGCATTCAAATTAATTTCTAGAGAAATTAATTTGGATAAATTGGACATTAAAAAAATGTAATAGACGCATTCTAACATAGATTTCTAGACTATTGTATTATCTTTTAAGATGTTTCCACAAGGACTGGATACGGTTGAACTAGTATTGAAGTGGAGATTTAGATAAAGGTACCATATACACGATGTTGTATTTCAAAAACCAAAATGACTAATGATATAAGAAAAATGGTAAATCTGGCAAAATTACCAACATCAATTTTCAAATTAAGGAAATTAATTTTTCGTTTCCAGATTTTTGGTCCACAGCAGATATCGAATATGAATTAATAAATTGGAAAAAGCCGCGTAATGGTTACATCATCGGTTAACACAGAGTTATATACAATCAGGACCAGCTAATACTGGCAAGATAATACAGAAAACAAAATGACGGTTAAATATATGCCAAAGTACAAGACTCAGCAACAAATTGATGAAATGTGATTAAATCAAACTACCTCAATGAAGTGTAGAGACAACAGATCTATTTTTGGCGAGGTGGTCAGAATATGACAAAAAACGATCGACAGCTATGAAAATGGGTGTATGGCGGAGATCAAGCGTAACATTAAGAGACAGAAAAAAATAAAAGAAATCATTGGTGCCTAAAAGACAATCGTGTAAAATATGGAACAATACTTAAAATGATATTCACATGTAAATATATGTCATCGTGACTTCTAAAAGCAGCGTAAAATTGGATGGCAGTCAAGAGAAGAACGCTTGAAACGATGCGAAACAAACTACCATCAGGAAGGTAATGAGCGTGAAACATTTGCAACGAAGACATTGTAGATAGAAGCTTGGAGAAAAGACCGTGATGAGTCCTTATGGGACCAAATTCTCTTGTTTTATAAAAAAATATATTACTGTCGAACCTACGGTATCGAATACTTCTACAATTTTATTATTTTTATTACATTGCTCTCAGAAATTTCAAAACAAAAACTTCTCTTCACACCTAGGTGGTTGTGACAAATTCTTTAGAAATTTTGTTTGCTTTAAGAGGGTATTAAAGCCTTACTTAAACATTTTCAAACTAAAATATAAGCATCAAAATATACTGGACTCACAACAAAAGAATAACTAGTGCCTCACATCGTTGCAAAAAAAAATATCAGTTCTCATACTTACGCTGTAGCAACCGTCTCATAGACTTTCTTCAGTGTAGCATTCGCCATAGATTCTGACCTCACGGCAGATTTTAGTTCTTTAAGAAATGCTTCCTTCTCTTCTGCATTTATATCTGGCGGATGATTATGTGGTCTTGTCATTTTAAGTTCATTTATCCAACCACCTACAGGTATTGTAGCTCTACCACGACAGCCGGCTTTTTTGTGTTCTGCGCACCCTAGGTAACTACATTTTTTTGTTTTTAAAACTATAATTGTCGACCAAACTGATTGTACCCAAAAAATTAAAAGTAATAACTGTACTACATATAGAAGATTAATAGTGCACAAAATTTAGACTGAATTAAATCTGCGTACGGACAAGGAAGACAATATAATGGCTAATAATGAGAACACCCTCAAGAGAAGGGTGGGACATTTCAAGGGTTTACTGTTTATAGTACATTTGAAAATGATGACAGCACAAATTTTATTGCACGCGAGATAAAAAGAAGCGTATGGAATGGAGTTAAAAAGAAATAAGAATACGCATTAAAAAAACCAGTGGACATAGACGTTAATGATACACAATTTGGTTTTCGCAAAAGCCTAGGAGCCACTGAAGCTCTTTTTTCATTTCATATACTGATACAAAGATGCCTGAAAGTCAATCAGGATATATATGTATGTTTTACTGACTATAATAAAGCATTCGATAAAGTACGACATAAACGATTAATGAATATCATGAAATCAAAGAAGATTGACTACAACGGCTTCAGGATCATATCAAATTTATACTATAAACAGCGAGCAAAAGTACGTGTTAACGAACAGCTGTCAGAAAAAGAAACAGCTGGAATAAAGGTAAATGGAGTTCACATTAACAACATTATATATGCGGACGACACTAAGATCTTAGCTGAAAATATTGAAGATCTTCGAGACTGGTGACCAGAATAGCGGAGTGTGGAAAAGAGTATGGTTTAACAATGAATGTCAAGAAGACGAAATTTATGAGAATATCTAAAACTCAAAGAAATAACTAGAATCTTCTAATAAACTGAGCCAACGTCGAACAAGTGGACAAATATGCATATCTGGGAACAATGATTAACTCCACAAATGATTATTCAGGAGATTAAAATCAGAATAGAAAAGGCTAGAGCAAATTTCAACAAATCAAAAGAATATGTACAAGGGATTTAAAATTGGAGCTAAGAGTTAGGTTGGCGAGGTGCTGTTTTTTCGACTAAGCCAATGGCCTATATATAGAAGAAACAGAGATAGCAAAACAAGTAGAGTTGTATTCTCTCCTCATTATTGTTCCAACAAGTATGTAGAAAAGATATTTCAGCTTGCGCAGGAGAACGAAAAAGACATCAAAATTAATGGTCTTTCGATTAATAACCAAGATATGCTGACGATACGGCCGAAGTAAATAATATAACGGAGCTTTAAGATTTAGTGAATATCACACACGGAGTGGGAATATGAAACATCAAGATAGCAAAATCAAAATACATGATAATCAGAAGACAACCCTATATAGATGCTCAGTTAAATAGAAACAATAGAACTACTGAACGGGTTGAAAGATTTAAATACCTCGGAGCTACATTAAACAACAAGTAGGACCGATTGACCTGGGACTGAAAATAATAGTTCCTTTAACCCTAAGAATCCGAGTCTTGAAATACTACATATGGCTTATCTTGATGTACGGAAGTGAGACCTGCTTATTTAAAAATGAGACCTCTGAATCGTGTGGACTTTTGAAATATAATATCTCAAAAGGATACATAGAATTTCATGAGTGGTCCATGTAACAAATGTAGAGGTCCCAAGAAGAGTTAATGCCAAAAGAGAATCGTTAGATGTCATTAAGCAGTGAAAGATTTCATAATGTGCCACATTCTACGAAACAACAAATAAAACCTAAATAAGTTGAAGGTCGAAGAGGACCTGGGCAAAAGCACCTGATGTTAGTATAATAAAAGCGGAAAAAGGATCACTGTACATTCGACAACCAGCATGAACACCTACTTGCTGCACAGCGCATGGTAAAGAAGATATATAAAGTAAGGGGCCCGCAAACTGCAGAAATTTTATCGGCAGATAATTTGGTGAAGTATTCAAAAAATATTATGCCAGTCGGACCCCAAAGCTAGGAAAGAACTGAATTATCTACCGATAAGTCGTAGTTGGCAAACACTGATTAATGAGTCAGCCGATAGATTAGTTTGAAGGCAATCGGGACACCTAGCAAGCAACCTTTTTTATCGGCCGATACTGAATCGGTGTAATGTTCGCGTATGCATACCTCTCTATATTGATTAAGAAGCCGACCAAACTATCGGCTGAGATAGTTTGCAACCTAAGCAGGTCCTTAGAATCAGTTTGGAAAACAACACCAAGAAATGACTCAGACAGGGCGAATGCGCTGGCGTACTGTCTATTTAATACCCCGCTAAATAAATCTTTGAAATGCAGAATTGAATATCAGAGGTACAATATTTAATAAAACTATCGATCTATGCAAGTGACTTGGACCTTGTCGCATGCATAACTCATGTCTTTAAGAGAATGTTCGATGCACTGCAGCAGATAATACGCTACAATAAAACAAAAATGAATGGCCTTAATGAACAAATCAAAAAGATGTTATTGTATCCTAAGTACTACAATAAACATTTTTAGGTACAACCAATTTATTTGCCCAAAAACATATTTACCGTAAAGGTGGAGTGCCTGATATGACATTATTATGATAAACAAATCCTTGATAGATAAATCTCGTTCTTGAAGTTACTCTTCTTTTGCGTGGTATAATCCTCGTCTCTTTCACATAATCTGATAAAAATAAATTGCTTTTACTACCTCACTCATTTTATTTCGAGCTTATCATCAACTAGTTTTTTTATTTTTGCATCAAAACTCGGAAATAGTTTTAAAGTTCGTTTTATCAAATCAAATTCGTTAAAGTTTTATCAAATTTTTCAATTTTATACAAAAATGGTGATGAAAACTACTCTATGGAAAGTAATTGCCGAATTTTGACGAAAAATTTTCAAATAGCTCTGACCTTCCTGTCAAATAGTAAGGGATTGTGAAATTAAAAACAACATCTAATAAATATATTTAATGAAAAGATTATCTATAAACCTTCGATCATCAGGAATGGTGTGGAGTATCAATCTTCCAATTGTCCGTGTTTGCTAACCGACGCCATCTCCGGATCGATGAATGGATCTTGTTAAATGGGCATAGGGTGGATGCTTCAGGATACCTATTTGTATATTTGGTGGGGTTTCCATTTATAAAATTGGATAAACTTGCGAAATCTGATTATACATGTGTGTCTACATAAATTGCAATCATATAAATTATCATTGTTTTAGAGAAAAAGTCTCTTTTAAAAGTTCTACTTTATTTAACAAGTGGAAAAACAGTATTTTGTTTAATATTGTATTTATACGGGTTTAAATCACAACTGTTTATAATAAAAATTACATTTTATTATAATTTAAGAACTGATTTCAAGCTGTAGGTGTTTATTATTGTGCTTTGTAGCAGCCAATTTGACAGTAAACTTACTTGACCTCTATTTTGTAGGCGAATACCCATGTTTTTGTTTTGAGATTCTGAGAGTGATGTTGTACCATCCGATTAATCACAAGTTGTGATTTTAAATCACCCTTAACATTTCACCTAAAATGACTATTTATCTACAAGATCGAGGCCAAGTAGGTCAAATGTCACATTGGCTACAAACCGGCAAGTATGAACATCTACAGGTTGTAATAATTTAATTCGATATCTAAACGTCAAAAACAAACAAAAATGTAATTTTTATTACAATCAATAGCGACTTAATTCCACATACATAAAATATTTAACTAAATATGCGAAAAGGAAACAGTTTGAGAACCTCTTTAATACTTTGTTTTAAAACCATGTAGAGATTTTAGATAGAACTTGCTTCTCTTTGAAACAAATTTCATATGATTAAAATATATGTAGATAACAGAGTGTTCTATTATGCTTCAAAATATTTTTGAATGACTTCTAATGTGGTAACAAATTATAGCATCTAGTATAAAAATATTTTGAACTTCAGTTTAGAAAAAAATCAATGTTTGTGTTAACTGTAATAATTTAATAGATTTAATTTTTATAGAAGTCTCATTAATTGGCAATGCAAAAATTGTAAAATAGTACGATTTATTGGTCCACTGATTTGTAGATTTTTTTACTTTGTCAATAATTTAATAAACGGCATATGATGGCCTTTTTATTTTGTACAAAAAGTATCAAAAAAATATCAGAATATATCTTTTTCATTCAAGGGAATAACTCTATTTTGGGCTCTATTAAATAATTTCATTTAAACAAATATAAAATGTGAGAAAAATTTGCCAAAATCTATTCCTACATCAACTTCTTTTTGAATTTTACAGTATTTTTCTTATGATTTTTAAAAATTGGTCAGATTAAAGTCGGTTAAGATTTTTGTTTGAAATTAGAAGTTACCTATCAGTGTATTGATTTTATTATGCACTTGGCAAGTCCAAAAACTTTATCACAAATACAGTACCATGCTTTTTTCTATACAAATTCAAATTTTGACTTACAGAGAAACTATTACACAAAATAAAAACAATAGATAAATAATTTTTTGTACAAAAACTGAGCAATCATTTTGTATGTATGTAGATACGCAGACTTTTTATTTCTCTAACAGGATTTTATCTACCAAATAAGAATAAACTAAAAAACCAACTCCACTATCCACATAAAAAATATTCAAAGGTTGTTGTTAGCCTATTGAAAGCAAGTCAATAAGTTTCATACTGTACCAAAACATTACCTTGTTTAATTCTATCTGAACAGGTTATACCCTTACAAACATGAAGATTCGTTTTGTACTGAATGTGAAAATCGTAACATATCTTTGTATTTATTACAAGTACCTATATGATCCATATAAACCACTAACCACATATCTTTTAACACACAAATACCACAAATACATACACAACAAACAGCAATCATATAAATTTGCTCATTATTCTCAGCTCATTATCACTCACAGTCAATACAAACATTCTCACGAATATATGGGTCATATAGAACCTTTGAAAGTGTAAAAATCATATATAAAACAATTACGATTAAAACATTTGCACATTTTTGTTCACACTAATGTTAATATATACTTACACTTCTGCCAGATCTTCGTAAATATCTCTTGGAGTCTTTAAAGGATCATTTACGACAGCTCTTTTTAGCTGTTTGATAAAGTCCCCCTTTAAAGACTCTCCTATTAGTGGTGGATGATTGTGTTCTTTGCGTAAAACAAACTCCCGAGAAGAACCACCTACTGGTATCACTGCTCTGGCTTTACATACTAATCGTTTGTATTCTGCACAAACTAAATATCTGTAAAGCCATACGTAATTTCAATCGTTATATAAAATTAAGACAATTGACTTTTGTTTAAGATGTTAATGGTATCTCTGATTTAATTGGAAGTTCTTTTTTAATTTTAAAATTGTCATTAATTGGGAATTGACTACAGCCTGAAGGAAAAAACTTTATTATTAACTAATCCATTTCCAGATTAGAAAATGTTGTCAAAATACAATTAAAACATGTACTCTTCCAAATTGTTTACCAATCTGAATGTAAAAAAGTTAATCATAGAGTTATTTCAGACTTTCAATACTGTGCTATGAAGAATTCCACTAAATGTTTTTTGCTAACTTTGTTATAAAGAATTTTTTTAAATATTTAATTCTTACAAAGTCTCTGATCGTATTTTCTATCTCATATAAAGTTTTCTTAATGGAGTATTATGAATAGTTGTAGTCTTTTACTTAATATATTAAGAACTTCACAGCCCAATGAAACCATATATGATTCACAGAACTTAAATGTATGTGTCTATGAATCAAATGTGATTTAAAGATAGATGCTGCTTTTAAAATTAAAATAGGGTTGGATGTGGTACACTCCTATTGGGCCAGTGAAGTGTTCAATAATCCTAAGAAACATCTTTAAAAAAAAACATTACAGACTATCATTTTTAAATCTTAAATTGTACACAAGACAGAAAACCAGCTTTCTAATATTATTTAACTAGTAACAATCTGGGATTATTTATTATCTTTTACTTTTATGTAACTTTTATTTTAAATTGTAATTAATTTGAATTTTAAAAGATGCGAAGATTTAGTTTAGTTTTAAATCCCCAAATAAACAGCTTTCAAACAATCATAACCATCTGCAACCAAAGAAACCATGAAATGGTGATGCTACATTTATATTAAAACAATTTGTTTGGTTTATGTCGCAACAAATAGTCATTTTAGTATATTAAATCACTTAAAGTATATGACTTAATAGATCAAAACAACAAGTTGTCTAGAGGACATATGGATATCCTTAAACCAAACAAACAAAAAGTGGATAACTATATAAATGTAACATTTATATTTAGTGGTTTGTAGTTTCAATGATATTAAACTAAAATACAAACAACTGTCTGCATTTTAGTGATTCAAAAGCTTTTTATTTATGGAATCTTAATTTTGTAACATTTCCTAAGATAACACAGTAATCAGAAAATATTAAAAGTGTATGTAACATTGCATCTTTTACAGTCAAGTGTCAAATGTTCCATAAAAATTTATCATTTTTCAATTCCTTTGTTGATGCTGGTAAAACTGATTAACTGCATAAAAAAAATTGATTGAAAAACCAATAGTAGTTGGTCAGTATTGAAAGACACCAAACATCTTGTTTCTATTAAAGCTTTTCAGTTAATTTAAAAAGGATTGTAAGTAACAAACCAATTTGAAGTCTTACCTAGTCTTAGAATTTTTTGTTGTATTTTGATGGTATGTGAAACCATCAATAACTATTGCATTTTTAACACCAACACGTCTAGATGGTCTTGAAACACTTTCTTCTGCATTTTCTATTGAATAAAATGAAAAATCAACACTGAGATCAAAACTTGAGTATTACAAACACAAAAGTATTGATTAACATGTACTGTGTTACTAATGGTAGTAATATTCTTGTCTAGATTTTAATAATTTCAAGAAAATATACTTAAGAAGTAATTAAGCAGATTCTCTTGATGTAAATAGTATTTAAAAGTGAAAAAGGTCACTTTCAAATATATTTTTTAAAATAAAAATCCAGCAAGATCTATTTATAAAAATGTATCCCCCATTATATGATCTAATAACCCAAACGCTATTTCAAACTTCCTCACAAACTTCATCCACTTGCCACTGCTTACAGTAGGGTAATATTTCAATTGATATATTACTTTCAGTAAGCTGGATTGTATTTAAACTTCATGGAAATTATCTAGAGCTCATGTTGAGAAAGATTATTTTATGAAACACTCCATAAAATAAAACAGATTTGAATGCATAAACAAACTGGTTTGTTAAAACTTTTTAAAATCAACTTTCTAAAATCTCATTTTAGAAACTTTAGAACAGTATCACTAATATGATTTTGATTAATGTTTTAATCAAAAGTGAGCACTGTAAACTGAATAAAATGCCAAAAAGATTAATATGATCTTTTTGGTAATTATTAAGTTTTTTTTATTTGTCTTAATATTCATAAATATAAACATTAAGCAGACTGATCACCCATATAATAAGAGATTTCTGATTTATCCATGGGAACAAATATCGCCAGGATAATTATTCACAGGCAGCTTCAGAGATAACAGGATTATTTAAAAACATAAATAATCAATTTTCAAAATAACAGGATTATTTAAAAAAATAAATAATCAATTCTAGTAAAGTCACAAACTAAAAAAAGTTAGTGATTATTTTCAAACATATGATTGGTTATTTATAAAATATAAATAACCAAAGTAAAAAAATCACAAACTAAAAGAAGTTAGTGACTGTTAAAATCAAAGTTAATTGACAAAATCAAAATTTCATTAAACACAAAACTGAAATCAATTTTGTGTAAATATAAAAAGGTATGTTGACAACAATTGTTGTAAACAACAAATAAACAAATTACAAAGCAATAAAAATATGAAAAAATATGAACACAAAATCTCAAAATACCAAACACAAAAAAAGCATATGAAAAAACTTGAATCAGAGCAAATGAATTCTAATTCAATATTAATTTATAATAGTATTCAAGTTTTTTCATATATATTTCTTGAAAGTGTAACTAAGTAAATTTTACGATGATTGAAAAATAAAAAAAAATGAAAATTTTAATATTTAATTTTTCTGATAGAAATTAAATCTTAGAGAAATGCATCTACATATATAAGCAACTATTTGGATCAAAATATTATTGGCACCTGTTTATTATTTGAATTACTTCATTTAAGTCATAAAATGAAAATTGGCACATTTTGTGTTGTTAACACTTTCTTTTTGTAATTTATTTTATTGATAATAGAAATTGAAAAAATCTTATGCAATCGTTAATAAGTCTGTATTAGTCAATATATTTTTGGAACAAGTCTTCAAAATAATAAAAATATAAAACAAATAATAATAATTCAGTATTGTAAGAGTACTTTAAGTATATACCCCAAACACTGAAGAAAAATACAATTAAAATGCAGAGCTGGTACATAAACTTCAAATTTACTCATTGGTTACCAAATATAAAACAAAAACTTTCATTCCTAGAAATATATGAGCGCTATTAAAAATTTAATATATATTTATTTGAATGAATAAAAGGTTTATAAAAATCATAATTCCAAGGATTACAGATCTCTTAAAAATTAGTAATTTGGCTATACCTATCTAACTTTAAAAGAATAATGGTGGTTTGTTTTTTGTAATCCTTAAAAAATGACTTGCCCCAAAAAAAACCTTAGTTACACTTTCAAAGAAATATTTGGAAAAAAACAAAACCACCTACCTTGTCCTTCGCCTGCTCCATCAGTACTAGTTCCTGCCTGTGGTTCTTCTCCACTACCACTTTCCATCATAGAGTAATCTTCGTTATCGTCGCCTACAGTCTCATCCAATGTATCTTCGTTAAAAGTGTCATCACCTGTAACAAGTAAAACCATGTTTTAGTAGATTGTAAATTTAGTAGAATGTAATGTTATTGATGTATGAAATATAATAGAAATCAAATGATGTAGACAACTGATTCTACACCTTACAAAAATATTATCGTAAGATACTAGTATAGATTAGAAGGTTAAAAAAATGAATATTTTCAAAAAAAAAAAACTCTCAGCTTCTTCATTAGATTCAAATGATTTTTTTTAGTTAAAATTTAGTTGTTGTCTTCAGTTAAACAAAAAAATTTGTTTGATTTTAGTTCCCATGAATAGATCGTTTTTTAGAGGATGTCGAAGTTAAGAATACAAAAAAAGTGTCCACTGGCAGACAATTCTCGGAATTGGTACATCTTAAACAAAAAATTACAATGGGGTGGCTTAAAGAAAGCGTCCTTGCGAGACCATCAACCACTTTTAATGGTTTTTATTTTCATTAAATCAACTTTTAAAATCAGAAAACAAAATGGCGAGCATTAGAAGAAAAAGTTGATTTGAAAGCAATTTTTTTTGTCAATTTTTGTATATCAAAATTAATTTAATTTTTTTTAAGAAAATTGTCTTGTAATGGCGCTTCCTTTAAGCGATCCCATTGGAATTTTTGTTTCAGATCCAATCCTGAGAAGTAATATCTGCCAGCGGATACCTTTTTTTGAGTCATTGAGACGCCCTTTAGTTTATAGGAACTATTTTTTTTAATTCTCAGTATTTACTAGTACCTTAATACAAACATTTACTAGTAACTTAATACACATAAGATAAACTTTTTGTTATATTGAAAAACTCAGCATCTTCATCTATTATGTTTGCCAGATGTCTATCATACATGTACATACAGCACAATACAAAATACTTGAAAATTTCTGTGTACTTTTTCCACATTTTATAATTACAAAGCATGTATGATGTAACATTAAACAGATAATACTTTATGTTTGGGATCAGAATTACGTCCACAGAAAGACATCATTTTCCAATGAAGGAATGTCAGAATCTGATTCATCATGTCCCAATAATAAAAAGTTGGTTAGCATTAAAAATATTACCCAGAGTAGTAAGTTAAAAATGTAAAGATAAAGTTTCTGTTGGTAATAGTGGATGCTATAAGAAAATATCAATGGCACCTTGTGGTAATTTAACATCATGATACAATAGGATTTTACATTTTGATTTTATTTCATTTAAATTTATTTCATTTTACATTGGATCACCTGTATATTTAAAAACATTTCTATATGCAATCCTATTCTAAGGAATGTTTATAAAATGACTTAAAAAAATCAACATATAACACAACTTCAATAAGTCTGTATGATCTATTATGAGTGAAATTGTTATAAACAATAAATTAGAAGAAATCTCTAATAGTGTTGTGTCAATCCTTCATTTTACAAGGACAGAATCAATCAGTAACCTACTCTGAAAACGATCGAATCATTTCAATTGTTTGTTTGTTTAGATACTTTTTGTTGCCATTTAAAACAAATAAGATTGATTAAGCTGAATCAACTGAAAACCGGTAGTATTGCTTACTGTATTTCATATAAGTGTATTCACCTTCATTGCCCTTCATATGTTTATGTTAGTGGGAGTAGGGCTTAGCTTAGATTCTAGAAGAAATATTAAAGAAGCTTGAATTGATAATGTTTTTGTTTTTAGGTTCTTAGTACAACTCAGAAATACTTATAAATTTATATGAAAATATGTGCTGCATCCAAACATTTATTGTCATTGTGCAAATTTTAATTTTGCAGTATTTTATGATTTTAACTACCTAATAACTGTTAACCCTTTCGCTGTAGGCCAAGTATCGGTTATGCGTTGCTCATATACGGCGCCCGAAAAATTTTGCATTTGGCAATTGAGACAGCCACTCAGTGCCAAATTCTTTCTATTGCAGTGCTTGAATCGTTTTTCCTTTGTTGGCAGTTTGTTTATATTCGTTTTATGGAAGTAGTGGAATTGTTTTTCGATTGTTGGCATTTGTTAGTTGCAATATCATAAAAAAGAAAACGCTTTTTGAAGGAGGATGAACTAAGAAAAAAACCTTGAAGATAGTGAAAGTGAATATTATTCGTCAGATAATGAAAACTATTTCTCAAGCAGATGAATCTGAATATCTAGTGAATTATTCAAGTGAATCAGAAGATGATATAGATTTTACATCAGTTGTTGAGATTGCAGCAGCCAGCAAAAATCCAAACCCATCTTCAAACACTCCCCAAGAAAGTGATCCAAAAGAAGTTATCCAAAAGACCCATGGGTTTTTGATAATACTTTTGTGCCAATTGATATGAACCGCAACAACTCAGGTATAAATCCTAATTTATCTCTGCATCATATCGGTGCTGTAGATTTTTTCACTATATTTTTGATGAAAATATAACTGCATCACCGAACAGACATATGCATATGCACATGTTTTGCAAACCAAAAGGTAAAGATATTCTAAATGGCAAGATCTCAATCCCATAGGAACTGTACTCTTTTTTACACTGTGTATTTTGATGGGTATTGTTGAGAAACCACGCCTGCCAGATTACTGGTCCAATAATTTCTACCCCATTGTTTAATCAAGTTTGCTCTCGGAATAAATTTTTACTGACACTAGGTGCCCTTCATTTTGTAGATAACACCAATTTGGATAAAGATGATTACCTCCATAAAATCCATCCTGTGCTAGATATTGTTAAAAAAATTAAGAAACCTCTCCATTTTAAGATTTGGCAATTGGCGAAAGCTTGATCTTATTCAAGGGTCAGCTGAATTTTAAAGAATATGATCCCTGCTAAATGTTTAGTGCTAGTTCATATGGTCGTTCAATACATTGAAGTGATACAAATGAATCAATCGTGATTGATACAACACTAATTACAAGCAAAACTTTTTAGCCAGACAGACATTTTTCGCTAAAAAGAAAAAGTTTCTCCTCTTAGGCAGTTCATTTGTGGATACACTGTACATAATATTGGTACCCTGCCCTGTATTTACTGCAATTGGAAGAAATACAGACTTTAAATCTGAAAGGAATTTACTAGACTTGAAATTCAATGAAATTCCATATATTTTAAATACTTTTATGAAAATATATTTAAATCCTGTTTTAAAAAGTTTGATAGACAAATATTTTAGTCTGTTGAGAAATATTTATATAATTTGTAATTGATTTTAAATTTTATTATTGTTTGATTGTGGATAATTGTATTTTGATATATATGAGAGGTATAGAAGCAAAACTCGCCAAGTCACATTTTTGTGAAATCTATATACATAAGTTCAAACATAATTTAGGTGCAAATTCCAACTTAAATCGGAGTAATTTAAACAAGAAAATACACTTAAGCTGCAAAACCCGCCTTGTCCAAAAAAATTTAGTTGCAAAGACTGCAAAGTCCGGCCTTGCTAATAGCGAAACGTTTGGGCTGACACGTGACTTAGCCGTTCCCGCGAAATGGCATGTGGCAGCTTCTAACCATGTAATGTTTTTAGTGTTGTTTGGATATTATTCAAAGTAGGTTTATGTAACGTAAATTTCCTTTTGTTTTGTTGTAATAGATAACGATAATATTGGTAACTCTATAGAAAAAACGACTCCAGAATGTAGCCGGAAAAGAATTGTACAGCGTGATAAACAGAAAAGGGTGGTCGCTATGAAAAATAGGTAAGCGTATAGAGCTAGATAATGTTTTAGTGCATCGAGTTAATCAATTTTTTGTTTTTAGATATTTGGCAAAGGTTTGCCTGAAAAACCAAGATGTCTTGATGAAAATAAGGCCTTGAAGTGCAATTTATTAACTATGAGGGATCTGCAATTTGTTCACGAAATATTTTATGAAATTCCATCGGAACTTTGTTTTCATATTAAAATGTTGTGAGGCTAAGACACCACATAGAAGACGAGCAGGAAGAGAAGTGGGCAGCCAAATTTCTCAAAAATAGGTATCAATAAATTATAGATTACCAAAGCAAGGTGGATTCGAATGGATTAGTGTATGCAGAAGAGCCTTTATGCAAATTTTGGGCGTGAAAAAAGATAGAATTCAGGGTGTGGTAAAGAGGTTTTTGTTTTAAGGGATTAACTCCATCAGAAAAACGAGGGGGGCGACCGCGTTCTAGAAAAAGTTTTAGATGTCTGATCAGAAATGTAGAAATCAAGAAAAAACTTATCTGCCATGTGATCTTAATATAAGAAAAGCTCTTAGTCACATCAGTGGATAGCTCTCTTATGGTTAAGGAACATTATTGTCATTCATATTTTGCAACACACTATAATATAAGTTTTGGAACACCTATTACAAACTCTCTTTGCTTAAGATATGAGGAAAAGATAAGGAAAGAAAAAAATGAGGAGCAAAAAAAACAAACTTAATGTTTTACAGGAATTACATAAACTTAAAGCAAAAGCATTTTACAAAAATTCTTAAAACTAACAGCAGCAAGAAGTTTTTTCAATGGATTGTCAAAAAAACTTAGCTCTTCCAAAATTACCTGATCAGAGAGCTCACTTCTCTTCCCAATATAATCTTTACAATTTTTGAATTGTAAATGGTACTTCTAATATAAAACTTAACTCTGGCACAGTCTCAGCTTATCTATGGACCAATTTAGATTTGCCAAAAAACTCAAGTGTTATAGCACCAGCATTTTTTCATAGATTATCAAAACATAAATGTTTCAGAGATGTTAAAGAAATTTTGATGGCTGTCCAGGTCAAAATAAAAACAAAACAATGATTGGCATGCTTAATTCCTAATATTCCCAACTAATATTCCCAGTTGTAGGACACAGTTTTATGCCACCAGATAGTTTTTGGTATTTTTGAAGACAAAATTAAAAAAACAGAAATAATAACGAATTCAGAGAAATACATAGCTCTAATAGAGCAAAACGCCCCAATGTATAAATTGGTTGAAGACTGGGATGCATTTGATTGCAAAATGTCAGTATCAGAAGTTATTAAACCACCAGGAGCTTGGCACTTTCAATTTCAATTATGATTTTGAAGCAAAATGATAATACAATTGAAGTTCAGGGCGAAGTCAACTATAATACTTCCATCAGTGTTCCAAAGAGCATTTGTAAGAAAGGAGAACATATTCATTCAATTGATCCTGACAAATTTGAAGCTGGCAGAGTAAGTGACAAAAAGAAGGCCCATAGTGTTGCCAAACTATTAGAAATGTATTATGGAACTGATTGGCAAGAAAATTCCGATTTGAAGTTTTATAAAGATGCCATACATTTTTCTCTAAATAATGACGAGAGTGATCCACAACTATTGACAAATGAGTTATGTGAAGAATTTTCTCCAGAAGACACAACTGGATGTAAAATTTGTTGGAAGTTTTCTGAAATTTCCAATCGAAAGTTGCTAAATTTTGTTGCAAATCCTGCCATGTCCATAATTAATTTTATACCGAAACTGCAGCTGAAATATTTTTTTATTTTGTATTCTTCTAATAAAACATACAAGAATACAAGTAAATCAAACAGAAAACTAAAAATATCACAGGAGTTCTCTGTAATAGTTTTTCAAGTTTCCTGAAAATTTTGATAGATTTTGCTTCTATACCCCTCATATATTTCTTACTTTTTTCTTAATTTTTATAAACCATAGTTAAATCAACATAACTATCTCTATATAACAAAGATTATTTTATTTATTTTATTATTTCTATTTGTATGAACGTTACCATTGTATTTTATATTATTATTAAGTAAATTACTTATTAAATCATGTAGAAGCTTACCTGGCTCATCCAGAAGGCTGACTGACTGTTCATAAGGTTCCGTCTTAAAATGTAGAGGTGAAGATTCAGGTGTTGCAATAGGAACAGGTTGAGGAGGGGCTATGGGTTCAACTTTCGTAACAGGGGGAGGTAAGGGTTGGGTATCACTAGTTGAAGCACTCAGTCTTTGTCTCTTCACAGAAGGGGATGATATTGGAGCAGGAGGGGGTTGTTGTTTCTTTGGTCTAGGTATAGAAACTGGCTTGTAATCTTCTACATGTGGTGTACGTTTTTCAACAGGAACTTCCACAACGTCATTATCAGTTGAGCCCTGAAAATGAAGATATCTTGTTTGAATCTGATAAAATGATTCAATTAGTTTGCTTTATGTTCCAATTGTTTATGGTGACGATCAGAATTACGTCCACAGAAAATACATCAGAGAAAATCAGTAACTGTTTCATCATGTCCAATCTTTTTTAATGGTTATTTAATTACTTAAGGAATTAAACATCTTGTAATATATAAATTACATTTGTTTTCAATTGAGACTAACTGAATTACATCCAACTTTAAATGTAGAATGATAATTATGTAGTTTGCATTATTCTTAACTAGTGAATATTACAATATATATAGTTTTAAAACTATTTTATACCAAACAACAAAGTGTTTAATGAAAATTATTATAAATAAGAGAGCAACATGACCCTACCTGACAATTGACAAGTAAAGAGCTTTATCTATTTAGCAGTCAATATCACAAAGGGTAACATTGACAATTAAGACCTGAGCAGAAGAATCATCCTAGCCAATACAGCATACTTTGCTATGAGCCTGATATTTAAATTAAAAAGATGTACATCAAAGAACTAGAATACCAATCTACAAGACCATAGTCTGACCTATAGTGAACTATGGATGTGAAACGGGTAATGACTCAAAAATCAGTACACCACATGGACATCTTTGAAAGGAAGGTACTGAGACAAATACAGTGTACTCACTCTATAACGAACATGGTTATTACAAGGTTTCACTTATAACGAGGTACATTATATGTCCCATGAAATTTCTATTGAACTATAACCCTCTACAGCGAGGCAAATTTGGATATAACGAGAGAAAATAAGATCGAAAAACAATTTTTTTTACGTTTTCGGTTCGACCGTGCTTATAATCTAGCGACCGATATTGTGGTGTCAAAAATTTACAATTTATTATTCACAAGTGTCAGTGCAGGGGTTTGACCATTGGCACCAAATAAACTATGTAAATAGGCTTAAAAACATGACAAATGAAACAAATTTCACTTCACAGTTGTTTTTGTCATAGATGTTTATCGTTTGTTCGGTTGTAGATTACATAGTCGCATAGATTACACACTATGACTCCTCAAAAAAAAGCATTTACTTTAGAAGAAAAAATTAACATCCCTAAATATGTTGAGAACGGTAAGAGGGCACAAGTTTGTCGTGAAAGAGGAATTTGAAGTTCCACTCTATCTACCATGCTCAGAAATAAACAAGACTTTCAAAGTAGGTTCATCTTTTTCGAAAAAATCAAAAAAACTACTGCCGCAACTAATAAAGAACTCGATATTGCAATGGTCAAATGGTTTCCCGTAAACAGGACTGCGAATGTTCCAATAAGTGGACCACTGCTTCAAGAAAAAGCAACATAGTTTTCACAGGCGAGAAAGAACCGTTTTAAGGCCAAGCTCGAAATTATGTGTGGAAAAATTAGCGGTAAAGCGAAGAGTGTTTCCAAAAAAGTCACCGACAACTGGTTGAAGTCATGGCTCACAATGAGACAAATTTACAGAGACAGGAATGTTTTCAATGTTGACGATCTGGAACTTTTTTAAACTTGCTCTAGATATGACCCTCAAATTAAAAAATGAACATTTTATAGGTGGCAAGTTATCAAAAGAAAGGGTAACTGTACTTTGGGTGCCAACATGTCCGGTTCAGAAAAAAGAAGTTAGTAGTCATTGGGAAATCTCAAACGGCACGATGTTTCAAAGGTGTGAATCAGCTTCCTTTCACATATAAATTTAATAAAAAATTGTGGATGACAGCAGAGATTTTTAGTA
Source organism: Diabrotica balteata (assembly GCA_918026665.1). Classification (NCBI taxonomy): domain Eukaryota; kingdom Metazoa; phylum Arthropoda; class Insecta; order Coleoptera; family Chrysomelidae; genus Diabrotica; species Diabrotica balteata. The sequence goes on along the minus strand of OU898279.1, from coordinate 6,408,667 downwards.
AAGAACTTTTGAAGTGGGACAGAGAGTTGGGACATCAAAAGATTCTTTTAATTGTTGACAATTGTACAGCCCATTTGAAAGATAATGGTTTAAAAAACATTCAACTTCTTTTTTACCCCCAAATTGCACATCTGTTCTGCAACCGATGGATCAGGGCATCAGAAGGTCCCTTGAAGTTCACTACAGAAAATTTTTAGTTAACAACTCATGAACACACATAGATAAAAAAAACCACCAGAAAATGTTTTGGTCCTGTGGGGTGGACAGAGACTGAAGTAGAAAACGAAGAAGATGAATATCCTGTAGCAGAGTGATTGAGGTTACAACAGCAAGGTCAAGAACTAACCCAACTGAACAATGATGAAGAGTTTGCTGAATTCATTGTCATTGATGATGACATCATTTTTTGTGATCAGATGGATAGTGGAAGTGGATAGAAGATCCTAATAGACAAGAAAACAATCACGGTAAATCTACACAAGAAGGTCCTAATAGATAAGATATAGAAAGTGCTTAAAATGTTGTAAGAAACTTTATCTAAAGACAACCAAAGACAACCAAAGACAAAACGCAAATGAAGAAGCATAAAACTGTTTCACACCTTTAGACAATATGATAGATAGAATAATACTGGACTAGAATACTGGATAAAATCATGTAGTGCAAAGTTGACTTTATTATTGTCTGATATAATGAGATCAACTTATAACAAGGTAATTGATCTGCCATTTCAGTTCTCGTTGAGGGAGTATGCTGTACTACCCTCTCTCATCAAGGGAGTCTACCCTATAACCAAGAACAGATATCAAATCAACAATTATAATATATAACAAGGACATTGTCATGTATTTAGGATAGAAAACAGGCTTCCAAATAAAGGGTTAAAATAAAGAATGAGGGGGAAGAGACTTATTAGGAGACTGAGAAAGCATTGAGGGGATGATGTTGCAAGAAATCTCTTGTCATAGTTGATCATGGAAGAGAATGGTTATAAACCAAAACAAATGTACAGGTTTATTGAGGGAGACCAGGGCTCAAATTGGTTTAAATCTAGATATAAAAGACACTGCAAAACAATTACAAAAAATCATACTTTAACCATCTTGAGAAGAAAAAATGTAGGACTCCAGAATATATAAATACCACTTGGTCTGATTATAATGTCTTATGTGATAAGATTATCACATAATCTTGTCACATACACTAATACAAACACATCTCAAATAGAAAACAGTCAATTTTATAAAAGTACTACCCCTTAGTTAAGTTCTTAGCTGAATAAATTAATTTAAAAAAATTAGAATTACAAAAGAAGCAAACAATTCCATGATAACGAATTACTCAATAGCGACTATACTGATCCATATAGAAGTAATGGAAGAAGTTAATCGCAAAAAGGTATTATCGTAGTAAACCTATTATATATGCAAGAAAGGACCAGAAAAAAAATTGGAAAAACGTAATTCTATTATTGATTATATCACAAAAAAAAACTTGATGGGATCGTCCAAACCGAGTAACGCCACTTGTGGGGCCAGAAAGCTACCCTCAACAAAAATCTTATAAATTAAGAGTAATAAAAAATGTTATTTTCTTTTAAAAAATAATTTTTCGTATTTAATATTCGTAACAACGTATTTTCTAAATTCTAAATATATTATACATGCATAAAAATATTTTGAAGTTGGTGTATGAATTAATGCAAATATTTTAAATTAATGTGAAAATCCATATAGCAAAAGACCTTGAAATGAATTTGGTAACCTGCGCACAAATATCGATTGAGGAACAAAACAAACTAGAAAAATATGCCGCAATAAACATTGATAATTAGTAGTAAAAATTTACTTACATTTCCATCTCCGGTGAGTCCTTTGATTTGCAAGGCTTCGGCAGTCTTAATAAATGTAGTTAAATTTTCTTGGCTAACTTGAACTTCCCCTTGGTACATAAATTGTAATAAATCACTTAAAGCTTCGTAACTAACGTCTTTCATAAATACTATGGGGTGTTGACACGGATTCGACTTAAAAAGTTCTTTAAAATAAGGACTACACACAGAAAGTACCATTTTATGGGCCTTGAGACATTTTCCTTGCACGGCAAGCGTCACGTCCACTAAGTCTTCATTCTCTAACAATGAGTTCATACCCGAACTCATATTCTTGTGGAAGTTGTCCCAACATAATGAGAATTGTTCCGACGACATGGTCGGCTCTGAAATAGATACGATATTCTAAATATATTGTTTACAGCCAAATGGAAAGAAGCCGCTTCACCGACGCCACATCATGGCGGCGTAAAGATGGTTAACAAACGGAAATATCTAAGAAAATATTACACGAAAACCAAACATACCTCTTTAAAAGTGTTCCTCCTATCTATGAAATTATTTGCACACACTTGCGGGAAAAAAGCTATAACTTTTATCTGTATTTTAATAATTTTATACCCCGTTATACACACCCTCTTCACGTATATCTTTAGTCGGCTTTAGAGATTGAAGTAGCCGGATGTTGGTGGCGCTACTGTCAACACCACTAACAGGAAGTCAATTGACCAACCCTATAAAAAACTAATCAATACACTTTAGATAATGACTAAAAGCTCGAATTCGTAAAAAAATTAAATCATTTAAACCAAACAAAAAACATCTAGAAGATCTAGGTTGCTTCTAAACACCTTAAATTAAGTCACAGGGCCTTAATATAGAAACATAAATAGAAGTTTATGCCTAAGTAATATTCTAAGGGCCGGTCTTTTTACCTGAGGTTGACAATTTCTCCGTACATGGACCGTGTTTATCCCATAGAAAAAAAGTAGTGTCTTTTAAAGAATATTTGTTCCAACTTTTAGATTAGAACATATTGGAAGAGACCCTGATACGCATATACCTTGGTCACTCATAAGTCCAGATTAAGAAGCAGAATTTGCTCGGCAGAAGGATCACGGCAAGGCATTATCCCGCTAAAAACATCTAGAGCCAAAGAATTTTAATGACACTGTGTTCGAGTCACAATAATGATTGAGTTAACAACGCAGTACAAGAACAAAGCAACCTCCATAAAGGAAGGTCTTTGAGAAAGTTCTGAACGGCACTCCAATCACCGGTTTGGGTCCCACGGACAGAGTGGATAAGCCCTGTCTTGTCAAGGTGTCAGCCCATTCGTTCCCTTCCACGCCTGTGTGTTTCGGTACCCATATTAAGTTAACCTTATTGATCAGCACAACATCACCAAGTTATCTCTTGCACTCAAAGAGCTTTGGGCGTTTCCAAAGCCCTTAGCGCTGCTTGATTATCAGAGCAGATAGAGATGATAGTCCTGCCTGCAAGCCTTACTTATTATCTCCTGAGCACATACCAGGATCTCAAATGATGAAATAAGTAAGTAAGATTTAGAGGGTAATTTCTGTCCTGTTTGTTAAGCAGAATAGTTGAAAAATCACTGAAAGAGGCATTATCTCGCTAAAAACCTCTAGAGCCAAAGAATTTTAATTACATTGTGTTCGAGTCACACTAATGATTGAGTTAATCGTAACATACATAGGAGAGAGATTCAGGGATTATGTATTTGATTTATATATAGTTACTTTATTTTGAATAATGTTCAAACTAGAAAAAACATGTTATTTTTCTATTCCCATTACAAAATGTCAATCAGTTCAAGAGAAATTAAAAAAAATAGATTTTCATTTTGAAACTTCAAAGCGCTGTAACTTCTTTTGGGTACATAGTTGTATTTAACTACATTTGCTTCACTTTAATGTAGCAGTGTATATAGACTATATCTATCTAGTCTCCAGAATATGTGATTTCTTTTTTTTTTCCTACCTTTTAACATTCAATATTATAATAATACTTATGTTGTTCTTAAGTATTTCAATATTAAGTACTATATAGTATATATTAAGTACTATATAGTATATTAAGTACTTCAAATTTTACTACCGACTATTTTTATCATTTATACAGTCTTTAATTATTTGAAATATTGCGTAATGCTGTTATGTTATAAAAAATTAATTACATTTGATAATTCAATTAACCGGAATCCGAAGTACTAGCCATAATGGAAAGTCATGATATAATATGTAAAATAATTTTGTAATGTTGGTCATCATGATTATTGACCGTATGCTTTACTACACATGCGCAAAAAATTAATAAACAAAAATGGATTCTCGAAAAACAAGTATTTTTCCCGCTTTTAATGGAATGTTCTACCGACTACTGCCACCATAAGATTTATATTAAATGGATAAGTTGGATCGATTTATCAAGCTAGCAAAGGCAGGAGAAGGTACATATGGAGTGGTTTATAAAGCCAAAAATAAGTTAACTGGTAAAAATGTAGCACTTAAAAGGATTAAATTGGAAAAGTGAGTTTCTTTTTAATATTTTGACATAACCATTTTAAATGCATTTGTGGTTCACTGTAGCACTAATTTTAGATTTTTATTAAAATAATTGTTTTAGAATATAATACGTGTATGAAAATAAGTGATGATATAACTTTTAGAATCGGTGGATGTAAAAAATCGGTTTTAACCTTAGAATACTCATGCTAAATACTAAAACAGAATTTACAGTTACAGAATAAATATATTTCATCCAGAAAGACATTAACAACGTTTGCGATAGTTTGTCCTGATTGTGTGTTATTTTTTTGATTAAATTGTTCACTTTTTATCTGGGCATAAAAAGTACTTCTTGCTTTTAAAAGTTCAACAATTGAAAGAAAAAATTGTATAAACTTGTTCAATGTCCAATTTATTTGTGACTGTATTGCTCATAAATCATTTCTTTAAAAGGCTGTTAATATAAATCTGAATCTTCAGTAATTCATAATTATCTATAGAAAAACTAGCTTTTTGATGACAGTAAAATAAAAATATAGGCTTAAATTACTCATTCCATCAATAATAATCTTGGCAGCCTCTGATTACAACTTTTTAGCAGGCTAATTGACATTTTACATATGACTAATAAACTACATAACAATAACAGTCATTCATTCTAAAAAAACTTCAAATATGGTTCATTATGTTTGTTACAATTGTGTATGAAAATATATTGTAAGTCAACAGATTGCAATAAGTGAAAAAAGTTGATTCTAATGTATATTTGAAGTATTTCTATTCAATTAAAACCATGTTATGTTATTTTCAATCTTTTATATATTATATTTCAATTTGTAATCTTAATTATATCTAATTTTGTAAGTACAGTGAAACCTCACAACACAAAACATAATAAGTTTTTTGAACTTGTCAACAAGCAGTTTAGCTGGCAGACTGGCAGAAAATATCCCTGTCACTGGTATGGGTTTCAGGTTACCAGGGAATACACAGCAATCAAAGAGCTGGAAAACTGGGCAGAAATACATCAGCTGCAAAATACTTAGCTCCAGAGCCAGCCACTAATAGGGAGTATCAGAAAGAATTGTCATCATGGTGTGTAGGTATGTGATGTGCCCTTGACAAATCTATGTTAAAGTCATATCTGCAGCCCTTATGCCATGTTCTCAATTGATTAAAGGGTTTATTTTGATATACTTTATTCTTATCTGACCTATTTATAGAAGGGGTCATTGATTTACATAAATACTTAGAATTCCCTTTTATTTGAAGATGTTAAGTAGAGGTTTCACTATACTATCTTTTAACAGTTTTACAGCATCATTACTTTTCATGTTAACAATCTTATATTACATCAAGGGCTAACTCATCTGGCAATTTAATCTACTAATATTTTTGTGGGATGGTGAGTTGAATCTTGTGAGTGTTCTACTTTATTTAAAACGTAGCACCACATGATTCAGCTTATAGTTCCACTAACAGTCATCACTAATAATTGCAGAAGTAAGTAACTTTCAGCTTTAATTAATTTAGGTAGGATATAATAGGTATTTAGTTGTATTAATGATTTATATTGTTTAATATAGACTAATTAATAAATGTAAACATTGTTTTTAGGGAATATGTAACATTATATTTGACAAGATATGTCCTATGTTATATAAGGCTAAGTTCCTACAAAAACCCTGTTTTTTTAAAATAAATTTTATTTATTTACAAAAGATATTTGAAAATCAAACTTTTTATATGGGCTTTACACCAACAATACATTCATGAAGAAATTCATGAAGTGGCTTCAAGTTCAAATTGGACGTGTGTAAAGCACAATTTGATATCCAATTTTGCAGTGAATAAATTCATGTAATTTGTGAAGAAATTGGCGAAATAGAACATGTTCTATTTTTCTCATTTATTAGACATGAATTCAGTATCACAGTGGTATCACCAACCAGTGTAGATTTGGTACGAAGTAGGGATAATAATTATTTTGTTTTTGATTATTGAACCAAATTGAACTTTGCATTTTTAAGTCGTGTATCAAGTAGGTACTAGTTATGGAAAAGAGGTTAATAAAAGACAGAAAATAATATTATGTAGTTTTTTTTTTAGGAAAAACATAAAATTTCAAGGCAAAAAACTCTATTTTATTAAAAAAATGTTTACTTTTCCCTTTCTTACATGTTTTTTTTTCAAATATTATTTATTTAATGCTTTGAGAATATATAGTAAATATTTGTTAATAAAAGATTATATAATTTTTTTTCATCACTCCTAACTTTTACTGGGCCTAGTCATTAGGTAAATGTTTTTATCATCTTGAAAGTTTAAAAATGGATTAATCAACGTTTTCCAAGAGATACAGATGCTATTGATTTCTGAAACAGGAAAGGATGGTTTTCTTTGAAATGCCAAGTATTATAAGATTGCAAAATGAAAAGTATGGAGTGATATGGATATAGTACCTAGGCTGTGACATTCCGCTCATGATTCTCGAAAACAGCAACTTACAAAAAAAAGAATTAGAGATTTTAATTTCTGATAGTTTAGTGATATCCCTGGATATATTTTCTTTTTAAACCAGGTATGGATAATATTGCATTATTGATAGGATTTTTAAATTAATGTTGCATTGAGTCCACTCATCTATTTTTTTTTTAACCAGGTATGGATAATTCTATATTATTGATCAGATTTTAAATTCACAATCAGACTAAGTCCACTAAAACAATTCACTAAGAGATCCTGAAATTTTGTATAATGAATTCCAGATATGTAACAGAATGTGTATGGAAGAAGAAAGTTTCCCATTTTAGCCAATGAAAGTGGCTGTACAGTTGAAATGATTCAATTGAAAAATCAAAGTGGAGACAATTTTGAACATGCTAAATAGACATTATTGAACTTCCTTAAGTTGAAGGTGTTTGAGAGCCCTATAAAATGTTTTTGTGTTATGGGAAAAACCTCAGAAGAATTATTAATATACATATAACTTTATTTTTTATTAAAATTTTTTTTTGCATAATTTAATTTTTAAACCTAATAAATCTATTTCCTTTCAATGCATGTCTTCGCCAGTTCCATTTCTCTGACATCTTTCTGTTGTGCTCTTTCTCCTCTTTTTCTACATGAAGATGTTGGTCTAGATTTTTCATTTACTATTTAAATTATATAATATTTAAAAATTGTTGTATTTTTATACACCTATTTAATTAGTCCTAACCTACCCTACTATTCAATAAAGAAAATTGTAATATGTTAAAGACAAATCATTAAAATTGTAAAGAATCAGCTCACAAACTACTGGTAAAGTATTACTGGTTATTTCTATGTTTTATTTATTTTTAAGTATTCATTTCTTTACAACTTCTCTTTGTGATTAGAATTGTACACATATCAATATTCTAACAATAAACATAGCTATTTATTTATATTAGGTAAATATCTCTTGAGAATATATTATGAGTAGTGGTTAAAAGATTATAAAAAGTATTGTAGCTTTCTTTCTTTTTTACTTCGACTTGGTGCAGGCAGGTATTGTATTTAAATAAGGGCTTTCATCATTCTAAAAGTAACAATGAATTGATTAACATTTATACTAACTACAGTTAATTTTTAGTATATTTCCAAATACAAACATATCTTCATTCAAACAAACAACAATTAAATAACATCCAATAATAAAACCATTGGTACTACTCTGGATCTACAGCTATTCACACATAACAAGCTGGATAAGTTTTTTTGGAACTGAAGGTTCTGCCATTGCATTCCACATCTGATCCCTTTTATTGCTGTCGTAAACTTGTTGGAAATCTATGAAGAGGTTATGGATAGTTCTATTGAATTCCCATCCTTCTTCAACCAGCTGTCTTAAAGTAAAGATCTGATCTCTGGTCAATCTATATTTTCTGAAGCCGGCTTGGTATTCCCCCATGAAATTTTCTACAAACGGTGTTAGCTCACTTAATAGGATGTTCAATAAGATTTTATATGCCATATTAAATAGGGAGATACCTCTATAATTAGAACACTTGGTTTTGTCTCCCTCTTTATGGGAGGGGATTTCGTGCCATTTTTGTTGGTATTTTCTCTTCGTTCCATATAAGTGTTATTAGTTTGTGTATTTGTCTATAGAGTTTCTCCTCTGTGCTTTAGGAATTCAGAGAGTATATTGTCAGAGCCTGAAACTTTTCTGTTCTTCAATTTGTTAATTGCTTGCAATGTTTCATCTATTTTGGGGACCTCTACCAGTAGGTCCACCCCAAAATATATATTTTCTCCATGTTCTTCCTCTTGATGTATGTTTAGTAAAGTCTTGAAATATTCTTGCCATGTTTGGAGCAGTTCTTTTTCATTTATTATTAATTCATCATTTTTTCTGAGTACAGACCTGCATGTAGGTCTGAACCCTTCTATTTCGTTTGACACTGATTTGTAAAATGCTCGACTATTTGACTGTTGCCTATTCCTTTCCGTTTCTTCATTAATCTGTTGTTCATACTTCCTTTTTTCTCTGTAATTAATTTTCTTGTTTCTCGACGTGAAGTTGCATAGTTTTCTTTAATCTCTGCTGTCACTTGTTGTAGCATAATGTTTCGCTTTATCTGTCTGTCGTGTAGTTTTTCTTGTCGTATCAAACCATTTCCTTATTATCTTCCTGCTTTTTCCTATTATTAGATTTGCTGACTCCGTAATTGATTTTTCCATTTGTTGCCATAGCCTTTCGACATCATTGCTCTGATCTGCTGTATTTCTTATTCTTTAAGTTTCATCTTCTATCGAAGGTTGGAAATCATCATGGCTATGCGGACTCTGTTGACTGCCGCTCTAAAAAGTTGTACACTACTGCATTCAAACCATTCCCTTAGGTTCTTAAGCCAAGATATTCTTCGTCTTCCCACATTTCGCTTTCCTCGGATTTTGCCTTGAATAAAAGTTGTAATAATGCGTATTTTTGCCCTCTCATTACATGTCCTAAGTACTCAAGTTTTCGTCTTTTAATAGTTAATATTATTTCCGCCTCATTTCTTATCCTTCTAGTTACTTCCACGTTTGACATTCTTTGAATCTATGATACATAAAGTTATTCAGATGGACTTGTTTTAGTGTCCACGCTTCCAAGCCATAAAGAAGAGTAGAGAACACGAACAGCGAAGCATTCTCAGGCGTAGTTTTAACCTTATATCCCGACAACAAAGAAACTTCTTTCCTTTCCTTTTTTCTTTCTTTCATTCAAAAGTTTAATGCATGATGCACGTGTTATTTCAATACGTGTCTTAATTTCTTTGGTTTGGTTTACTGTATTTAGATGTTGTTTAATTTCTTGTTTGTAATATTCTCGGATTTCCTCATTTTGCATTTTCTCGATGTTCCACTGTCCCAATGCTTCGTTGGCCTTAGGTTTCTCTGAAGATATTCTCAACCTGATTATTGCTCATACTAGGTGATGGTCTCTATCTCCATCTACTCCCCTGAGGCTTTTTACATCCAGCACATTACTTCCATGTCTAGCGTCAATAATTACGTGGTCAATTTGGTTCCGCGTGAAATGGTCATTAGGGACACAAGTCTGTTTATGAATGTTTTTATGTTTGAAACATAGTAGACTTTATAAGCATACTATTAGCCGACGCTAGCTCTACGACCCTTTGTCTATTGTCGTTTGAGATATCGTGGAATCTGTGTTGTCCTACTGTCGGTCTTAGGTTAGGTTCTTTGCCAATTTTTGCGTTGAAGTCTCCACAGATTATCTGCATGTCTTGTTTGGAGATTTTTTCAAGCATTCTTTCGAGTAGTTTATAGATGTAATCTTTAATATGTTCGTCTTTATCTTCGGAGCATGTGCGGATATAATTGAGATATTGTACCATTTTCTTGTCAGTCTAATATAACAAAGTCTTTCACTAATGGGCGTGAAACTTATAATGCTGTTCAGGTATTCTTCTCGTACTTTGAAACCGTGCCAAATTCGTGTTTTCCTGTCTGGTTTCCACTGTAGAAAATGACCGCCTTGTCTATTTTTATGATTCCCTTGTCTAGCCACCTTAGTTCTTGTATTGCCGTAATGCCCATTCCTACTTTTTCTAACTGTTTTATTGTATGTATAGATGCTCCCGTCCATTACCAACTTAGAACATTCCATGTTCCAACATTCAAAGTCGTTGTCCATTGCGATTGTCGTTTTCCATATGTATCTGTTCGATTCCAAGACAAACTTGCATTTTTCATAACAGACTGTTTTTTATAAGGACAGGTTGTTGGCCTTCCGCTTAACCCTCCTCCTTTATCCGGGCTTGGGATCTGCAAGAAAGACTGTTAAGCTACTCGATCCGCCCAACAGTCATTGCAGGCGAAGTTCGATGGACAAACAACAATCACAATGTCAAGTAGGAACGAATCTTAAAAATTTCACGCCAAACAACTTTCATTGCTCAAGAGCAAACAAAGACTGAGAGAAAACACAGACACAGAGCCACAGTCGGAGAAAGTCAAAACGGTAGAGAGAATCAATCAAGGTCACATACCACGCTAGGAATGCACCCATTCACATTTGGTTTTACACAGTGGTTTACAGGACTTATGGGATTTGCCTGTGAATATCTATATTTGGATTATTTTATAATTGTTTTCTGATTGCCTGATCTACATAACAAAATGTAACATTGTTGGAAGCATAGCTTTCTTGTCGTGGAATGCGGACGGAATGCATTAATCAGTGAAATGGATCCTGTGGAAAAATAAAACAAAAGAAACGCAATGAAACGACAGATCATGAAACCACGCACTACGTCGAGTAGTAAATGCAGTTCCATGAGTATTTCTTAATAAAAAAAAACTAAATAAATAAAATAATTGAATTCAATTTAAATTAAATTAAAAACCTTCGCTTCCTGCGTAGACGATTAGAAAGCTATGCTTCTCCTTCTCAGTCACTCCCGTAATACCACATCTCATTTTTTTTTATTTAAGATTCTACAACAAAGGAGATTCAGAGGGAGTGCCTCCAACAGCTATACGGGAAATAAGTCTACTTAAAGGTCTTAGACATTCTTCTATAGTAGAACTTCTAGATGTAATGCAGACAACTGATAAACTATATTTAGTATTTGAATATTTAGATTTGGATTTAAAGAGATATTTGGACAATACTAGACGACCTATGGAGGCAGAACTTCTTAGGGTTAGTATTTTTTTTACTTAAATATTATTCTTCCCACTAATTCAGTTTCACGTAATTGATCATAAAAGCTCTACAAATACTATAACTCTCCGATGATACGTCAAAAAGGAACAAATTATTTAACAACAAAATTATCTTTAAACTTTACATAATACTTTACAAAATGAATGAGAATTTTTTCATAAAATTGAACAAAATTATCTCGTTTACGATTAAGCGAATGAAACCATCGGTTTCGCAGTCAATATCTCAACCCCACACACAGAATAGATCACTTGCATGTAGGAGGCGCTGGTGTCAGAGTTTGGTATTAAAACATAACCTTATTTTATTCTACCATTTATTTACATTGTTTGGTACTTGTTTCCTAGTTGGTATGCAAGTTTTAATAAGTTATTTAGAACATTTTAATTTTTAATTCATTTTCCAATCAAACTGACAATGTTATGTTTCATAAATTTCCCTTTGAATAAATCTTTACAAAAACGATGGTTGGTCGCTATCAGGTCTGAAAAAAGTATCAGCAAGAACATAAAAATATATATTCCAGGCACTTTTCAAATGAAAGTTATAGCGTTACAAGTTTAGGTAATTTAAAAAATGCTTATCCCAATTTCTTACATTGCCATTGTCTTGTTTTTCGACGACAATGGAGGATGGTGAGAAATTTACAAGGCAGGTCAAAGCCAAAAAAGCAGGCTTGGATGACAGATGATATACTGGATTTGATGGAACAACGGCGACTAGCAAAAACCAACGAAACACTTTACAATAGCATACAAAAAGAAATTCGACGTAAAATACGAGAAGCAAAGAGTCAACATCTAGCCAAACAGTGTCATGACATTGAAGAACTCGAAAAAAGATACGACACGTTTAACATGTATAAAAAAGTAAAAGAAGCGGCTGGTATCTTCAATAAGAAACAAAATGCATTGCTATAGGATGAAAATGGTAAAGTAATATTCGAAGTAGAGGACAAACTTAAAGAATGGGAAAATTACGTCACGAACCTATTCGAAGACGATAGGAGTAGTTCACCTCCCGATATTACTAACTGCGACGGACCCCTAATAACACGCTGTGAGGTTATAAAGGCCATACAATCATCAAAAGATGGCAGAGCGACTGGTCCTGATGAAATTCCAACTGAAATATATAAACTTATAAAGGATAGCAATGTTTTAGAGGCTATAACTTCGTTTTTTAATACCATTTATACCAGCGGACAACTACCTAATGGTTGGTCTAACTCACTGTTTATAGCTCTACCTAAAAAGACAACAGCAAAAACCTGTGCTGATTATAGAACCATCAGTTTGTTAAACCACTTATTGAAAATTTTTCTGTAGGTAATACATGGTCGTATCTCCAATAAATGTGAGGAATACCTGGATGACACTCAGTTTGATTTCCGTAACGGATTTGGAACGAGAGAGGCATTGTTTGGAATGAACGTACTTGCTCAAAGATGTCGTGATATATCTGTAGACATATACTGTTGTTTTATTGACTTTCAAAAAGCATTTGATCGTGTTAAGCACTCTATACTGATCGAAGCTCCAAAAGACATAGGCTTGGACGGCAGAGATGTTCGAATAATTGCAAATTTATATTGGAATCAAACAACATCAGTTTTAGTAGATGGTGTGGAATCACAAGCTCTCAATATTAAAAGAGGAGTACGGCAGGGATGCCTCTTGTCACCCCTTCTTTTTAACGTTTACTCCGAAAGAATTTTCAGAAAAGCGCTTTCTGAAAAACAAAAAGGAATACTTGTGAACGGCGAAGTCATCAATAATTTGCGATATGCGGACGATACAGTACTCCTAGCTTCTAGTCAAGAAGATCTGCAAACACTACTTGATAGTGTCGTTGAGAGTTGTAGGGAGGCAGGTCTTGATCTGAACATAAGGAAAACCAAAATACTTGTAATAAGTAAACAACAGAATATAAAACCGTCTATATATGTAAATAATACCAAACTTGAGCAAGTTGATAAAATCGTCTACCTTGGACAGCAATTAAATTGTAATGCAGAAAATCACGGCGAAATTAGATCCAGAATAGAGCAGGCTAGAGCTGCTTTTAGAAGGATGTCCAAGGTGTTATGTAACAGAGACCTAAAACTGGCATTAAGGATCCGCCTACTTCGCTGCTACGTGTTCTCGGTCTTACTTTATGCTGTCGAGTCCTGGACTGTGAATAAAATCGATCTAAATCGCCTTGAGGCTTTCGAAATGTGGTACTATAGAAGAATTTTAAAAGTTTCCTGGGTGGAGAAGATTCGTAACTCCATAATACTTGAACGTCTCAGCAAGACTACTGAGATCATAAAAAGCATCAAGCAGAGAAAGCTGGAATATTTCGGACATGTAATGAGAGGTCCCAAATATAGATTGTTACAAAATATCATGTAAGGAAAAATAGCAGGCAAACGCAGTCCAGGACGAAGAAGAACCTCATGGTTGAAGAACTTGCGAGATTGGTATGGTGTAAATACAAGCATGCTATTTAGGGTGGCAGTGAATAAAATTAAAATAGGTATGATGGTAACCAACGTTCTGAAAGGACATGGTACATGAAGAAGAAGAAATGGAGGATCCTTGAAAAAGGTGCAGTACCTCCAGTAAATTTACCAAAAAGAAAGTTGGAAACTCCAGTGAAGGACTTTTAGAGGAGGGATAAATATAGAAAAAGACGTTGGGCAGCAGTATTGCCACCAAACAAACAAACAGAGCAAACAGAAACAGAAATATTACAAACAGTTAAGAATGATACACAAAAGTATTGTTCAACAGAGACACCTGCTAATGAAAATAAATCAGAGTTCAAAAACATGTATTACAACTCAAACCGTGGTAACATGGAATAGAAGTCAATTAATTTCTTATGACTTTTTGTCAGAAGAAACACTTTACTGGTTTTTCAAGAAAATTATTTCCTTTTTTTGTTGAAGAGTTTGGAAAATCATACATTAAAATTCATAGTGGTCTTTTAGTGGAAAATGAACTGTTAATACCGCCTATGAAATATAGACTGAATTTGTTTTATTCAACATTAAAGCATTTTTTGCTCTAGACATTCGACCTGTGAAAAATATTTGTTAAGTGGAAGCATCTTTACACTTGCTTAAAAAAATTAACTTTTGGAATATCGCAACAACTTCAGAAGACCAGTACAAAATTATTCTGGACCGTACCGAAATTCCAATAGACCGAAGCAATGACCCTATTATACAAAAAGCAATATATTCAAGATATTGTTGAACCGATACCTTTAAAATACTAATAGCATGCTCTGAATAACTTTGAATTATACACAGCATACAATGAACCCGAGATCGTAACATGTATAAAGATCGGACGTCTGCGCTGGATGGGCCATGTTGAACGAATGTTAGGGACTGAAACGCCAAAACATATAATGAGGCAAACACCAATAGGGAGACCCAAACTTAGATACATGGAACAAGATCTGAAAACACTTAAGATTATCAACTGGAAAAACAAAGCAAAGAACAGAACAGAATGGCGGAAAATCCTAGAACAAGCCAGGATCCAGAAAGGGTTGTCGAGCTACTGATGATGATGATGATCCTCTGAAAAAGATGAAATTATATATCGCCCTTGCGCGTGCAAACGGAGATAAGTCCAAAATTGCCATTTTGAGATATAAGCGTTTAAAAATTTTTATGAATTTATAAGCAAATTTTAAATAAAACAACTTAAATCTAATTAAAGATGAATTAAAAACTTTATTTAATTTTACAAACTAAATGAAAATATTACCCTGTAATTTTGAAAATCATTATAACATGAGAGAAAAAAATAGTTATCTCCAAATGCACAAAACTTTAGCGTACATAACCCTATCTGCACTAATCGTCATCTAGTATATCTTCTTCTTCTTCTGAACAGTAGTCTGCAACATCGGTCTGCGTAGGTAAGTTTTTATAGAAATCGTGAAATACGTCATCTATGTATGGTAATAAATCCATTAGATTACTTTTTTTTTCTGAAGAAATTGGATTTGGATATTTACATTTTGGTAGATTTAATGGAGGAGATGAGAAACCTCTTCTAAGAAAATTCATTGTTTTAAATGGTTCATCTTCTTTGTAACTATTTTTATACGAAAACAGTCCAAATTCTTTTTGATATCTAATCCATTTGACATCTTTCCAAATAAAGCGGTTACCGTCATTATCTACCTTTCTTACTTGTAATGAACTCTTTAGTAAACTTGCAAAATCAATAAAATCATTTCTAGTCATTTCTTGAACCTTAAAGGGATATCTTTTACCACACAGTCGAACAAGTTGATACCAGTCTCTTGGATGTTCAATTCGGCTTTCATATTTTTTCTTTTTTTTTTCAATTATCGAATGGTCGCTATCACACTCCATTCTTGTGTGTCCTGGAATTAAAAATTTATGATCCAATGTATCGAGACCAGAACTAACCATTAAGACCATAAACATTGCAATGAGATGAGAGTTTTTATTCTGCCCTCCACAAGTGTCAGAATACAATGTTATTTTTCGTACTTCTGGTGGGATTTCTAAGAGCTCTTTATACAAACAAGAAGCTATTTGATTGGCTCCACGACCAGAAATCGTTTCATACCACATACAACAAGTAGTTTTGTTATTACCACAATCATGAATTGTAAGGTTGTACGTCCAGAGTTGCCTTTTATAAAAAGCTATTGAAGTGTTTAGGCTGGGCGTGGGTAAACACTGCTGCAAATCAAAAGCAAAAACTCTCTGGGACTTGTCATCTTGACAAATTATTTTATCTTTTCTTTTTGCTGCGTATGCAGCTTCTGCTTCTTCTTGATGCCGATTTAGTTCTCTTCTTATTTTTTCCTTTTGTTCTTCTTTCTTTTCATTCACTATAGTGTTATGTAACTTGTCACAAGTTTGACATGTATCCTTACTATATTTTTTTATTGAAATGTTCATTGTATGAAAAATAGTCTCATATATCTTTCTACTTACGGGACTTTGAGGTTGGATCCAAGCTTTATATTCATCATACATTCTGGTCAATGTATAAAAAGAAGGCAAAAAACGTCTATCTCCAGTTTTTTCACGACAATAATGACTTTTGTATGTAGGTATAAGACCTATATGTTGCTTTATCATGTCAATTCTGTCTGAATTTATTTTATTCGCAGGTATATGGCTTCCTCTTTTATCTTCTGTTGTTATACCGGAAAAGCTAGTTTTTGTAATAACATTTTCTATAAACTTATTCGACAAATCAAATGTTTTTTGAAAGCACTGTTTACAAACTTCAACGAGCTCACCTGCGATCTTGAAGTGATACTGATAGCTACAAGCTCTTGTTTTTGATGAATTAAGTTTCATTGTCTTTTTTTCCTGCCTCAAAATAAGACTTGAACAGTAAGCAACCCTTTTATTATAATCCCCTAACTCCCAAAATTCTGTAAATAACTGTTTACGTACTTCGGTATCAAATTTTTTACCGCATCCTTTTCGGCAATCTCCAAGTACCTTACATTTTTTGCCTTTCATCAACTTATTTTTTAGAGTCATGTATTCTTTACCTGCATTTCTTTCCATTTTTCTTTTTTTCCTCATTGCTCTAGTATCACCTTTTACCGATTTTCTTCCTTTTTTATTTTTATTCAATTGATTTGGATCTATTGTATTTTCAAACGAAACCAATGGAATACTATTCGAGTCATCTGATTCAGGAAGTTCATAATCTGGATCCTTGTCACTGTCGTCGATATCGCTTCCAAAGAACTCAGTAATCCTTTCACTAGGTGCATCTGCAAAAACATTTAGAATAAATTAATATTTGTTATTTTCTAAAATGTAACAAAACTGACCTCTGCTACAACCAGCTTCAGAAATATCAGCTTTACAAATATCAAAACGAGAATCGATATTTTCTTGTTTTTTTTTCCTGTTTTCTCGTTGTTCACATTCCAAATTCGAAAACATGGCTGTATCACTTTCTGGTGTAATGGACTGGTCAGTATTTACTTTGAGCTCAGCTGAAACAATAAGAAACATTGAAATATAATTTATTTTATAAAAAAAAATTCTAAAATTTCATTAATTTATTTATCATAATTTATTTTATAAAAAAAAATTCTAAAATTTCATTAACCCCCGACGAAATATGAGCTCAACGCCTTAATATATCTTCATAAATTATAGTTAAAAACCATCTAAATAATTTATTGTGCCGACATCAAACAAAAAAAAAACGTATCATAATTTGGTTCATTTATTGAGGAGCTACAATGCCACAGACAGACACACAAATACACAAACAAACAAATTATACCTAAGAGCTGTCTCGATTACGTCAGCGGCAGCTTTAAATAAAAAAACACATCTCGGCACAATCTTTGATGAGCTACGATGTCTTAGACACAGACACACACATATTAAACGTATAACTGGTAGTGATAACACTTCTGTTTTTGCGTCGGAGGTAAAAAATAGTTATTACTAATTTTAAACTAAAATAGTTTACTTACCTTCTGAATTTAATGCCCGTTCTTTCAGAGCGGCAAGAAATTCTCGTCTTTCTGCAAACATTTTTACTTATGATATTAATGATATTATTCTCTAATACGAGTAGTAGATCT
This sequence comes from Diabrotica balteata, assembly GCA_918026665.1. Taxonomy (NCBI): domain Eukaryota; kingdom Metazoa; phylum Arthropoda; class Insecta; order Coleoptera; family Chrysomelidae; genus Diabrotica; species Diabrotica balteata. The sequence continues at coordinate 6,390,495 of OU898279.1, read as the reverse complement.
CACAATATGTGCACGTCTCACCGTAAAGAACGCAAATGAAAACAAAATACCAATAAGCCACTCAATGTTATTCAGCTGCGAGTCGAAAACACGTGATGAGGTGATGCATCGTGTTTAGTGCAGATTTAGGCAAGTTCCGAAAAATTGGCGCATTGTAATACAACTAGACTTAACTCCATTTGCACTGACCGACATTATAGTGTCAACAGAGTCTATTTGACATAAATTCCTTTAACACATTTCAAAATGAGTTATCTTCGGTATCACTAATAAGTTTTGCTCGTAAACGTAAACAACAGAGATAAATCCTTTTGCACAATAAAATTTCGATCTAAAACGTGTTCATTTATGAAGTTATCTCGATTTGGACATTTTCAGACTTAACTCCGTTTGCACGCGCAAGAGCGATATGTATCTGATGTGTATGGAGGCAGTATTTCAGATTTTAGGAATTTTAGGACTTATTGACGAAGGAGAATTTATTTAAGCGGACTGGGGTTTTGATATATCAGATCTTTTAGAGGAAAAAGGAATACATTTAAATACACCTTTATTTAAGAAAGGGGCTCAGTTAACAGAAAAAGAAATATCCAACTCAACGTGGAAAAATCCATTATACAAAAATGTTCAAACTAAGGATTAAATAACTCACTAATTTCACAAATTTTAAACACTGTGAAACTATGGCTGAAAATTTACAAGTATTTAAACGTATATCTGAATCTGGGGAATACTATGAGGTTATGATTTAATACCAAACCTCGACGTAAGCGCCCCTTACGGATATTTTTTTAACTAGCTTATGGCATGTGATCTATTATCCCGTTAATTTTTGTTTTTGGTTAACTTCCTATAAATTTGTTAAATAGTTTAAGTTATATTCAGAGGTACTTTTAATTTTAGAATTATATGAAGCAGCTGATTGAAGCCCTAGCATATTTGCATTCTCACAGAATACTACACAGAGATCTGAAGCCGCAGAATTTACTTGTTGATAAGGAAGGACATATTAAGCTTGCAGATTTTGGTTTGTCACGATCCTTTTCCCTTCCAACTCGGACATATACACATGAAGTTGTAACAATTTGGTACCGAGCTCCAGAGCTACTTTTAGGGGCTAAGATGTATTGTCCCGGCATTGACATCTGGAGTTTGGGTTGTATTATGGCAGAAATGGTAAATAATTCTTTCATCATATTTGTTATTAAATAATACGCTAATAAATTCCGATTATCCGGTTCAGGTACCAAAGCTCTTTCCATCTTAACTGAAAAAAATTTTTGTCAATCTGAAGAAACTATTTCTCATCTTCCTTCTGACCAAGCCGAAGTTGCCAGGCAAGATGTCGCCAGTATTCTCCGTACTTCCAAACTCCCACCATCAAAAATATCATTCTTTCAGAAAGATGTGCCCTCAAAGAACTTTATAACAACCATGTCATTGTCATCCTTCCGACCGACAAAGGTAATGCCACCGTCATTCTCGACTCTTCTAATTATTTCGATAAAATGTTCGAACTTTTCAACTTCACAGAATACAAACGAGTCCTAAACAGTACCTATCTAGAAAAAACGACCAAATCCATCAGAAATAAATCTGTTTACCTCCAGACATAAAAATATCTCTTACACCCAGATAAAAATCATCCCGAATTCCAAAGATTTACGGCCTTCCCAAAATTCATAAGCCCAATGTCCCCCTATTATCCTTACAACCATTAGCCGAAAGCGCCTCGTCCTTTGTCAAAAAGTCTTTTTATTTCATTGATCTTCTGAAAAACATTTCTATTTCATCCTCAGATATACTAGTTAGTTTTGACATTGTTTCTGTATTACCAACATTCCTATCGAGGTAACCATTTCCATCTTTTACTCTAAACATCAAATCTGATTTATTCGAACACAATCTACGATCTACCACTGATGTGGCCTAAAATAAAAATATATTTCCATCGTAATCAATTATGTTCTATTCAAGCTGACGAAAAAAGCACTCTTCCCTGGAGACTCGGAAATAGACCAACTGTACAAGATATTCAAGATCATGGGAACGCCAACAGAAGAAAATTGGGAAGGAGTTTCTTTGTATCCAGATTACAAACCTACATTTCCCACGTGGAAAGCTGTGGATTTAAGCGATATTGTTAGATTCCACAATCAAGAGGAGGAAGATTTCATATTAGTAAGTGAACATTAAAAAAAATTTGTGTATTTTTCGTATGGTATTCCTTCTGTTATTTTTACTAGTTTGTTCACTATTTATGTTTGTTTGTTGAACAAGAATCTTATCCAAATTGTAAATCATCAAAGTAGAAATGCGAAGGTTTCTATTGATGAAATCAAAATTCAGATTTTGCTTATATATTATTCAGATATTTGCTCTGTGCCTTCTATAAATTGAAAGGTAAAACAGACAAATTGGCGAATTGGTTTCTTGTACTCAGAAAGTGTAAATCGAAATAAAAGAAAAGACAATATAGTTTATTCGTCTTCCGGGTTTGGACCGTGTCATTTGTGAGTGACCCAAAAGTGGGTTCATCTCGACGTTTCGCTACAATTGTATGTAGCTTCTTCAGGAGAACAAAGAAAAAGAAATCAAAAGACAGGAAGATGGGTAGTTAGCAACGGTAACTCAGTTACTCAACGCAACCAGAGGCAAATACTAACTACCAAGATGGGCATTTGGTCACAGTAACTCAACTACTTAACGCAGCCAGAGGTGAAAACCAAATGCCAGGACAGGGATTCACGTCCAACAGCTCAGAACACTAACGCGTCGAAAGACGGGGAGTGAATCCGACGATTACTCCGCTACCTCTCTATTTATAGTCGCGGTGACCTGTCGTGTCGGGACGTATCGGCACACTCCGTGGCGCGAACGTCAAGAAGCGCGCGCTGGCCAATCATGTGGCTGCATCGTGGTAGCGGGACCGGACGGCGGCTCTAGACTGAGATTCCAGATGGGAGACAAGTAGTATCCTTCCTCTCGATTGATATTATGTGGATTTTTTCGGATCTCTAGAGATTCGCGGATTTTCCTGGAATAAAAGAAAGGGCTCTTAGAAATAATATGGGTTTTTTCGAACAATATGGAATGACCGGTTTCTTGGCAGTGTTCTGCAACTGCAGAATGGGAGAAAAGACCTGATCGAATGCATCTTTGATGCTCTTGAATCCGAGTTTTGACGGAACGACCAGTTTCGCCAATATACACATGTCAACATGAACAAGGAATAGAATAGACACCACAGGAAGATATAGGATAATATTTTGAATTGTGGACTTGGAGTAACCGTTGGCGACAAGGGTTTTTTGCAGATGGCCAAGTTCTTCTCTAAGGTTGTCAGGTTCAGAAATCGAAATGGCCCGATGGATGAGAGAGTTGATCACAGAATTCTTTTGGGCAGGATGGTGGTGTGATGAAGCATGTAGGTAACGATTCGTGTGAGTCTTTTTTCTATAAACAGAGTGACCCAATCGGTCATTGGGCTTGGAGGTGACTAACACATCGAGAAAGGGAAGGGACCGATTATTTTCTACTTCCATTGTGAATTTTATACTGTGATATAGATAGTATAAAATAGTACAAATATCTGGAACACCAATGGGTTCTCCCCTTTCCCCTGTTATTGCTGACATTTTCATGGAAGCCTTTGAGTCTTTAGCCAATCTTACCCCTTAAAACCAAAAGTCTGGTTCCGCTACGTTGATGATACATTTATCATCTGGCCCCTTGGTCAACATACCCTTTCTCCCTTCCTAGATCATCTTAACTCACAACATCCGAGTATAAAATTCACAATGGAAGTAGAAAATAATCGGTCCCTTCCCTTTCTTGATGTGTTAGTCACCTCCAAGCCCAATGGCCGATTGGGTCACTCTGTTTATAGAAAAAAGACTCACACGAATCGTTACCTACATGCTTCATCACACCACCATCCTGTCCAAAAGAATTCTGTGATCAACTCTCTCATCCATCGGGCCATTTCGATTTCTGAACCTGACAACCTTAGAGAAGAACTTGGCCATCTGCAAAAAACCCTTGTCGCCAACGGTTACTCCAAGTCCACAATTCAAAATATTACACACCGACATCTACATCCCCCTTTACACCCTACGACGACAAATTCAGAATCTTCGGGTAATACTCCTGTGGCTTTTCTTCCGTATATTCGAAGTGTCACTGATAGGATTGGCCAAATTCTTCGCAAAGAAGGTATCAGGGCTACTTTTCGACCATCCAAGAAAATCTCACAATATCTACCCTCTCCTAAGGACCCATTACCGCCCCTATCTTCCTGTGGTGTCTATTCTATTCCTTGTTCATGTGGACATGTGTATATTGGCGAAACTGGTCGTTCCGTCAAAACTCGGATTCAAGAGCATCAAAGATGCATTCGATCAGGTCTTTTCTCCCATTCTGCAGTTGCAGAACACTGCCAAGAAACAGGTCATTCCATATTGTTCGAAAAAACCCATATTATTTCTAAGAGCCCCTTCTTTTATTCCAGGAAAATCCGCGAATCTCTAGAGATCCGAAAAAATCCACATAATATCAATCGAGAGGAAGGATACTACTTGTCTCCCATCTGGAATCTCAGTCTAGAGCCGCCGTCCGGTCCCGCTACCACGATGCAGCCACATGATTGGCCAGCGCGCGCTTCTTGACGTTCGCGCCACGGAGTGTGCCGATACATCCCGACACGACAGGTCACCGCGACTATAAATAGAGCGGTAGCGGAGTAATCGTCGGATTCACTCCCCGCCACTCGACGCGTTAGTGTTCTGAGCTGTTGGACGTGAATCCCTGTCCTGGCATTTGGTTTTCACCTCTGGCTGCGTTAAGTAGTTGAGTTACTGTGACCAAATGCCCATCTTGGTAGTTAGTATTCGCCTCTGGTTGCGTTGAGTAACTGAGTTACCGTTGCTAACTACCCATCTTCCTGTCTTTTGATTTCTTTTTCTTTGTTCTCCTGAAGAAGCTACATACAATAGTAGCGAAACGTCGAGATGAACCCACTTTTGAGTCACTCACAAATGACACGGTCCAAACCCGGAAGACAAATAAACTATAATTCTGACTCTGGCCGTGGAAGCCTACGATTTTAAAAGAAAAGGCAGTTGGGATTTGTTTCCATATATAGTGCCTCGAATTTCATCAATGTTTGTTGGATATATATCTCGATCGCTACTGAACTTCGCTTTTCTGCTTCTATTTTTATATTGGTCTCATCTACAATAATTTGCAACATATCAGTATCAATAGATTGTTCCAAATATCTAAAATATTGGTTTTCTGTCTGACACATTGTTTTAAATCTGAAAGCTACCGAACAATATTTTCATTTCGAGTTCTTAGGGGCAATATGGTTAGCCCATTTTGTTTTATTATCTCTGCCCAAAAAATATGGACCAATGGCAAAACATGTCTCATCATCTGATTCCTAATTTTCCTGTTCCGTATCGCTTCCCTCTAATACATGATCTTTTCCCGATTCCTCGTCATCATCATACTCATCACCCGTCGAAACTTCTTCAAAAAGTGCTAATAATCTTTTTTTGCTTTTTTTCATTTTCCTATCTGAAAAATAAAGTTTTATTATAAAACAATTGATACACAGATGATAAGTCGAAATTTAGGTTACCTTCGATCAAAAGAATGTACAGAGTCAGAGAAACTCGAAAGTTTCTGATTGTTTTTAGAATTAGTTGTCATTAACTCCCACCGGTCTCCAAAACAAGCTGCGTCTATTGAAAGGTTAAGTAATACTTTAACAACCCCTTATCATAATCTGCTGTTTAATCACAATTTTTTATTATTTATTAAAAATATTATTTATTGTAAATAATGTATTTTTTAGAATATGTTGACATACAACCCATCAAAAAGAAAGACTGCAAAAGAATTATTGAAACTGAACTATTTGAAAGGAACAAAACTGACGTCTCCTGAAATGGAAGCGTTTCCGTCTGATGACGAGCAGTCCGATTGAATCTGATAAAATAAAATTTGAGGAAATTATTTAAGATACTATTATAATATTTTTTATATTAATTTTAACGTAGCTGTATTCGATGTGAGTCAATTTTTGATTGTTTTTCGCGTTTGAATATTACAAGTTAAGTATCGGTATTTAAATATTCGCCAGTGCTGTAATTATATTTGTGATGAATTGTATGTTTTTCTAATTGAACATTGAAGTTTTGAATTGATATTTAAATGCTAAATGTAAATGGTAAATTTAAATATAATTAACGAGCGCAATTTACGGAGTGTCTTCAATTTTTTTTATTTATTTTTGTATAAAAATGGAATGTAATATATAACTTACCTAGCAATATTGTTTTTTTTTTCGAATCCTCCACACACTATAAGTATAAGCAGATACCCCACTTAACCCATTAATGTTCAAAATTAAATTTTTATCAAAACTTAGAGAAATCAACAGAATAAAATAAAGAGAGGTTGTTTTTATTAGCAATATGCAAAATTTACGTTTTTTTTTTGTAACTGTCTTTTTTTTGACATATGATCATACACTTTGCAATGAACGATACAATATTTGAAGACCCTAAAAATAAAGAGGTATAAATGACATTTTTGTAAATATTGAGATAACTGCATCGTCGAACTGGAAATCTTTCATTCTATTTGGAGGTAAAGAAATCTAAGCGATAAGTCTAACAGGTGCTGCATTCTAGTGGCAAGTTGCTTAACCTCTAAACCAACTAAGAGTAGGGCTTGAAAGAGAGGAGGTACAAGTGTACTTGTACCCCTGTTCCACTGTGTCAGACTGTTGATTTTGTTATCATTTTGGATGGGTAGTAATATAGCAGTGTTCTATTTCAGAATTTAGTGGGCAACTCATTCTACGAGTGTGTGAGCTGCTGAAAATATAGACCAATAGAGAAAATGTGTTTGACTGGAGGAAATCACGATCCTCAGTAATGGGAAAAGACAAGTGTGAGGGAGAGATATAGGGAGTTACTACCTTTATAAACTAGCTGATTAATTCAAAGACGTGTCAAAACAAAATCTTTTGATATTATTTACACATAGTTTATTAAAATTACACATAGTTATATAGTATACATTAAGAGCATATATCTTTTTCTAAAACATATTCTCAGCACCACAGCCTATTATCTCATTTCACTTTTGAAACTCATACTGATATCAACCATTACTTGTACTTGGTCCTGGCTCCTCATCTTGTACTTCAACTTTAACCTGTCTTTCATCTAAACTACTTTTTATTTCTTCAATGCGATTCTTTACCCTCTCAGATAACCTCTTATAAATTTCAAGTGTTTGTAAAAATGTTCTTCCATATTTATCTTTTCTATTAAGGTCTGCAACATTTTTACCTTCAAAGTATTTTTCTAAACTTTCCACCTGCATTTTTAAAACATAATATCGACCAACCAATGATAGATTATCAAAATTATCTAAAGCTAAAACATTCTGTTTTTCTTGTTTTGTCAGTACTCTAGATTTTGTTGCAGATTTTTCTAGTATACCATAAAGAACACATCGATCAATATCTACACAGTTTGAGAGAGTCTCTTCATTTATATTACTGACTGGCTCTTTGACGAAGAAATCACAAGGTTGTAATATCTGTAATAGAAAAAAATCATGTAAATATCATCTCTACATATAAAAATGAATGTTCATCTGTATGTCCTTTATAGAATCATAAACTATGCATTTGAACATTGTTGTGCATAACCCACAAAGATTTCTAAGTTGGTACAATCAATTTTGGACAGATGGAGCCAATGTCATTCAAATGAATTTCATATATTGCCATGACAGTTCATGCTAATTTGAATTGAAACAAAAATAGCAAACAATTGATGACATTTAGAGTTGTGTGTGACATGAGAATTTATGCAAATTGTGAAATTATCTCCGGCTCACATTAAGCAGACAATATTGTGCAAATTTTTATATTTGAGAGCGTTTTTGAATACTTTTGTGCAATTCAATGTGAGTTAAATTAATTTAGATACATAATTCAATTGAATTGAATTTAATGGGATACCATCATGGGTGGAATTAAAATTGATTTCAACAATTCTAGAATGCTGTTTTTTTACTTCAAATTTTCCTCAGCAAACTGGTGATCACCTTTAATATTAACATTTCCATCCTTGTGTGAGCAGCCCGTTCAATTGGATTGGATACATTGTGAGATTCGGATTACTGATTGACATCAATTGGGCTTGGGAGAGTGTTGATTTATATAAAAGTCCCAGTTTGTTAGCTATCTCTTGATGAAAGATCTTTTCTACTAAGTCATACTAGTCAGGACATAATAACTGATTTACTGACTGATTATTGAGTTTCTTGAGACCCTCTTGGATTGAAAATAAGAGTCCAGCAGTACTCTACCATATATAAAGACAGCAGTTAAGGACTGAAAGATACATACCAAAACATGTTGCAAGTGTATTTGGCAATTAAGATTTGGATGCAAAATATTTTTAAAACATTAAAATGTCATAAATAACTTTAAAACAATATTTTGAAATTACTTGATGCCATTGAAATAACTTACCTGTTTTTCCAAATTATGATATTCGTAAGCTTCTCTGTATTTTGGATCACACTCAGCCATTTGATCCAGTACAGGTTTCCTTTTGACTGGACGAAAAGCAAGCTTTCTAAGTTTTTCATAATCATGAAGGAGGTTTGTAGCATCTATATCTTCCAAAATTTGTTCATTATTTATGTCATCACCATAGGTTATTAAATCTTGAGTAGCACTATTAGCCAGTGTTTCAGCTAGTATATGATTATCTTGGTCTTCTATTTCCATTGCTTCACTGTCATGTATTGGTTGTTTAGATCTTACATTTTCTTGTAAATCATTTCTCTTATTTGATGTGATGTTAACATCTGATTGTTTTTCGTTTTGATCATCATCATTGTCCTTCTTCTTTATAATGTCATGTAGTGTTAAAACACCATCAGAAAACTTCTGTAAAAGTGTATTATAATCCCAATCTAAATTAAATTCAATATCTTTTGTGATTTCACTTTTTTCTACTTTGGGAGGTGGAATTTTCATTTGCTTTAAATTTATAGTTTTTATTCCATGGAATGTACACTCATATTGGTTTGGCTTTCTTTTAAAAAAAGGGTCATATGCTGGAGGAACATCTTGAATTTCTTCGAAAAATAAATTTGTACCCATTGCATGATCATATTTACCTAAAAAATAATAATTATGTGAGTGATCTATTTTCACCGAATTCTAATATAAATTATTGGCAATGATTAGAGCTAAGAAAATATAATTCATTACCTTCAAAAATTGTATCATTAATTTGAACAAGTGGATTTTTCTTGTGTAAGTTGGCCACACGAATGAAAGTTTCTTTTTCAAAAGTTTTATTTGTTAAATTATCCTTAAAATCAAGTAAAATAAGAGTTTCATTTTCAGACATTGTGTGTTACAACTTGTTTTGAACTTATTTTAAAAATATGTTCAGTCTGGTTCAAATCAAAACAACTTTTGTAAGGTTATGTGTTTTCTTTTTTTCTTTTTCTTTTTTTTTGGGTTATGACATATGTTTTACTCATCCAGTTGACTCCTGTAAGTTTATAAATTCCTTTATTTAAAGAATTAAGACGCACATAATTGATATATCTATGTCTTCCCAAAGTCCTAAAGAAGAACTTCTGGGATTGCTAGCGCTCTCTGGAGAAACTATTATTTTAATTGCCTTTTGAATTTACCGCCATGTATAGTTACGCACCCTGGCACTAAATGATGCGCTAATCATCGTTTTACTATTTACAGCAGGACTAGCACTGCTAGGTAGGAGTGTGCTGTGGCTGGGCTGTCATCGGTCAACATGTCATTTTTACCTTGACAAGTGTCATTTTTACCTTTTAGACAAGGAAAGAGAGTTGTAAGCAATATAAACCACAGAATAATAAATAAATACTGTGATTAAACTGTATCAAACCTGATTAAACGATTAAACGTCAGTCCTTTTGTAAGCGCCTTATATTCTTTGGTTGTTTGGTTGTACTATAAATAATATACTCAAATTATATATATACTCTGGTACTATATTATTATTTAATTTATCAACACTGATATTATTCTACGTAGCTATGGAAGGTAAAGTTGAAATTAAGAAAGAGTTTGATGAATATGACCAAAAATACATTGAACCTCAGTTATCCACATCAATCGATCTGGGCACTGTGAAAGATGAGCCAGAGAAAGGTGAGAAAATTAAAACAATAAGTAAGTACTAAATAATATTGTTTCTCCTCCTCCTGTCACCTAAATCACTTACTTTAATTTATTTCTTTATATTCTGTTAGTAGTATGGGCTTTATGTGGGGAGAAATTTTATTGTCAACACATTTATGTTAAACACTTTTTGTTCTTCCTTCTTTATTGGTCCATTACGTCATTCTCTTTTATATCCACAATGCTTTATTTTGTATAGGTGGTTTTGTTGACCTTATTCATCTGGCGTTTATTAAGGTTCATCAAATTGAGAATTTTTTATCTTTCAATTATTAGCTTAGTCTGTTGGATTTGCCCTTGAATGGCTCTGTTTCTTTTATCAGCCACTTCTGAACATTGTTTCTTGCAGCATCTTTGGTGATACTCCACAATGGTTTTGGGCCTACCAAGGTTTCTCCCTAGTCATGTTTTGCTTTCCAGAAAGTGCTTACTGTTCAGTAGCGTAGATATCTATACAAGTGGTGGTCATCTAACATCGTTGCCATTTTCTATAGTAAAATTCATTAAGCGATGCAGGAAGATGTAAACATTAAATCGTGTCCGAACGGGTATGAGCTGCCGAAAATGTCGGCAGACGAAATAAACATGGACATTTCGGTTAGTTTTTAAATATTTTTGAAGAACTGTTACTTGCATTTATGCATAAAATATTCATTAATTTTATAAATTGGATTATTTTTTCACTTACTATGTATTCAGTGATAACAATAATTTATTTACTATGCAATGAACACGAATATTTGAGAAAAGAAAAAAACATAATAAAGTGTCATAATTATACTGTTACTTATTGGAACGAGTAGACTCATTTGGAACATCTTTAACAATTATCTGTTAAATTTATCGTTGTATGTGCCCTGCATAGCTTAATGAAATCAGGTATAGTATTTTACTCATTCTCGTTCCTATAAATTTTCTCATGAAATTATGTGCCAACTATATACATTCTTTTGTTTATGCAATAATTTTTCCTTTGTAGTAAAATTTTTATAAATGATTATTATTTTAGGTTTTCCCGAGGGAGAGATCAAAATGACAGTTATAAAAACATTAACAGACAATTCATCTTTTAAGGAAAAATATTCACTTCACGAATGTGAAATTTGTTTTAAGAAATATTCTCATAAAAGTAACTTAAAAAGACATTTGTTGATACATTCTGAAGAAAAATCTTATAAGTGTGACATTTGTTTCAAACTGTTTTCTCACGAAAGTGTATTGAAAAAGCATATGAGAACACACACTGGAGAAAAGCCTTTCAAGTGTGATATTTGTTTTAAAAAATTTTCTCATAAAGGTTATTTGAAATATCATTTGACAGTACACACTGGAGAAAAACCCTTCAAATGTGAAATTTGTTTTAAACCGTTTTCTACACAAAGTTATTTACAAAAACATTTGAGAGTACACACTAAGCCTCACAAGTGTGATATTTGTTTTAAACAGTTTTCGCAGAAAATCCAGTTGAAATTACATTTGCCAATACACACTGGAGAAACACCCTACAAGTGTGAAATTTGTCTTAAGCCTTTTTTTTCACAAAGTAATTTAAAAATACATTTACTGACACACTCTGGAGAAAAATCTTATAAGTGCGAAATTTGTTTCAAGCTGTTTTATCATGCAAGTATATTGAAGAAACATACTATGATAACACACACTGGGGAAAAGCCTTACAAGTGTGATATTTGTTTTAAGCAGTTTTCTTATAAATTTGTTTTGAATAACCATTTGCGTGTTCACTCTGGAGAAAAACCTTACAAGTGTGATATTTGTCTTAAGAAGTTCTCTCAAACACGTCAATTGAAAATGCATTTGATGGTACACACTGGAGAAAAACCGTACAAGTGTGATATTTGTTTTAAGCAGTTTTCTCAGAAAAGTAATTTGAAAAATCATTTGACAACACATAAAGGGAATAAGCCTTACAAGTGTGATATTTGTTTCAAACAGTTTTCTCAGAAAGTTACTTTGAAAAATCATTTGACAACACATAAAGGGAATAAGCCTTACAAGTGTGATATTTGTTTTAAACAATATTCTTCTAAACTTGCTTTGAATAACCATTTGCGTGTTCACACTGGAGAAAAACCTTCCAAGTGTGATATTTGTTTTAAGCATTTTCTTGTAAACTTGCTTTGAATAACCATTTGAATGTTCACAGTGGAGAAAAACCTTTTACATGTGATATTTGTCTTAAGAAGTTCTCCCAAACAGGTCAATTGAAAATGCATTTGATGGTACACACTGGAGAAAAACCTTACAAGTGTGATATTTGTTTCAAGCAGTTTTCTCAGAAAGGTAATTTGAAAAATCATTTGGCAACACATAAAGGGAATAAGCCTTACAAGTGTGATATTTGTTTCAAACAGTTTTCTCAGAAACATAATTTGAAAAATCATTTGACAACACATAAAGGGGATAAGCCTTACAAGTGTGATATTTGCTCTAAGCAGTTTTCTTATAAAATTGCTTTGAATAACCATTTGCGTGTTCACACTGGAGAAAAACCTTACAAGTGTGATATTTGTTTTAAGCAGTTTTCTTATAAAGTTGCTTTGAATAACCATTTGCATGTTCACACTGGAGAAAAACCTTTTACATGTGATATTTGTCTTAAGAAGTTCTCCCAAACAGGTCAATTGAAAATGCATTTGATGGTACACACTGGAGAAAAACCTTACAAGTGTGATATTTGTTTTAAACAGTTTTCCCAGAAAGGTAATTTGAAAATTCATTTGACAACACATAAAGAGAATAAGCCTTGAATAGCCTGATATTTTGTTTTAAACAGTTTTTTTCAAAAAGGTAATTTGAAAATGCATTTAATGATAAGGGAAAGTGGTCCACATTCGGCATATTGGTCTTCAGAAGCCAAATTTAAAAAAACTGGTTACATAATTCAGAAAACAATATTTTTTGATGAAACTCTAACTCATTAGGAACTTATTTTAAAAGAGAAAAAAAATCTAGACATAATGTTGGCTCATATTTTTGTATTATTAAATTTTTGTACAATTGGCCGAAACTACCCCACACAGGAGGCAGTTTCGGCCAATGAAAAGCCGTTCATCTATACAAATGCTTGTATTTAATAATCAAAATCTATATAAATATTCAAAATTTGTTCATCTATATAAATGTTTAAAAGCAAATTAATGGATCATATTAAAAGCACCAATAGTTAGGTAGTTGTTTTGTTCTCAGGTTTATGTTATATATTATTGTTTTATATTTTTTAATAAGTGTAGATACTATATTTTAAGTGTAATTGTTATTTTTATCTTATGTATAAATGTTATAAATTGATTAATTTTGTATGTATTAGGGCTTTCCCTATTTTTGAATAAATAAACTTCTACCAATATAATAACCTGTTGTATTGAATCCAGATTTGTATTTCAGGCAGATTTTTGCAATCTTATAGTGTACAAGAGAAATTAACAGTTGCCCATAATCCAGGTTTGTTTAGTTTGTAATAATAAATCTACAAAAATAATTTACAAAAATAACATATACTTATTCATTATTAGTTTACAAATGTTTCTAAAAACTACTATCTAATTAACACAATGATAAATACAACATAATATATTTACATTGTAGTTACTTTAAAATGGTCACTGTCAAGTGTGGAATAAACATGTCCCTCGTTGCTCAAGAACTGCAAGGCTTCACTGGAAAATAAATACATCACTGTAAAATATGTCTTTAAGGGCGAGCGCCCACCAAAGTGGCGTGGCAGTGGCAAGTAGCAAGTAGCACGCGTCTAGCATAATGTAACCAATGAAAACGAATGATTCAGTTTACACCAGAATGACAGTAACGTCATTCATTCTAATCATTCGTTTTCATTGGTTACATTATGCTAGACGCGTGCTACTTGCCACTGCCACGCCATTTTGGTGGGCGCTCTCCCTTATAGTAAATACAAATATCAGTGAAAGATGCATAAAAGTATACATTCTTCTCCGATATTTACCAAAACACACCAAGCCAACTGCAGAAGTTATATAACAAAAATAAAATTATGAATCAGTGAGTGACAAAATATAGATGAAAGAAGCTATGATGCAAACTATGAGATACAAAATAATCAGACTCAAATGATGGTTCTTTAATATTAGTACAGTGAATGAAGGTAAAAATCAACTATTAACTCTGATTTCGGCGAACCTCCATCGATTTGCATGAAAATTTGGGATTAAGTATATTTTACCCCCAACTTCAAAAGTGACATATGCTCAACTTGCGCGTTTTGCATTTTAGGGGTGAAATCCACCCATTTTGTTAAAAATGGTAAAAAATGCAAATTTAAGCATTATGGCATAAGTAATCTCGATTATTTAAATAAAATAAATATTTTGCAACATTTATAAGCATGATTTATGATTTTAATTAATTTTTCAACCCTCAACCAAAAAATTATTTTTAACAATTCATCTGGAGCAGGTGGATTGGGATTTTTAGTTGGAAACAAAGACTCTTCAATTTTGCACCATCCCCAGTTAACTGGATGAATGTCTTTGTTTCCAAGCCATATCTGGGTTTGTACATAAACTCTTTTGATATCTTCATCTAATGGAGCAGCTGTTGGGACCAGAGATGAAAACTTTACTGCACTATTTTTAGTGGTAGCCTTAATAATGGACTCGTTACGCATCTGTTCCAGATAAGCTGATAGGTCTTCGATGCGTTGTAGTTTACTCATATTCACATCTTTTGCACTTCCGTACAATAATATTCTGCAGTACGTACTTCTTATTACCTATCTTTTTTCCTATATATACATACAAAGGAAAAGGATAGGAAAAGGATTGACGCATTCGAAATGTGGTGCTGGAGACGAATGCTACGCGTCTCGTGGACGGAGCACAGATCCAATCAGTCGATTCTCGAAGAGCTAAACATTCAGACCAGACTCTCCTCTCAGTGTCTTACAAATGTTTTAAAGTTTTTTGGCCACATTGCGAGAAGAGACAATGACAACTTAGAAAGACTAATTGTGTGCGGAAACGTAGAAGGACGTAGAGGCCGAGGACGCTCACCTATCCGATGGTCAGATCAAGTACAGAAAGCCACTGGAGAGACGTTTTCCGAGTCCATGAGAGCAGCCCAAAATCGCAAGAGATGGAGAGAATTGACAGCCCGCATTGTAGGGAATCACGATCCTCAGCAATGAGGAAACGACAAGAGAGAGAGATACATACAAAATCTCTACTCCAAAAAATTTTCTAAAAAAATATTGATTTTTTTACAATAATTTTTTCTATTTTTTGCAATATGCAACAGTATGCAAAGTACTCAGTATTTCTGAGTACTTTGAAAATTGTTCAATAAGTATGTTTTATAAAATGCATTGTTTTTCAGTTATTTAAGCTTGAATATTCAGATTTGAGTACTTGGCGAAAAAAAAAAAATACATTTAATTACCTATAACTCACTTTGAATTAATACTAAAAGGTTTTTGAAACAAGGAATTTATTCAATTTTTTATTAGCTTCAATTTTGATAATGACAACTTTTTATAAAAACTTGCAGATTTTGAGTTATTTATGAAAAACTGCTTTTTTTCACAAAAATCAAAATCTTTGATCTTCAATAGCTCAAAAAGTATGGATTTATTTTAATAACTTTATAAGATAAATTTTGTTTACATACATCTATCGATTCCTAGGGTTATTTTTAATAAAATAATTTCCACCCCCCGAGAAGGGTGGCATCCACCCCCAAAGTAAAAGCGCAAGTTGACACCATGTCACTTTTGTTTCTTAAGGTATCATCTCACTACTCACCAATTTTTATTAAAATCAATGGAAGTTCGAACGAAATCGGAGTGAAAACATTCAGTGACTGTACTATTTACTTTTTTCCATTTATGACACAATTTACTACTAAAAAATAATTAATAGTTTACTTACTTGATTTGTTTATGCTGGTTGGGAGGAAAATTAGTTAGTAAAGTACTTCTGCTCATTCCATTTAATGTCTGATCTGTTTGAAGTATCTTGAATACCTTTTCTTGTATTGGAGTTAATCCTGATGTACCACTATCATATTGGTCAACAAAGCTCATTGAGTTAGCCAAAGCTGCACCAGGATTATTAACTTTTATATCAGTAACCTTCAAATAAGTACATATTGTTATTATTTTTTAAGTATAAAAGTGAATATAAATTTGTGTTAAGTTATATATAGTAAGTTTAGTAGAAATTACATATATTATCACTAATATATAATTAGTCTTACCATTTTTTTGCTGTCAGCTTCTGCTTGCAATCTGGCATAAATAGCTTCTAACAAATGAGTAGTAACTATATTGCAATCATCTACAGGAAACATTCTAAGAACCATAATCATTTTTTCATTATCTTGATTTCTAAGAGATCCAAAAACTTGAACATAGCTGTCTTCTTTAACGCTTGGTAAATTTGTAGCAGCATCTCCATCATTTTCCAACCACAGGATGGCTTTAACAGAACCTGTGCTATCTTCTATAGTATAAGTAGCTTTTGTGGATAAGATTTCAACACTTCTTAAAATTCCAACCAACTTAATCTAGAAAAAACTTTTCAATAAAAAACCAACACAACATAAATTATTTCAGTATCTTACGATTTGAACTGGTGTTCCAAATAATGTGAAATCTTCATCTTTACAGTTTCTAATTTGTTGGATTACCACTGGTACAACATTTTGAGATCTTTTAACACCCTGAAATTACAAATAGGCATAATTGTAAAAATTTCAGATTGATACAACAATCCTCCCCTGCAGTTTTCTTGTTTTTATTTAACTTACTTACCCCTTTGTTTTCAGTGGTTTCTTGATTAGCTGTGGTGTTTAAGAAGCCACCGGCAGCAGAATCATTTCCTCCTAAAATATGTTACTTATAATAATGATTACAAAATATATCATATTATACGTACTTGAAAAGTCTCCCCACATTTTATGTTTATGATTCAGACGTTGTTTGAAAATTAATTCATAAATACTAGTAAATACCACGATTAAATTGGGCGGGAATAAACTTGTTAATTCTAAAATGAAAGTGACAGTTTGATCATAGTTTGATTTTGATTTGAGCAGAGTACATAGCAGGACGGTAAATTGAATAGAAAGATCTAACAGAGCATTCCTTGCGCCACATACGGACGGGCCGAAACTAATTTTATTTGACAGCAAATAAAAAAAATAGGTTGCGAATTTTAGAGTTGCACTCAGTATCTTAATAGTAAAATATATCAATTTTTAAATTCAAAGCTAGTTATATAATACTAACTAAAGTATAATTAAAACAATTTAGCGTATTTCTATTACAAACCTATTCATAATATTTATATATATTTCCTAACTATTGGTTCTCATAAGTAAGAATTAAAAAAGAAGAACTCGCCAGATATGTTATTAGGTTATAATCCCGACTTTTCGCGCCAATTCTGATCTTTGTAGTTTGGTAAAACTTGTTTGTGTTTTAAATTATTTTATTTGTTTTTATCTTAGCGAAAATGTCTGATAGGGTAAGTAGACTGCATTTCAATTATTTAAATATATTTAAAATTAATAATTTTTAATTTTAGCCTGAAGAATCACCAATGCCAACACCTCGTTCAAATGTGTCATCTCCTGGTCCAGATCTGGCCCCATTTGAAGATGAAGGTGCTTTACTTGGAGATATCAATTCTGATATTGAAGAAGAAGATGGAGAAGAATTGTTTGGCGATAATATGGAAAAGTAACTACTACTACTTCTTACAAATGCTTTGTCAGGTTTTGGAAATTTTAACTTTCTAAATGTTCTGTAAAATTTTAGCGATTATCGTCCCATGCCCCATCTAGATCGTTATGATGACCGTATATTAGATGAGGATGATTATGACCAAATGTCTGTTGGAGAACGTCTTGCTGCTGAAGAAGAACTACGGAGAAGAGACAGGTATGTATAGGCGGTCATTTTTAGGGCGTCCCATATTGCAATATATGTGCATAAAATTTGAAGTACTAAAATAATTCACAAAACATTAACGTTACTAATTGCTGTCTTACACATTAAATTTTATGCTATAACTTCTTTCCTGTACCTTTAAAAATATAACATCAATAATAATCATTTGCCTAATTAAATAATACTAACGAGACTGTGGCGACTGCCCAAAAACTTACATAGGTCAAATTGGTAGAACTTTTAACAAACATGCAGCAGAACACAAAAGTACTTTCCGTATGTATGCACTTTACCTTTTAGACTATAATCATTCTGTTAATGACCAATTTCATAGACTTTAAGCTATCTTTATTATAATCTATGAAAATCAACATATTAAAAGATACAGATATAGTTATGAACTTGGGACAAATAAATTTTTGTGGAAGTGTTGAAAACAAAAGTTTTCAGTGTTTTAACGTTAGATTACGAAGACTATTTGTTTTTGAAACAAATTCATTTCCCTGCTCTCCATTCATGCTATCATCAGTTTTATTGAGTTTTATACTTGGTCTTGACTTTTTCTAATGTGTGATTTTTTAAATCTCTATGATAAATGTATTACTATTTTTAAATCTTTCTTCTGTCATTCTCAAGGGAGCTGGGTATAATTAGAAGAGATGATCGAGAACTTTTTTATGATCAAGATGACGATGAAGAGGATCCCAGGCAAAGAAGACGTAAAGAGGCAGAAAAGGCTGCTGCCGGGGAAGAAGCTGATGCTGAAATGATTGAATCAATCGAAAACTTAGAAGATACCAAAGGATATACAATTAAAGAATGGGTTGTTATGATTGGTCCAAGAACTGAAATTGCAAATAGATTTAAAAACTTCTTGAGAACTTGTACTAACAGTAAAGGTCAATATATCTACAAGGATAAAATTAGAAGAATGTGTGAGAATAACCAGGTACATTTTTTATTTATTTATGAATTTATTAAAATCACTAGCGGACCAACTCAACATCGAGTTTTTTAAATGAAATTTTTATTTTGCGAGAAAAATTAAGACATCAATACAAACAATATAAGCAAGAATATACATAACATTCATCAATAATAATGCAAGTAAAAAGTGTATTAAATATCACGAAACATTTCGTCCAAAACAATGTTGTTTGTTACAATGTCTCCATTTTCTGAAAACTTTTGCTTGGTACTGGGAGTTATGTCAACTTTTACTTTTTAATTTTTAATAAAAACAAAAGCGGAAGTCGACCTCAAAACCGGAATGCAATTTTTAGTTCATTAAATGTCGACATGGATATCATTTAGCAGTTAATTTTGCATGCTGATCACAAATCCAGTGTCAGATTTGCTCTATCTTGACGTTTTATGCGCGTTTTGGGTCACTTCCGGTGTCGGATCGCAACCGGAAGTACATATTTAGATTCGTCTCGACGAGACCTTTCGATCCATATATACATTGTGGGGTCTAAAACTTTTAGTAAATTTTAACTTCAGGTCATCTCAAAACCAGAAGTGAATTTTTGTATCAAAAGCATATCTTGACAATCTCATACGTAATACTAATAATATTCCGAAAAAATATTTTAATTATCTAATATGGTTTTTGAGTAAAGTGGTGGACAAGAACAGGGCTTAGCGTTTTAGTATATAAGATTAAAGCCTTCCGATATTTTATTGTCTAATTTAATTTTATAGGTAACATGAAAATTGATTTCTAATATATTTTTTAATTTTCAGTCTAGTTTCAATGTTGAGTTTCCTAGTTTGGCTCACAAGGAACATGTATTGGCTTATTTTTTGCCTGAAGCACCATTTCAGATGATAGAAGTTTTTGATGAAGTTGCTAAGGATATAGTTCTTTCAATGTATCCAAGTTACGACAGAGTTACTAACGAAATTCATGTTAGAATTTCTGATTTACCACTTATTGAAGAACTCCGTACTTTTAGGTAAGTACATGTAATGAAAAAGTACATTAAGGATAGTTGATTTTACTATATCACATATCGCACCTTCAGTGCAAGACTGCAGTAACTCAAAATTTTATGAAAATGAAGTAATCATGGAATTCGATTGTAAACATGCATATCTATCCCCTGTAAAACTTTAGTAACTTTCAAATGCTTAACCGGCTAAATATTACAACAACTGTGTAACTATTTTGCATTTTTGTACATAAGTCCCGTGCAAAACTGTTGTAATTCTAATGTAACAGAGTTACAACAGTTTTGCACAAAACATTGCAATGATTTCTATAAGAAGCAATGAAAGGCACGAAAAAAGTAAGATATTTGTTATTTTAATATCTATATCTATAGTTAGTTTTAATATACAGCTTGTCTATGTAATCTATTAACGGCCAAGACAATAAACAAAGATTTACGAGGCCAATCTATTTATGTTAGTTGTATGTCCTTTATGTGACATATTTTCCATAAAATGTGTGCGATGTCGTTTGACCATTTATTTATTAGATTGGATTAAAAACACATAAATTAAGACTAATTATTTACAGCCAAAAAGTATTTTTTCTTTTGAAAGGAAAAACAGTTATCTTAAAACTTGTCTATTAACAATACTGACAGGTTAAAAATATCTATTCTCAGAAAACTTGTTCTATAAAAAGTAAATCCCAAATTGTATTAAATCTTCATGTAACCTTCCAGGGCGATTGTCTTATCATATTGTCCCCCCTTAATTCCCAACTTTTACTAAGGTAGTGAATTTCAATCCAATATTGTTAATCACTGTACTCAAGGTAGTCTGATTTGCATATTTTTATTATAGTCTTTTTGATTTGAATTTAAATAAAAATATTGACAGTTTTACTATCAGAAAATGTGTCTACACTTTTTACATTTTTCTCTGTCTAAAAGTGTTGTAACTTTAAAATTCTAATACTAAATTTGTAGTGATTAACAATTTTCTCTGTGCAAAAGTGTTGTAACTTTGAAACATTTTATTTAAATTTCTATTTTTGGTTAATGTAATATAGTCTGAAAAGCATGCAAAATCATAATTAATGATTAATTTTTCTTAAAAATTGTGTCTTATTTCACCGATATTAGCATGAAAATAAACAAAATCATCCTTTATCTCGAAACTTACTTATTCTGACTTACTGCAGTCTTGCACTGAGGGTGCGATATATTGACAAGATAGTACAGAAATAACTTTTTATCTGATAATTCATTCTTGTATAAAATATGTGTAAAAGAAGTATATTATTTTAACTTATCTTGTAGTCTACTGAGTACTGAATGTACAAAGTTTAGTAATTGTTGATTGTTTTTTAGGAAACTTCATGTAAATCAACTTGTAAGAACTTTGGGTGTAGTAACTGCAACGACAGGTGTTCTTCCCCAACTGTCTGTTGTCAAATTTGATTGTGGAAAATGTGGATTTGTATTAGGACCGTTTACACAAACACAAGAATCAGAAGTTCAACCCAATGCTTGCCCACAGTGTCAGAGTCATGGACCATTTATGGTAATTACTGTATATAATATCTGTAGATTTGAGATTTTAGAGCTTTTAAAACTTAATATATTTTTGCAGATCGTAAAATTTTATTTTTAAGTTGTTCATTATAATACCAAAAACAGCTAATCTCTCCTTGAGTCTTTCTCAGAGAACTACTTGTAACTCAGTATTTAAAATTTTAGATCAATATGGAACAAACAGTTTATCGCAACTACCAGAAGATCACTCTACAAGAATCTCCTGGTCGTATTCCCGCAGGTAGGGTACCCAGATCAAAAGATTGCATTCTCTTGGCAGATCTGTGCGACCGCTGTAAACCTGGCGATGAAGTTGATATTACCGGAATCTATACTAACAGCTATGATGGTTCCTTAAATACTGATAATGGTTTCCCAGTATTTTCCACTGTAATTTTAGCTAATTATTTGATTGTCAAGGACTGCAAGCAGATCGTTCAATCTTTAACAGATGATGACATTAATTCTATTATTAAGATGAGTAAAGATCATCGGGTGTCTGATAGGATTTTAACCTCTATAGCGCCATCTATATATGGACATGATTTTATTAAAAGGGCGTTAGCTATGTCTCTTTTCGGAGGAGAATCTAAAAATCCAGGTAAATATAGACATATATAATAGGTGAGTTTTCTCGCATCCTAATTTCCAGCGTTTTCTGTTAAAGCAATCTTCAGTTTTTAATAAGGAAGTCATTGCATCTTCGACATCTTCTCTTTTCATGACCATCTTGGTCTACCTCATTTTCTTCTAGTGGGCGCAGTTCTTTTTTTTGACCAGTTTAGTCATTTGGTTTCGATAGTGTCTAGGTCAATTTCCATTTCTCTCCTAGTCTATGTTCCTCACCCCATCAAGTCTAGTGTGCCAGCAACACCGTCTCCATTAGTCCATTTCCATTGCCTTAATTTTTGATAAATTTGTAAATATAGACTATCCTCTTAAAAAAAACTTGATAATTAATAAATTACTTGTCAAAATTAGTAGTTATTATTCTGGGTTCTCCAGGCATTTATATTTTGTTTGGTCATGTTGATTTCTGTGACATCTTATTCTCACTATGATGGTACAGCCCAAATTGGCTGTACAGCTTTTTGGGTTCTAATTCTTGCCTTCCAACATTGGTGTTCAGATGCTGCACACCTTCTGACATACTTCTTGCTTTGCCTGTCTGCTTTAATCGGACTCTCCCAACTTCTTGGTGGCTTTCATTTTGATGTTCATTGCATTTTGGCCCTACATTTTACTATCTAACGGTTTTGGCAATTATTAAGCTTATTAAGTGTTTATATAGTACTTAGATGGTAATATTTCCTGAAATTTTTGAAGAATGAAGTTTTTTTTTCATTTCTTTCCATTTTATTTGCTCTGGGCAATTTTAGTAAATAGTTTTCTATACACAGATAGTCTGGAAGTTATTTTAGTAATACATATTTCCAATAACGTTCACAACAATCAAGTATGTCCAATAAATGAATTTTGCAATTTTAGGTGACAAACATAAGGTTAGAGGTGACATAAACGTTCTTATCTGTGGAGATCCAGGTACTGCTAAATCGCAGTTTTTAAAATTCGTAGAGAAAATTGCTCCAAGAGCAGTTTTCACCACTGGCCAGGGTGCCAGTGCTGTAGGTTTGACAGCTTACGTAAGAAGGGATGCTGCGACCAGAGAATGGACATTGGAAGCCGGTGCTTTGGTTTTGGCAGATCAAGGTGTTTGTTTAATTGATGAGTTTGATAAGGTAATGATAAGACTTATAATGTTTATTGCATTTTACACTTTTTTTTTCTATTCAGTATAATTCAAAATGTAATTAATATTGTTCTAAAAGCTATTTACTATTTTTATTGAATATGTATTACTGTACTTAACACAATTTTACTTTAAAATAATTTTATTTTGACCTTTGGGTTTCCACTTTGGAAATCGTTCTTCTTCAAAGCACTAATGAAATTTCCAGTAAAAATAGTAAAAACATAATTTATAAGCTAAAAATTATGTAACTTCCTTCATATCGAGAGAGATTCTACTTGCCTCCAGTACTTCGTCGTCAGACCTTTATTCTAAACCTTACCCTTTACTTACTCTTAATAAAAGCTATCAAGGTATTTTTGCTAACTCAATACTTGTTTTGCCGTGTATATCCGCCTCATATCACTAAAGATTTATCATTCAGAGGACATGTATGGCGATTTCTTCCTCCACTTTGTATTTCCTGCACCTTGGTTCATTGATCCTATCTTTATTGAAAATGTGCTTGTTTCCTCTTCTGGCAGTGTCTAATCCACTTATCTTTGACTATTAGCTTTGGTCTGCTAACATTTATTAGACTAGATAAAAGTCTGCTGACAATGTTGCTAATGGTTTTCTTCATATGAGTTTACCCTGTAGGATCTCCATATATTATTATTTCTAATGTTATTTTTTTTTGGTTGAATGAAGACATTTTGACACATCATTAAATTATATTTGATCGCAATCAAAAATAGTAAAAAAATTTATGCAACTTATCAAAAATCCAAAAAAGACTCCTTTATCCCAATTAATCTTTTGATATGTGAGTTAACTCTCTACTTAGAATAAGAATGGTTAATCTAACAATACAATTATGTGTCTTTTTTTCAACACCTACTATATCTTACTCGAGAGAGGAATTGTTAGGCCTCTCAGGTGAACATTTAGTCACCAACTTTGACTGTTTTTTTACAATTGTATCTGATATAAAACTCCCGTCTTCGTTAAAACATTTTTTTATACCACTCGACACTGAAGTCTTAATATTATTTAGTTCGAAGCTCTTTTCATTTATATTCAAAAAACAACTGGTTAAATTGATTTATTAATTTTTTAGATGAATGATCAAGATCGTACATCAATTCACGAAGCCATGGAACAACAGTCTATCTCCATATCAAAAGCGGGTATAGTCACCAGTCTTCAAGCAAGATGTTCAGTAATCGCCGCTAGTAATCCTATCGGTGGACGTTATGATGCCAGTATGACTTTTGCCGAAAACGTTAATTTATCCGATCCTATTTTGTCTCGTTTTGATATATTATGTGTAGTAAGGGATGAAGTGGATCCCATTCAAGATCAACATTTAGCTAGGTAAGAATAAGTATTTATATTTGGTTGATACTCTTTTTATGTGGTATGCTCTTTTTTTAGTGTCTGAAGACACAACTTCCTTATCCACCTGCTTCCCCTTATGGGCACCGTCTGCGAGCTGATGGTGTTTATCGCTCTCTTTTCTCAAATCTCTTTCTCCTCTCCCTCTTCAAGAACTTTTAATGTTTTAATTGTTTTGAAAATATCACATATCGCGTTTTTTAAATACAAGTTCAAACTGTAGAAATAGTTCTTGTATAAGATTAATGAGACGATTTATCTGTTTTTTTGTACATGTCAAACATTTTAGAAGTAGATAAGTCATTAGACAAGTACTTTTTAGATGTCATATTTCTGCAATAGTGGCTTTCATATTTAGGAAACGACAAAATGTGATCTTTGATGTTTTGAATTTCTTCCGCAAAGCGTTTATTACCCGAAGGCGATATTTCAAGTCTATTAGGGGAAATAATTCCAGAAAATACATTTTTTTCTTTTCACTCACTATCTCAATAAATCCTTTAGTTTCGCCAAGGGTTGCAATGAAGCAAGTTTTACAAATTTACTTTTGTATGTCAGCAATAATGGTGCTATATTTATATAAACATTCTCTTGGTTCTAGTTTTTCTGTTTTCTTTGGATTTATGTTAATTAGAGAAGCAATATAGTTGGCCCTTCTATCCGGACTTCCCAAGTTCCAATAATAATAAACATAGGCTTAAAGGGTTAAAGTCAAATTATGGCTTATTCCCAATAAGTAACAAGATTTATGTTTTTTAGATTTGTAGTCGGTTCACATATTCGTCACCATCCGTCAAAGAAAGAACAGGAATTACCCGAGGAACCAGAAAATGAGATGCAGATTCCACAAGAAATGTTAAAGAAGTATATAGTGTATGCTAGACAGAATATTCATCCAAAATTACAAAACATGGATCAAGATAAAGTTGCTAATATCTATAGTCAATTGAGACAAGAATCTTTGGTAAACAATTTTTTTTATAGAGCTTATTTGAAAATATTTTTGTTTTTTGTGACATTTGTTTTACAATATTTTTTAGGAATAACAAATTTTAAGTCAAATTTTGGTTTATTCTCAGTAAAAATTGTAAAAATTTGGTTTGGGCTATTCGAAGTAAGGAGATTTTTAGCTCTTTTTGATGAACGCCACAAATTCATAGTAATTTTTACTTCTTTGAGTTTATATTGCTATAAGAAAACAACATGTTTGCATAAATGTGAGCCAACAACATATGTTGCTTGTGCTGGAAATCGAAGTAAAAAACCAGAACAAAACCAAAATATTGGAGAGGACAACAAAAAATTAGACAACAAAATATCCAGAGCAAAAACAAATAAAAAATGTTCTTCTTCTTCTTCGTCTAGCCATTCACGTCCACATCTGAACACAAGCCTCTTCAAGTCTTCCTTTCCATTGTTTTTTATTGTACGCTACTTGTAGCTAATTTTTCCCGGCACTCCTTTTCAGATCATCTGTCCATCTCATAGGAGGTCTGCCTCTGGGTCTTTTGTGTTGGTATGGTCTCCAGGTTAAAATTGATCTGTGCCATTTGTTTAGATCGCTCCTAGCTATATGTCCAGCGTATTCCCATTTCAACTTTCATGATTTTTGTACCACATCTGTGACTTTGGTTTTCTGTCTTATCCATGTGTTTGTTTTCTTGTCCTTAAGTGATATACCTAGCATTGCTCTTTCCACCGCGTGTTGATATGAAAGTATATTCATATTCTGTTTTGTGATTGTCCATGTTTGTGCCGCATAAGTTAATATCGGAATAATGCATGCATCAAAAACTTTAGATCTAAGATGTAATTGAATTTGTTGATTTCTGAGTATATAGTTCAGTTTACAGAAAGCTGCCCAAGCTAACTTTCTTCTTCTTTTTATTTCTTCAGTTTGAATTTCCCTATTTAGTATTATTTTTTGTCCTAAGTATATATATTCTTCTACATTCTAAAAAATGTTAGTTCATCTAAAATTTCCATGGCACTATATAACATAATACAGGCCAACAAAATTTGTGCAATATTCGGTCCCAGAGGTGAGAATATACTTTTCAGATGTTTTTTTGCGCTGAATTCTAATCTGAGCTTCCAAATTGTCAAATTCGCTGTGGTTTCTGAGATATTTTAACCTAAAAGTGCAGAAATAGTGGTGTTTGGCCGTTTTTGAGGTTATGTATCGTCGTAATATAATTTTTCTTCCAAAAACTGTACAATCTTAAAGTATAAGTCTCAATCTTTTAAATGGCGTTTAGTTTACTCAGATATCTTTTTTTTCGCTGCTATATCGCATTTTAAAATTTCTTAGTTTAAAAAAACTTACAAATCATGTGATTATAATAAAATTTGACTAATATTTGGACCCAAAGATCAGAATATACTTATCAGCTGGTTTTTTTGGGCTGAATCCAAATCTGATCTTCCAAATTGCCAAATTTGCTTTGGTTTCTGAGATATACTAACCTAAAAGTGCAAAAATAGTGTTTTTTGGCCGTTTTTGAGGTTATGCAGCATCGTAATATATTTTTTCTCCCAAAAATTGTTAACTATCTTAAAGCATAATTCTCAATCTTTTAAATGGCGTTTTATTTACTCAAAAATTTCTTAGTTAAAAAAACCTGCAAACCATGTGATTGTAACAAAATTTGATCAATATTCGCACCCAGAAATCAGAATATACTTTTTAGATGTTTTTTTTTTGCGCTGAATTCAAACCTGAGCTTAGAAATTGTCAAATTCGCTTTGATTTCTGAGATACCCTAAACTTAAAGGGGAAAAATAAGTGGTTTTTGCCGTTTTTGAGGTTATGCAGCGTCGTAATATACTTTTTCTCCCAAAAACTGTTTACTATCTTAAAACATAAGTCTCAATCTTTTAAGTGGCATTTAGTTTACTCATATCTTTTTCGCTGATATATTGCATTTTAAAATTTCTTAGTTTTAAAAAATCTGCAAATCATGTGATTATATTAAAATTTGATCAATATTCGCACCCAGAGATCAGAATATACTTTTTAGATGGTTTTTTTTTGCGCTGAATTCAAACCTGAGCTGAGAAAGTGTCAAATTCGCTTTGATTTCTGAGATACCCTAACCTAAAAGTGCAAAATAGTGGTTTTTGGACGTTTTTGAGGTTATGCAGCGTCGTAATATATTTTTTCTCCCAAAAACGGTTAACTATCTTAAAGCATAAGTCTCAATCTTTTAAATGGCGTTTAGTTTACTCAAATATCTTTTTTTTCGCTGGTATATCGTATTTTAAAATTTCTTAGTTTTAAAAAACAAGCAAAACCATATAATTATAAAAAATTTGAACAATATTCGGAGACAGAGATCAGAATATAATTTTCTGAAGTTTTTTTGTGTGCTGGACGTGAATCCGAGCTCCAACTTGCCAGATTGGCTCTGGTTTTTGAGATATCGTAACCTAAAAGGGCAAAAATAGCGTTTTGTGGCGTAGATATACAATAAAAATTAGCGAACACGTGACCTAAATGACCTATCTTAAGGTCACATGCTTGATAAAAGTCTGATTCTTTTCCATAAATGTGTTAATATTCTCATAAAAGATTATACAAATGATTTATTGTTAATTTGTCATATAACTAAATGTATACCTTTTAGGCTACTGGTTCCTTACCAATCACCGTCCGTCATATTGAAAGTATTATTAGAATGAGCGAAGCACACGCCAAAATGCACCTAAGGGAATATGTACAAGAAGACGATGTTAATATGGCAGTAAGGATGATGTTAGAAAGCTTCGTAGAAACCCAAAAATATAGTGTGATGAAATCCATGAGACAGGTAATTTCCTTTGCGATATGATTGTTCCCAATATGATTGTCAGTTTTTCTCACTGCTTATTCCTAAACTTTTTTACTTAGTTATGACACGTGATACTATAACAAAACAAGATAAGTCAACGCGCATGTTTTTATGACGTAAGCCCGAGACAACTTTAATCACGGCAAGTTAAATGCTCAAGTGTTCATGTTAATTATGTTGCTGTGTTAATCGAGTTTGCTATCCTGTGTATTTCAAAATGTGAATGATATATTTTTTTATTCATTGATGTAGTACAATAGTACTACAGTATTTCATACAAGTCCCTGGCTTTGTCTCACTAGCGTCTAGCCGTTGGCAGGTCAGGATAATCCTGACCAATCCAATCGCACTTGAGTATGTGTGTGGCGCGTCATTGTTTTGTGAGTCTTTGCGCAAAAGTTCTCGACTCTAACGTATTTGGTTTTTGTACTACTTTCAATAAAAACATTTCCACTCCTGAAAAGAGACTAAACTGGAAAATTGAAGTGTTTCACTTTTTAGGATTAGGTTGTGTTCTTCTTGAAAATGAGAATGCAATTCTGCAACATAACTTGAATAAAAATTATACAAAGGACACTTCTTATAATCTTTCTTGATTTTGCTATCTTCCCTTGAAGTGTCTACAACATTTTTATGAGTTTCTGTGTATTCAAAACAATTAAACATAACTCCTTATTTGTGTGAACAATCTGAGAACGTTTCGTGATATGAGAAATGAGAACTGTTACATTCAAACCTGTACATAATTTGAATGACGCGCTACACACAAAATCAAGTGCGATTGGATTGGTCAGGATTATACTGACCTGCCAACGGCTAGACTCTAGTCTTTGTCTCGCTATGACGTCATGCGCAAAGTCGATTAAAATTAGAACGGCAAGTGAGCATATCTTGTTGTTATAGCATCATGGATATGACGCACTTGTAATCTGACAAACAAAACTAGTGGTTAAAAAAAAAAAGAAAACTAACTACTGTTAAAAATTTGAGGTGCTGACCTACAGATTTTCCGGTTCTTGTTTTGAATATTATTCTTGTCGTACATTGTACTATTTCTGGCGTTTCAAACATTTATTTCTAATTTCTATTTAGATTTATATAAGGTAGATAAAGGAATCTGTACTCTGTAGTATATAATAGTACTAATATCTAAATATGTATTTTTCAACTTACACAATTTGTCATTTTTTTAGCTTTTTGCCATCCAAATAATCCAAATAAAATAGAGTAGTTTCCAAATTATAGTAATTTATTTTTTTTACAGGTATTCCAAAGATATTTACTCTTTAAGAAGGATCACAGTGAGCTCCTCTTCTACATATTAAGACAACTTGCACAGGATCAACTTACCTTCCAAAGAAATACCACAGAAATGGAAGCACTAACTATAGAGATTGACGAGAAAGATCTTATGGATAAGGTAAGCAGGTCTTATTAGTAGTGAGTAATTTCAAAAGCTTCTTTAATAGATTTCGAAGATTGAAGGTTTTGATAATACTGGACAACGACTAAATATATACATAAGTCGAATAGGCATTGGAATTTTCGGTTCATCAGGGCAGAGGTTTCGTATTTCGTAGACGTGGTTCCATATTTTATTTCAACTTTGTACATGCAACATTTATTTTTTATATAGTTGCCAATTCCATAATGAGAAAATTGTTTTAGGAATCTTAGCTAACTTTTTTTTAACAGCAATGTTTAAAATGTCCCTTTTGAAGTTACATCTTTTTCTTCCTGCATTCCTTAAGCTCTAAAAGCGTCCAATCTTGACACATAAAAAAATATATAAAATCGTCCAAGTCGTATATCGTCGTATAAGCTCTAAAAGCGTCCAAGTTATATAAAATCTTGACACATAAAAAAAAATAATTAATGGACAGCCGGAGTATGACGTCACATATGTCATATTGTTGTCATTACTTTCCAAACAATAGTTGAAATGTCAAATCTCAAGACTTTTAATTTCTATAAAGTTAACATTTTGCTTCTTTTACTACTTTTTCTTTTAAGTATAGTGTTTTTTACGATAATACCATCACAATTCAGTGTTCTATTTTTATGAAATATAGTTTAAAAGTATACATTAAAAACATTCTAACCTTACTTTATTGATGCTTGCATTTTATTGCTATTTTTATAAAAACAACATGCTTTATTATTTACAAAACCTTGTAAACTTGTTGTAGTAACTATTAGAATAAAAGCCGAAAGATTTAGAATAAAAACCAAATGCCAGGACAGGCGGTTTTCACCTCTGGCTGCGTTAAGTAGTTGAGTTACTGTGACCAAATGCCCATCTTGGTAGTTAGTATTCGCCTCTGGTTGCGTTGAGTAGCTGAGTTACCGTTGCTAACTACCCATCTTCCTGTATTTTGATTTCTTTTTCTTTGTTCTCCTGAAGAAGCTACATACAATTGTAGCGAAACGTCGAGATGAACCCACTTTTGGGTCACTCACAAATGACACGGTCCAAACCCGGAAGACGAATAAACTATAATTCTAAACAACATTTGTTTGGAAAGTGAAACTGACAGATGTCAATCAAATCTACGTCATCACTCCTGCGGTCCATTCAAATGATAAAAGAACTGTCAAAAGTTAAAAGAAGTTATCTGAACACTCTTAAATCGAGATTTTAATTGTTTCTGTTTTACAAAATCACTTCAGATTCTAAAATTCCATTAGTATGAAATTGATAAGTGAATAATAAATGAATGCAAATTTATATGCTAGTGAGTTTTTGGCTTTTATTTGATACACACCTTTACTACCTGAGTGACAATTATGTCTTCTTCTTCATGTACCATCTCCTTTCAGAACGTTGATTAACATCATAGCTATCTTAATTTAATGCCACCCTAAATGGCATGCTTTCGTCCTGGACTGCGTTTGCCTGCAATTTTTCCTTGCATGATATTTTGTAGCAGCTATATTTTGGACCTATATATATGAAATACTCCAGCTTTCTCTGCTTGATGCTTTTTATGATCTCAGTAGTCTTGCTGAGACGTTCTAGTATTGTGGAGTTTCGAATCTTCTCCACCCAGGAAACTTTTAAAATTCTTCTATAGCACCACATTTCGAAAGCCTCAAGGCGATTTAGATCGATTTTATTCACAGTCCAGGACTCGATACCATAAAGTAAGACCGAGAACACGTAGCAGCGAAGTAGGCGGATCCTCAATGCCAATTTGATGTCTCTGTTACATAACACCTTGGATATCCTTCTAAAAGCAGCTCTAGCTAAAAGCAATTATGTGTATTTTATCTAAAAGTATCTAAAAAAATTTTTTGACCTATTTTAATCGAAGTAAAAATAGTAATTCATGTTCATGTGGCTCTCTTGATACCCGAATGCGTGAACTTTCGTATTTCCTTTAATATTTATTAACAATTTTTGTTTGTATTCCCTTAATGACTATATCTTATATCTTATATTTTTGCATGTATATTTTTTATTTTTTAGGCCAAACAAATCGATATTCACGATCTAAAGCCGTTCTACCAAAGCCAAATATTCGAATCTAACAACTTCGTCTATGATGCCAAGAGAAAAGTGATTATACACACAGTACCAGAAACGATGATCACAGAAGATTAAATTTTTAACTTATTAGTTTTAAAATTAAGTTTTAATCATCTATTTTTATACCCATTGGATTTATCATAAGCTTGTAGTATAATACAGTACTTTCTTTTTTATTGCTCAATTTTTAGGAGTCGAAAAGAGAAATACATACAAGTTTTACAAATATTTTTAGCATTTGGAGACACCTACTTTTTTACCAAGTATTTTGTAAATATTTTTTTAAAACAGTTAATATACAGTATTTTTTTTACTACCTAGTTTTATTTGTTACAATATTAAATAAAAGACAATAGAAAAATTAAGAAAGAAATTGGAGACAACCTGTCCGAACATAAACTGCTGTCCCAATGGTCACGCAGCTGCCTACTACTGTAAAGAAAATTCTTATAGCATATCGATACCAACAAACTGCAGTATTGGCGACGTGCAAGTACTTGGATGTGATACGAGAAACGATCGTGCGCGAGTAGCCGAGAAATCTAACATTTTTTACTGCACATTTCATAGATTTCATAAATTCATATTGTCAATTGTCAAATTGTCATATTTCATATTCTTTTGTTTATTTCAATGACGTATAATATATAGACTCGGTGAACGCTTTAAAAAGTGTCCAAAACATGAATACCTTTGTTATTGTTTATTGTTTTGATACGAAGATGCACGAAGTTCATGATTTCTTACGAAGCATCACGAAGTTGATCTTGTGTTTGAAAACATCATGGACAAATGAAAACATTTTCTCCATTTTGTGTGACAAGCAAATTTTATTTTAAATTGTTGAGAGTTATTTACTTACTATTTTAGTAAAATGCCATACTATTTTATCAAAATAATTAGTTCTCTTACAGGCGGGAACAAAAAGAAATCATAAATATTTAATTTTAATTAAAAAAATAATTATTGTCATTAACATATAAATGAGCACGCCGCTGTTCTGATAAACATACCTTCAACCTTGAGCCGAGATCTTTCGGACACTCGTCTATATATTATACGTCATTGGTTTATTTCATCGAGCAATAAGACAAAAGAGGGAATCTAATCGTTATGAAAAGGAGACCAAAAAAGTGGCCTCTGAGTCTGATGGCGGACATATCCGGAAATGGAAATGCGCCAAATTTAAATTTCATGACACTTGACAATAATCATACAGTGGTGTAGGGGTTCTAATTTATCTATTTATTTATTTTATATTACATAATATTTTATATTATATATTTATCCATTTATTTATTAAAATTATTTATTAAAATACTTTTTTTAACACTAAAACACAATAAAGTTTTAATTAATTAATAACGATAATCGTCTAAAATGTTAAACAATTGTTAAAAAACTTTAATAGAAAATATAAATAAGCTTTCATGTGGCAGTTTTGACAAACAATAACATCAACAATAACATAACCCAACTAAATTTGATTTCTTAAACAAGGAAAGAGATTCTCTTTCTTTGTTTAAAGTGGCCTCTCAAAATAGCACTTCCTGTCTATCAATATGTTTACCCCCACTACCTTTACATTCCCTCTTTTGTGTTATTGCTCGATGTTTTATTTACACCTTCTGTCACTGAAGAAAATGGGATTTAGTAAATGCTGTGTTATAAATTGTAAAAATACAACAAAAAAATTGTCAATTTTTTAGTTGATGATGATTAACAGTAGTGCTGTAATTTAATAATATATTTATTTGTATTTACACTACATACAATCTTTACCTTTTAATAACATACCGACATAACCTCAATCTTAATTTTTCTTCTTATTCTTTTTTGGGGCTACGTCCTTGACAGTTATCCGGTAACCTCGATCTAACATGAATGCGCAGTAAGTTTTACTGATTCACGACACCAGGTGTCGTTCTTCCGAACTTGCACGGTCCCAATACTAACAGACGAGGATACATCATATATAAATGTAAGCATGCGGTAGAGGAAGCTTCCCTGTAAGTGCCATCCGCCACACTATATCTTAAACCAGAACTATCAAAACCTACAAATGTGAGCGTTCTACTATATTTATTACCGCAACTATACATCCACATTACAAGATCTTAACTTTCGATATATAAAACGATTTCGAATTTCCATTTTAACAGATAAGAAGACAATAAAAACTGATAGTGGAAACTCTTGTAACGCAAAGTCAGTGGTGGAACGTTAGATTCATCATCAATTAGCCTATATTTGTCCACTGCTGAACGTAGGCCTCCCTTCAAATTTTCTACCTATTCTTATCTTTGGCTTCTTACAGTTTGTGGTGATGAGCTTGATATCATCCGTCCATCTAGTCGGTGGTCGTCCTCTGCTTCGATATGCCTCTTGCCTTGGTCGCCATTCCCGAATCTTTCTGGTCCATCTATCATCCGTTAATCTGGCAATATGTCCGGACCAAATTCATTTAGCCATAGCTATTTTTTCAACTGCATTTGTGACTCCTGTTCTTCTTCTTATTTCTAAGTTTGGTACTTTATCTCTGATGGTAATACCTAATATTGATCTTTCCATAGTGCGTTGTGTAACTCTTATTTTATCTATTGTTCTTTTTGTCAGAGTCAGTGTTTCTGCACCATATATGTAAGAACCGCTAAAACGCACTGGTTAAAAACCTTTCTTCTTAAACTGGGATAATACACTTGAAAATGTTATTCAATCTACCAAAAGCTGCCCATGTGAGACCTATTCTTCTTTGTATTTCAGTTGTCTGATTATCTCGGCCTAAGTGAATCTCATGCCCTAGATATTTGTAAGCTATTACTTGGTCGATCCTATGGCTCTCAATCAGAATTTTCCCGCTGACTACAAAATTAGTCATAAATTTTGTCTTTGAGGTGTTAATTTTAAGATCAATTGTTTTTGACACTTTATAGAGCGTGTGCAGCATTTTTGTAGTTTTATCAACGTTTTATCAGATAATAAAACAATGTCATCGGCAAATCTTAGGTGGTTCAGATCTTCCCCATTTATATTAATTCCCATATCCTCTTGTTCCATTTGCTTGAACATATTTATTCAAGAGCAGCTGTAAACAATTTATGGGAGATAGTATTATCATGTATCCACGTTCTATTTGAGAGCAAACTAATAGGTCTGTAGTTCTTTAGGTCTGAAATGTCACCTTTTTGTACATTATGGTTATTATTGCATTATGCCACTGAGAAGGGGTTACGCCTCTTGTCAAACCAGCATTGAACATCTTTTTCAACACATTTACTAACGTTCCTCCTCCTTCTTTGATTTGTTCAGTGACTATCCCATCTTCGCCAGGTGATTTATTGTTTTTCATCTCCGAGAGAGCTGATTTTATTTCCTCTGTTGACATGCCTTCTGAGCCTACATTTTGAACTTTTCGTATTTGATTTCGATCAGGATCTGGAAGTTCTTCTCGCTTATACAATTCTGAGTAAAAATCTTAAGCAATTTTGTTTGTGTCCAACAGTGGAACTTAGTTGGTATAATAGTTAAGAGGAAATATAATAGAAAATTATGCTTCATATTTAGATTTTTATTAAAAATATACAATACAATAAACTATTATTTATTAGTTTCCTTTAAAAATAAATTATACAAAAATATACAATAAAAAGATGATGGATGAAATGAAAATATATTATAGCATATTCAGTAAAAATACCAAAAATTTATTATTAACAATATTAACGAAAATTAGAACCCGATCAAACTAATTTGGTACTAAATTTAATAACATTGAGAGAAACTGTTTTCTGCTAATGTGGCAGAAAACAGTAAAAAAGTGGCCTCTAAAATGGCGGACATATCCGGAAATGCGAATGCGCCGAAATCATAATATTAATATTACGTAATATTAATACATAATACACTTAAAATACTTTGTTTAACACTAGAACACAATAAACTTTAATTAAGCAATAAAGATAATAGTCTAAAATGTGAATTGTTAAAAAACTTCAATAGAAAATACAAATATTCTTTCGTATGACAGTTGGGACAAACAAAAACATCAGCAATAACATAACCCAACTAAATTTGATTTCTTAAACAAGGGAAGAGACTCTTTCCTTGTTTAATGTGGCCTCTCAAGATGGCAATGGGCACTTCCTGTCTAACAATATTTTTGCCCCCACTACGTTTACATTCACTCTTTTGTCTTTTTGCTCGATGATATAAACACAAGAAGTTGACAGTTCAAGGCCATCCAGCAAAAAGACAATAGAGGGAATGTAAAGGTAGTGGGGGCAAACATATTGTTAGACAGGAAGTGCGATCTTTAGAGGCCACTTTAAACAAGGAAAGATAGTCTCTCTCCTTGTTTGACATCAAATTTAGTTGGGTTATGTTATTGTTTGTCCCAAATGTCACATGAAATCTTATTTATATTGAAGTTTTTTAACAATTGTGTCGCATTTTAGACTCTTATCATTAATAATTAATTAAAACTTGCTCGTCTAAGACACATTCTGAAAAATATTATATAGCTACTGTTGATAAGTGTCGGAAAATTTAAATTTCGCGCATTCGCATTTCCCGATATGTCCGCCATCAGAGGCCACTTTTTTGGTCTCCTTTTCATAAGGATTAGATTCCCTCTTTTGTCTTATTGCTCGATGTTCAAGGCATAGTAGTATTTTGAAAGTATTGTAATATTGTTATTGTTTGAATAAATTGATTTGAAAGAAGTGTAATACAAATGAATTCAGCTTAGTTCTGGTATTTGTACTGAACATTTTTGATAGATGGTGTTTAGATACTATTTACCACGTACATCGATTTATACAAGAAATCTATTATTACAGAATAATATTTTTAAATGGCGTACAAGAAGATAGTAAGCGTATTTAAGATTGAGACAATACCTATTTATAAACTATCAATAATTTTCTTGAAGTAAAGATTTATTTGATGTAAATATTTAAGAATAACTTAAACACATTTTTGTAATAAGGAGTTTATTTAATAATTATTATCTTTTGCACCATAATTTACATGCTTAATTACAGTTATTTAATAAAATTTGAAATCTTTTAACTGAATATATAATTAACAAAATTGTCGTCCTTTCTATTTTCATTTAGCCTGACTACATTATTTTCTCTTTTATTCCTGTTAATCTTACCTAACCTAACCTAATTCCATTTAGTCGCTCTCTCTTAGATCCCTTTATCTGATGGCGTGGTGACCATGTTTGTCTTCTGTCACCTTGCCTTCTTCCTATTAGTTTGCAAATTATTATGCTTACACAATTTATTATTCTCAAACAGTTTGCAATTTATTATGCCCATTCAGTTTGCGATTTTTATGCCCATACTTTATAAAATTTTTAGTTTTTATTTAATTGTTTTCGTAATAGGCGAGTGACGAAACCCAAAAAGATGACTATCAAAAGTAGTAAAATTAAACTATTTTCATCAGACCTGTAATAATTACATACCTATATCTGGCTATTGAAGAAGCAAGTATATATATTGAAGAACAAAGTTCCATTCTGTATTCAACTCATCGAGCAATAAGACAAAAGAGGGAATCTAATCCTTATGAAAAGGAGACCAAAAAAGTATATCTGGCTATTGAAGAAGCAAGTATATATATTGAAGAACAAAGTTCCATTCTGTATTCAACTCATCGAGCAATAAGACAAAAGAGGGAATCTAATCCTTATGAAAAGGAGACCAAAAAAGTGGCCTCTGATGGCGGACATATCCGG
Organism: Diabrotica balteata; assembly: GCA_918026665.1. NCBI lineage: Eukaryota > Metazoa > Arthropoda > Insecta > Coleoptera > Chrysomelidae > Diabrotica > Diabrotica balteata. The sequence continues at coordinate 6,352,533 of OU898279.1, read as the reverse complement.
AAATGCGAATGCGCCAAATTTAAATTTTCCGACAGTTATTAACAATAGCTATATAATATTTTTCAGAATGTGTCTTAGACGAGAAAGTTTTAATTAATTATTAATGATAAGAGTCTAAAATGCGACACAATTGTTAAAAAACTTCAATATAAATAAGATTTCATGTGACATTTGGGACAAACAATAACATAACCCAACTAAATTTGATGTCAAACAAGGAAAGAGACTCTCTTTCCTTGTTTAATGTGGCATCTAAAGCACTTCCTGTCTAACTATATGTTTGCCCCCACTACCTTTACATTCCCTCTTTTGTCTTTTTGCTCGATGATTCAACTACACGTATCCGCAAATTAGTGAAATTGAGTTAACTACATCTACATAGTGCTGAATACGGTTCTGAATAGAATGTCTCGTATATCGGCAGTCTGGTAAAATAAGTTTTAGCAAACTGGTCTGCATAAGCCAAACATACCGTTTTTAACGTGGAATAAAGTATAGTAAATATCGTTAAAATATTAAACAAAGAAGCACATGAACGTAAGTAAGACAAAATTTACAAATAATTTAACTATTTAATGTAACAAAGAAATATACAATTACTTATAACACTAAGTTTCAATCTTAAATTTTTACTTCAAGATTCTGAGCTATACACGAGCTTTTAAGTAAACACTTTGTATAGTTACTAATATTAGACATAGGTGTTGGCACTGTTTTATAATATCTAGGTATATAATAATACTAAAAAATATTCTTTTCTGCGTAAGTACATTCGGTTGATTTGCTCAATAAATAAATTAGTACAATGGCATCTGTACAACTATTTTTACATTAAATCTAAGTTATAATTCTATTTTCCTAAAATATCATTTAGCTGAAATGCATGTTCTTGCGGAAAATGTGCCCATTTGCTAAGATCCAAGCTTGGGATTATTCCAGATTTGCAGGGAACACGAGGATTTCTGAAAAATAAATATTGATTAATATATTTTGTTTTTGTTACGTTAATTATTGATTTTTTCAAACTGACAATCTATTGGGATGTTATAGTAACATAACATGTCTGAGTACGCTAGCAGCGATCTCTATACGAAGCAACAGGAAGTCAGGAGACTTCTCTTCGATGACGAATTAGGTGAACTGCAAATCTAAGCTTACTTGAAGCAGGTGGCGATGTTAGATATAATTTTATATTCCTCCTTTCCATTCTTTACATAGAGAAAAGACGTTGAAATGGAAATAAACGATTACATTCCTGTTATTGGTCAATAGGGAGCCTTTTCCTCTATCTTTTCTTCTTCGTAAGGATGTAGTGGCGTCATGTAATTTGTTTAACTATCTGTTCAATTATCTCTCTCCGGTGTGAGTTGTTTTGCTTCGCAAAATGAGTCACCAGTCATGTCCTTTACTTTACAACTATCATTCGTTCCATGCCTTCTCTTCTTCTAGTTATATGTCGAAAATAGCTCAGTATATTTTGGTTGATAGTTGTGATGAGTCTAGTTTTTATGTTAAGTTCTGCTAAAATTTAGTTATTTGTGCGATGGGCGGTCCATGGTATGCGCAATATTCTACATTATACGCTTTGAATCGATTGTTTTTATTGTCCAAATTTCTGAAGCATAGATGGCGATAGGAAATATCAATGCAATATGAACAAGGAGTAATTTTGTGGTTTTGTGACGCCAGTGCTCTTCCATATTTTTGTGAGTTTGGCTGTTGCCTATATGGCCATTGTAATGCGTCGACGGATTTCCTCTTCGCATCCGTCACGGATGCGAAGTAATAACGGAACCTAAGTAATTAAATTGCCTGACCACTTCGTAACCTACCATGTTTCTTATTTCTGCTCGATTGTTTCTGAATCTATCGATGATTATCACTGTGGTTTTCTGCATATTTATTTTCAAACCATGTTTCGTACTTACTGTGCCTAGCCTATTCATTATTTGTTCTAGTTCTTCTGGTGATGACCCCAATATAACAGTGTCAGTAGCATAACGTAGGTTTTTGATTTTTCTTCCTATTATCGTTGCTCTGCCTTTGCCATTCCTCAAAAACTTGACTTACCTTGTTCCTCTACCTGGGACGAATCCGCATTGTTCTTGGAAAATTTGTGGTAAGAAAATTGATTTTAGTCTTACATTGATGATGGTTGGAAGAACTTTGCTCGCGTTTGATATTAATGTTACTGTACGGTAATTACTGCAATCTGTCGGTAAACCTTTTTTATATATGGAAATAAACGTGAGTTTACCGCAGTCATTTCACCACTTTCCGGTATTCCAGATCTCATTGCAAATTCTGAGCATTACTTCCGTCCCTAATTCTCCCATTTCTTTAAGCGTTTCAGCTGTTATTCCATCTTCTCCTTGTGCTTTTCTGAATTTTAGTTTTTTAATTGTCGGGTCAATTTCGGATTTCAATATTTGAGGTTTTTTTTATAATTTTTTTTTCTCTGTATTATTGTCTGGGTCGTTGTTAGAGAATAGTATTTCGCAATATTGTTTCCACACCTCTTCGATACCGTCTGGGTTTGTTATGGTATTTTCACTATTATCTTTGATGATCTGTGTCTGCGGTTTGAATTCTCTCGGTATATACTAGACTTTTGAGAAAAGTTCTCTAGATTCTTGACGGTTCATGTTCCTCTAATTGTACACATATGTTTTTAGTATAATTATTTCTGTCCCTTCTGCAAAACTGTTTTATAGTTGTATCTATAGTTCATATCTCTATTTCTTTTTGTTTTGCATTTGATGTGCCGTTTCTAAGTTTTCGTCTTTCTTCTACAAAATTGAGAGTCTAGGGAACCTAAGGGAGATAGGGAGCCTAATTAGGTGAATAGGCGCACTATACATAGAGATCCATTTATATTTTAGAGTTTGTCGATAAAATATTATCATTATGAATTGATAAAGGTGAAATGAAAAGGTCTTAATTTTAATAACAAACTCAACTCTAGGATAAAGCAATATTGTGTTGATAAACATTCTGAATATTGTATTACTTCTTTCAAAGACAAGAAAAATAATTCATATGTTATATTAAATTGTTACAGATCACCATCTGGTGATTTAAGTATTTTTTTTAACCCTTTCACTATCACTTCCCTTTAGAGTGATTACAAAATTCTAATTTTTGGTATACAAAGTACTGTTGCACTATAGATTATTTTTTTTTACATAAAAAGAATTTAACTACCCCCACCCTTCCAGTACAGGATGTCCATCACAATGTACAAACAAAGTTCATGGAAATAAAAAAAACCATTGAGTGTTAATTTTTTATTAGAAACTCTTATAAATCAGATCATTGTCAAAAGTAATATAAATTATAACATTTACTTTGTATGAAATGTGGAAAAACAATTCCTTTCCTTTAAAATACATAAATGAACTTTGCATGTTTGACAAAATATATGTGTCCTGCTCTTACACCCCTCATTTTTGCATCTTGAGGCTTCCTTTTTATCATCATACTGTGGAAGATGATGGTATCCATCAAATCTAAGGTCTTTTAGAGGCCTTATTTCAGTTTTTTTTCTTTTTGGAGGGACCTGGATCCTCGAAGCTTTTTGAAGGCCTGCCTCTTTTAGGAGCATGTCTACTGCAGGTTAGATTTTCGGCCACTTCTTGGCGAAAAGCTAACAAATCAAGAATTTCCCTCTTGTTTACTCCCAAAAGAATAGCTTGAGTGCGATACTCAAGCCATGAATTTACCAGGGCTAAATCAATGGCATGAGTGATCATTCTCACAGTCCATTTCTTTGATCTGACATAGGATCGGTATAGACTTAGTAAGAAGTCCAACTTGTCGACGCCGCCCATATTACTGTTGTATCGTCTTATAGCTTCAGGCCTGGGAATCTGCACATATTCTTTTCTTGTTTTGTCCCATCTTTTACATTCATCCAACTCTCCAATTCCAACGAAGTTAGATGCTGTCAGTACTGCCTTGTTATCATACCATTTTGTGATGACAATACCGTCCTTGCTAATTGCGGTAGCAGCAAAACCACGCCCATTTGTTTTCATTTCTTTATCGCTGGGTAACTTTGGATTGGCAAACCGGTTAACTCTTATGGTTCCTATACAGTATATAGACTTGGAGTCCAGATATTGGATCAAATTATAGGTACTAAAGAAATTGTCAAAAAATAGGCCGTGGTTTTTCTCAGATATTCTTTCACTAAGTTGCATAACTACAGCAGCTGCCGATCCATATTTTACGTAAATGGGATTAATGGGCGTTGTTGAACCTTGATAAATCAAGAAATCATATATCAGTCCACTCTGGCCAGCCAAGATGTAGATTTTGATACCCCATTTGTTGGGTTTGTTTTTCATATATTGTTTTATATTTATTTGTCCCTTGAATGGGACTATTTGCTCATCGACACACAAGTTAGTTTCTAGTGGTAGCTGCTGGCATCTTTTTCTTACTGACTCGTACAGACATCTGACTTTCCACAATCTGTAACAAAGCAATATAAATAAAGCAAGTTGAAGCAAATTTTGAAGAAGAAAAAACAAATTGAGTTGAGAGTGAAATAAATTAATTGGCTTATTGGTAGAAAATCTCAACTCTCTATTGAGAACAAACTGCTAATTTATAAAACAGTCATCAGACCTATATGGACATATGGAATCGAACTATGGAGTTGTGCCAGCAAATCAAATACAAAAATAATCCAAATAACGCAATCAAAAATTCTACGCACCATACCAAATGCCCCGTGGTATTTACATACTGCAGCCAATAAACAACAGAAGATTGCGAAGATTATGGCCCATAGATCTTCGCTGAAACTGAGGTGAAATCGCTGGGTCATGTACCTCATAACGCCATATTAGGGTACAATATTATAGTTTTTGTTATTGTGCTTGTTATCAAATTAACTTTGAGAATATGAAATTCTGATTGTTAATAAATTATTATATATAAAAAAAATACCAAAATTTGTTATCTAAATACCTACCTATCTTTGTTGTCTTCATTGCGACTCAAAATATCGACCAAATGTATTGTCTGTCGCAACTTGTAGAATCTAGACAGACTTAGGGAATCTTTTACTAATGGTATTCCTATACTACGGTGCCAATACATGCAGACTCTAGGAAACTGTAAGTTTCCCATAACAATATGGACCCCAATAAAAGTCTTGATTTCATCCAAGTTTGTAGGTGGAAATCGAGCAATATTTTTTTGTGTAGCATATAAATTTGTCATATCAGCCATTTGTTGTAGTATCTCATCAGGAACATATTTGGTAAAAAATTCAACTGGTGGTGGCAAATCTACAACAGGGGTAGTCGGAACGGTTGAATGCCAATGAATATTTCTTGTTTCGTATTGTACATTTTCCCCTTGTATCCAATTTATTTTTGATTTGTCAGTAAGACCATGTTCTTTCTCAAAATTTGTTTGGTTCCTTTTCATCTCATCTTTGTCATTTTCCCCCATATTTTCACCACTTACAGTTAGCACCAACCTTTCTTCTTCATCTGCCAAATCTACATCTTCAACGTCGCTGTTTTCAGGCTCATTTTCCTTTCCATTATTTTTATCTATAGTTACATCTAGAATGTCATTATTTCTTTGTTCTCTAGATATTTCGTCTGACTCCCAACCATCATCATCATCTGACAGGTACTCAATATCTGAAACATCATCGTTCTCGAGATAATAAAGAAGTTCTTCTTGGGTTAGCTTTCTTTTTGAATTTTTTCTTGCGTTTGCCATTATCTAAAAAACAAAAACAAACGCATGAAGGACAAACATTAGTAAATATCCATATAAAACAAAAAAAATTAAAAATTTGAAAACTACATTTAGTCAATTTTTAGGGGTGCCCCTCCCTCAACAATTTATTGTCTCGCGTCTCCACCATACCGACACTACTAATACCAAATAGAAATAAAATTTATAACTTTTGCAAAAACATGGTCTAATAATATATTGTCCACAAACTGCGTTTGTACATGGTAATGTACATACTAATTCAAACTACATCTGTGGACTTTGTATTATATAAAGCAATATAAATTATTATGGAACTCCAACGTTGAAACATGTACTTACCAATAGCAAATCATAAAACTTCTAATTTTAGTAGATTTACAAGAAAACGTAAAATATATCACATAACCTAAAATGCACCTGTTTGCACAACACGCCACTCACGTTTTAAATGTTGCCTAACGTCTATTGTCAAACTTTATCGCACTTACTACCAACCTAAAAACTTAAAAATAGGTTGTACTTTCTGACGTACAAATGTAGATTAGGAGATAAATAATTCTGAATTTCATATAAGGCAATGAAATTCAATGTACATGGTGATGTACAAAAATAGTGAAAGGGTTAATAACCTCGAAGGTATTTTAAATTGTTTATATAAACCAAATATACGTTTTGTAATATGTGGTGATTTTAATGTAGATACCAGACATATGAGTAACGACCATGTTAATCAACTAAATGTTTTACTGAATTTTAATATTAATTTTAATCTTGTCAATTGGCCAACTAGGGTCACGGATACCAGCGAAACAACGTTAGATAATGTATTTGTAAATTTCTCGAACACCGGTTTGTCATGTGTACTTGACAACACTGTATCAGATCACAGAACGGTTTTAGTGGAACTTGACCATAGACAAAAACAATATAGATATTTATCTCATATTGGCGACCTTGAAATTTATTTTAGTTTCTTCGAATACACAGATGGCGCTACAGTACCTACATATTTTAAAAAGACATGGCAACTTCACGTCAACGTCAACATTAAATTTGTCAACTTGTCAAGATTCTTGTGTGATTATTTACTATTTACAGCGTGGTGGTGTTTATCTTTTGAGGATCTTTTATGTATTTTTATTTAACTCGGTGTGGCATTTATAGTTCTTAATTTATTAGTCTATTAAAGTGTTTAAGTTTTATAGTGTTAAGTTAAGTTTTAATCTGTATTTGTTCCATTATAGTGTTAAGTTTTAATCTGTATTTGTTAAGGTAAGAATGATCTATTGTAATTGTAGATTTTTTTAAAAAGTTAATTTTTTTTGATTAATATGTTTGTTTTGTTATTCACTTCAGATAGATATATTCAATATAGATAATAATAATTTTTACAAAACTTATGTGTGGTATGGTGCAAATATCCATGTTCAATTTACACTATAAAATTAAATAAATTAATAAATAAAAATTTTATTTTGTTAATTATCAGTTTTATTTATCCTTTTTTTTTCTAAAAACATTCGAAACATATTTCACACTGAGTGCACATTTATGTGCACTCTGTATTTATAACTGAATAAGAAAACTATAAGAGGCAATAGAGCGGCAACGTTGTATTTAGTTTCTTCGAATTTGTAGATGTCGCCTTTTAGCTTCTAAATGTCATTATTGAGTTCGCCATCTATTTGGTTTTGGTCTATGAACTTGACTTTGAAGCGGAATTATCATACTTTATACAAAAAAGACAATTTGGCGAGGAATCGATAAATCACTTTATCGTTAACCTCATTAACGAAAACTGGAATAATGTTTATGGAATCTTAGACACTAATCTAGCATTTCAAGCTTTTATAAATATCTTTTTGTATCATTTTAATAATAGCTTTCCATTAACAAGGGAAAAAATCAAAACAACTAAAAATAAATGGATTAATAGTGAAGTGCGAAAGTCTAGTTTTGAATTAAGAAATTTACACGCTTTATCAAGGGCAGTACCAATTCTTAGAGATTTTTATCAACAACAAAGGAAAATACATAGAAAGCTTTTGACCAAAACAAGAAAAGATTATTACCAGAAAATCATTACTTCATCTGATAATCCCAATAAAATCACGTGGAAAGTTGTCAATGATTTCTCAGAAAGTGCTAATAACAATGCTAATACTTTTTTAATGTATGATGGCAATAATATAATAACAGATCCCCAAGAGATAGCATGCACTTTTAACACATTTTTTAAAATGCATCCATTGATATCGTGTCGAAAATTCCAGGTAATACAGTAGACGAAGACAGTCAGTCAATTATTACAGATCATGAAAATTTCTTTCAATTGTACCCATTTACTGGGCAGGAACTAATCGAACTCCTCCAGAGTAAACTTAAAAACAAATCCTCTAGTGGTTTTGACGAGATACCTGCATTTTTGTTGAAAAAAGTTTTACCTTTTATAATCAATCCTTTAACTTATCTAACCAATTTGTCTTTTTGCAATGGGGATTTTCCTAATTACTTAAAGACAGGCAAAGTAGTTCCCATTTTTAAAAAAGGAGATCCAAAACTGGTCAGCAATTATAGGCCTATAACAATTCCCAGTATATTTTCAAAGGTATTTGAGAATGGATATTTAAAGAGATTAAATGGTTATCTAAAAAACAATAATATCATAACTATAAATCAACATGGATTTCAAGAAAATAAATCTACTAATACGGCAGTCCATGCATTTTATGCTCATTTAACCAGTCTGATTGATGCAGGCGAATGTCCTATTGGAATATTTTGTGATCTTAGTAGGGCATTTGACTGTGTGAACCATGAAATATTATTTAAAAAACTAAAACAGATAGGTATTACAGGAAACTCTTTAAAGTGGATTATGTCATTTTTAAACAATAGACAACAATATGTGAGCCTGCAGACAAGGATCGAGGATTGTGTGACCAGTTATAGATCTAGTCTTGTTACTACAAACATGGGTGTTCCCAAGGATCTATAATAGGACCAATTTTCTTTGTAGTCTACATTAACGACATCGTACAAGTGGACAGAGCGGTAAATTTCACTATATATGCGGATGATACGTCAATTATTCTATCTAACAAATCCAACGTAATCCTACAACATCAATGTAATAATTTTCTTTCATCTTTATATTCTTGGTTTTGCGATAACTCGTTGCATCTAAATGCAGAAAAAACGCAAGTTATACATTTTCACAATAAACAAAAATACTTGGAAAATCTTCAGCTTACTTTTAACAACATGCAAATAGGTACCGTGTCGTCAGGCAAGTTTTTGGGAATAACGATTGATGAAAGTTTGGATTTTAAGTTGCATTGTGGAGCGGTTGTTTCGAAGTTGAGTTCTATTAACTATCTAATTAGAAATTTAAAATATGTTCTGACGGAAAATCAGCTAATTATGATTTATTATGCACTCGTCGAGTCCAGGCTAAGATACGGGATATGTTTTTGGGGTATGTCTGGTTATGCAAATGGTATTTTCGTCATACAAAAGAAAATATTGCGTTGTGTCGCTGGTGTCTCCCGACTAACTAGTTATAGAGAATATTTTAAAAAATATAAAATTTTAACATTGTCGTGTCTATACATTTTTGATTTATGTGTTTTTATTTTTAATAACTTACATCAGTTTAAAACGAGTGGTGATATGCATAATTTAAATACTAGATATTGTAATAAACTTTATATACCATTTTCAAAAGGTAACATTAAACTTAAATCGCCCAGGGTATACGGGCTACAGGTGTTTAATCATTTGCCCACAGTTGTGAAGTCACCAGTTCAATAAATGTATTTAAGAGGAATCTTAAGCAATTTTTATGTGAAAAAGTGTTTTATACAATCGAAGAATTTTTTAGATCTTAGATATTAGCTGTATTTCGTTTAGCTTTTAAATTCATTTCATGTCTTGTTTAGTTTAGTTTAGTGTTTAGTTTGTAGCAATGTATATTTATGACTAATTCTATACAAACTATGTTTGTCAGAAAGAAAATAAAGAATTTAATTTAATTTAATTTAATTAATTTAATTTAATTTAATTTAATTTAATTAATAATTGATTATGACTTGACAATATTTAAGTTTATTTTTATTAGCAAGGAATGTAGTTCTTTTAATTTGTTTCTATTTTAAATAAAGCAGTATTAAATATAAATAAAACTAGTAAACAAAAAGCTTACATTTCGTGATCTGGTAATACCATTGGATACAGCTGAACAGTATCTATTAGGTCTGTGTTATCGCAAATAAGTCTTGCTAATCTAACTTTTCTAATTTCCTGGAGTTGCTCTGGGGTAAACGATGATGGTTGATTGGGAAGTTCATACCTGAAATAAATTAATTACTATTTAACTGGGAATAAACCACAATTAAAGATAAAAATACGTTTATTGACGTTTTAATTTCCACTTCGGAAATCGTTCTCAAAATACAAATAGTAAATTAAACAAATTTTGTTTTTTGTTACATCGTGAAAAATTCTTCTCATAATTTAATTTTATCTGACTCATTTATATTGACAATTCAGACATACATTTTGCATTTTAAAGTAGACGACTTTAAAATGATATTGCCAATGTTGTTGAGTTGCGCTCCTGGGATGACTTTACTTATAAGATAGTTCATTCGATTACATGAAATCAACTTTAACTTGAGAATATCCGTCAGAAAAAAATCATAGCATGTAATTCGTCTTTAAAAAAACAAACACATGACATGATGACAGTAAAATTTTCCTGTTAGTGATTCCATAGTAAATTATGAGGGAAAAACCAGGAAAATACCTCATAATACTATCCCGACATGGTAAGTATTTGTTCGTGCATTTAGTTTACCTTCAATAGACATCAACATTTTAATTTTATATGTTTAGTTATTTAAAAAACATAAATGATGTATCCTCTATAAGTTACTGACTTACTAATACTGGTATTGGAGTGAGGGGCTGGAGAAGACTCGATAGGAAAGGATGGAAGAATGTTTTAAAGCAGGCCACGGCTCACGAAGGGCTGTAGCGCCAACTGATGATGATGAAATATTTCTCTAGTTTTAGGTTTGAGACTAATTAGAAAGTCCTAATGGTTTTTAAGATATATTTAGAGTTTACATTTGTAAATATGTTTTATCTAGTTATTCCAGTTTTGTTTATCGAATATAATTTAACTTAAACACATTTTATAATTACCAAAATCTGTCTCCTCTTCTTGAATAACTGAATTGCGTGGCGATTATACATGCGAAGGTAGGTCCCAATATACTACCTGGTAAAGGCTTTTCTGATACTCCGCCTGACCAAAGGTCTATGTCAGCTGGATGTCTGGAAAATAAATAAAATTATTTATTTGTATATCAGAAGAAATGTAATTCCATAATTGTGATGGATAATATCTAGGTAGTCCCAAAAGTACCGGCCTGACCTACCGATGGCGGTAGCTGTTCGAAAAATATCACTATATTAGAAAGTCCAGAATTTAGAAAGCGTACGTTTGATGACTTTAATAATACTCCAATAATACAAATACTTAAATACTCCAGAATCTCGAGATACCTATAGAAGAATAGGAAATGAAACAAAGTAATTGATAAGAAAAACAAAAAAAATGAAAACTGAGAACATTTTACAAAATTGATGGAAAGCGACTTCTATGGTACACAAAAACAAATATGGAGTTTCATATGAAACCAACGGAAAGAAATAACAATATACAAGATAAAAGATATCTAAAATGAACGATGAGCGAAAAATTTTATATACAAATATAAAAAATGATTTCGCCCGTAATTGTCATTTAAAACTGCCGATAGTTTCAAGCGTTGTTTCTGAGAGAACAGTTCATTCTACACAAAAAGAGCTTATGAAGATTTTTGTTCAAAATTATTTTATCTACATTTTTGGTTTAAAATATATGACAATATTATGACAACTAGACTAGTAGGTAAATTATTATGCAAATACAACTAATAATATATTTTCCTAAAAGCTTAATGTCCTAATAAATATTTATGTAATATTGTATTAACTTACTCAAATATTGAACTATATTTTCTTACAGTCTCGTTAGGCATTGAGTGGAATAGATCTTCAAACCTATCTGAATATGGAAGTCCGCAGAATTTTCTGTATTCCATATACCCAGGAAGTCCGAACTCTCTACCTCTTTGCATGTTGAAACTAACCAGATCCATACCGAATTTGGCTCCAGCTTTCTTAAATAGATGGTTTGTGACTTCTTGTGTGATGGAGTCGTCCATAGCTTGGGCAACTTGGTTCATCAGACCCATGAAGTACTCGTCGAATACTCCAGCTCGGAACAGATCGTAGGGACGGCGGATTAAGTCCGACAAACGTTTAGAAGCTAAAATAATATATATTTAACAACTACGTAATGCAATGCAGCAAATTGTGTTACAGAAAGTCAAAGTCTACAAAAGACGTGAGACAACTGACTTACAAACTCTGTCTGTATAATAAAATTCATATACTTTGAGAAATGAAGTCTGCTGGACTTGAATGGCATCATGGTTTGAAAAAGAGACATGCCGAACTCTGTAACGACCCGCCAACTGGAAGGTTGCAGCTTATCTAACACTCTCTTCAAATGACGCTACAGCCCAAATTGAGCCTTGGCCTCCTGTAACTTCTGCCTCCAACAAAGGCGATCCCGCGCCACACGTCTCCAAGCCCTGACGTTCAATAAGTTGTGCGCATCTGCTGTGACTTCGTTCTCCCATCTATTACGTGGTCTTCCCTTTGGTCTTCTGCCCTGCATTTTACCATCCAAGGCCTTTCTCGGCAATCTGTCGGCATCCATCCGTACCACATGACCAGCCCATCGAAGCCTTTGTACTCTAGCGAACTCTGCAATAGGTGCTTCTTTGAACAGTTGGTAGAGTTCATGGTTATATCTAGATCTCCACATCCCATTTTGAGCGATGGGTCCAAAGATCTTCCTTAGGATTTTTCTCTCGAAAACCTCTAATCTTCGTTTAGTGCTTTCTGTCAAAACCCATGTCTCGCATCCATAGCATACTATCGGTCTGATGATAGTTTTATAGACCTTAAGTTTCGATTTTCGATGTACCGTCTTGGAGCGGAATATGTTAATCAGGGAAAAATAGGCTTTATTTCCCTTCATTATTCTCTTCTGAATTTCGGCCTCTTCTGTTCCCTCCGTATTCATTTCGACTCCCAGACAAGTAAAACTCTTCACTGTTTCAATGTCATCCTCTACTTTGATTTGATTTCTTGTTCGCTTTGTCCGCGTCTGTGTTAGTATTTTTGTCTTCTGTGTATTTATTTCAAGTCCAATCTCCTTGGCCGTTTTTTTCAGCTGCGAATATGTTTCTGCTGCATCATCCACTCTGCGGGACATGAGGTTAATGTCATCCGCATATGCGGCGAGCTGGACAGATTTGTTTGTTAGGAGATTGGATCTTCCGACATTCAGCTTTCTGATGACATATTCAAGGGCCAGATTGAACAGTGTTGGGGCTAGTCCATCACCTTGTTTCAGCCCTTGAACTATTTCGAAGCTGTCAGTTAATTCGTACTGTATGCGTACAGTTGCTATTGTGGAGTCCATCGTTGCTTTTACTAGTCGGATATATTTCGAGGGAATATTGAAGCTTTCCATGATGTTATATAACCGGCTTCTATTTATGGAGTCATAAGCCTGTTTGAAGTCGACAAATATATTGTGAACATCAATATCGTGTTCCCAAGCTTTATTAAGGATTTGCTTTACTGTAAAAAGCTGATCTATTGTCGACCTGCCTTGTCGAAAACCGGTCTGGTATTCGCCGATAATATTTTCACATAATGGTTGATTATCTAACACTACATCATTTAATAGTTGTCATGTGGATGAATATTTTCGAAACTTGGAGGAAGTTTGAAGCGTTTTGATGGATTTTCTGAAGACACACGCATTTTCAAATTAGAGGAAACATTGACCATGATTACAAAAGACTGCTATTTTTATTTGCTTATAAATAGATTCAATAATTGCATTTTCATTAAAAAATTGGTAATAAAACAGCTTATATCATCAAAAATATCAAAAATTTCTCAATGTGGCCCACTCTCCCTGTAAAGTTTTCGTAAACATAGCTTTTAAAAATACTTACATATAAATTTGTGTGCCTTACTCCATCTCTCCACTGCAGTTGGTAATAGTGAATGACCAAATCTAAATGCTGCAGCTGCAAACGCATCTATAACTCCTGGATTAATATTGGGATCATAGCCATCCCAGTATCCCTGAAATAAGGTAAAATTTACAAAACTCAGCGTATATTTCAGAACATAGTATTTTCCAATGTTTATCTTCCTGAAAGTTTGTACTGTTTAAAATAGCTACTTACTTCTTTCTGTAAAGTTAGTCCAAACTTTTCCATAACATCCTTTCCGAGCAAAATAGGCAAAAATTCGTTGTAAGTAACTTGTTGAATGATAGCTATGTTGATACGCCTTGCTTCTTGGAAAAGAGTTTCGTCGTCCCAATGAGGATTAATTTCAGCTAGTCCTTTAGCTAATCTGTTATGTTCACGTGCCATCAGCGTATGCATGCAGGCCAAGACCAGTTGTTCGTTTACTCTAATTTCACCTAAAGTTTATAAATATAAAAGTTTTATAAATGTCAAATCAAAAATAAATGTTTTTTAGGCAGTAAAATTAATTTCGATTGACTTCCTAATCTAGTCAGTAAAACAGAGTAGAGAAAATTTTAGTGTTCCAGCCTGGAGATAAAGCAGGTCATGAAATTGGAAATTATTTTTAGTTAAGTCTAAATTTTGGCGCAGGCGTACCCGAATTTTTAAAATTCGATTTAATTGGTTCATATGTAGCATAAACAGAATAATTGTAACCTCGTATAATTCTCACTTGGAAGTAAAGATCTGCCTGTTTAAGGATTTTTTCTGAAGTGAACGGTTTTCGAAATATTGATCTCCGTTATTAATATCCGTTCTAAGTAAATCATCTTTCAATATAAATACTGAATTTATTGTACCATAACCTTGCAAATGAGAGTCTATATCGGTATTTTGCATAAAATAAAAGAAAAAAATTCTTTAACTTTAAACCGATTGCTTTAGGAAAAATTCTGAAACAAGCCGATTTTTTCTTCCAAGTAAGAGTTAAACTAGGTTAAAATTGTTCTGAAGCTATTTTCTTGTCAATAAACGTACTTTAACCTTTAATTGTGGTTTATTCTCATTTAAATAGTAATTAGGTTAAAATTCTTTTGTTATTGCTACAGATAAACCAATTAAATAGAATTTTAAAAATTCGGGTTACGCATCCACCAAAATTTAAACTGTCATAACCAGAAATAATTTCCAACTTGATGACCTACTTTATCTCCAGGTCGGAACACTGAAATTTTTTCTAATGTGAAAGGTTTTCGAAATATTAAATTTATACCTTTCTCAATAGATCCACTTCCAATACACTGAATTTATTGCACCGTAATCATGTAAATAAGAGTATATATACCGGTATTTTGCATAAAATAAAAGTAAAAAATAAAGCCCTTACATATTTGGAAACTGATCGCTTTACGAAAAAAAACTGAAACAGGTCGATTTTTATATCCAAATAAGAGTTTAACCAGGCTAAAATTATTCTGTTGCTGCTACAGATAAACCAATAAAATGGAATTTTAAAAATTCGGGTTTCGCCTCCGCCAAAATTTAGATTGTCAAAACCAGAACTAATTTCCAACTTGATGACCTACTTTATCTCCAGGCTGGAACACTGAAATTTTTTCTAATGTGTAAGGCTTTCGAAATATTAAATTTATACGGTTCTCAAAAGGTCCATTTCCGATATACTTCATTTATTGCTCTGTAACCGTGCAAATAAGAGTATATATACCCATATTTTGCATAAAATAAAACTAAAAAATAAATCCCCTATCTATTTAGAAACAGATCACTTTACGAAAAAATCCTAAAACAGGTCGATTTTTATATCCAAGTAAAAATTAAACTAGGTTAAAATTATTATGTTTTTGATACAGATAAACTAATTAAATAGAATTTTAAAAATTCGGTTTACGCCTCCGCCAAAATTTAGACTCTCAAACCAGAAATAATTTACAACTTGATGACCTGCTTTATCTACAGGCTGGAACAATGAAATTTTTTCTAATTTGAAAGGTTTTCGAAATATTGAATTTATACCGTTATTAAAAGATACACTTTCAATATACTAAATTTATTGCATTATAACCGTGCAAATGAGAGTATATATACAGGTATTTTGCATAAAATAAAAGTAAAAAATGAATGCCTTACTTATATGGAAACAGATCGCTTTAAGAAAAAATCCTGAAACAGGTTGATTTTTATATCCAAGTAAGAATTCAACCAGGTTAAAATTATTCTATTGCTGATACAGATTAACCAATAAAATGGAATTTAAAAAAATGATGACCTGCTTTACCTCCTGGCTGGACTACTGAAATTTTTTCTAATGTGAACGGTTTTCAAAAAATTGAATTTAATCTATTCTAAAAAAAAAACGGCTTTCGATATATTGAATTTATTTCACCACAACCGAATGAGAGAATATATGTTTATAACCGACTTTTTACTTATTTTTACATGTGTTTTGACACATTTCCCCTACTTTTTACTATCTATCAAATTTCCATCTCATTTGCGGTCAACCTCTTGACCTTTTTGCAGTACCTATATGATTTCCTGCGGCCAATTTCTTTATTTCCTCTTCCATCTTGATATCTTTTGTTATGTCCAGCCCATATCCATTTTAATTTAAATGCATGTTTGACAGCGTCTATTGTTTCGGTTTTGCATCTTATCCACTCGTTCCTCTTTTTATCTCTCAACGATATTCCCAACATTTGTCTTTCCATAGCTCTTTGAGCTTTCTTTATTCTATCTAAGTTGCTCTTGGTACACGTTTTTAATTTTAAAGGTATTTTTTGGGTTTTGATATAATATGAGA
Source organism: Diabrotica balteata (assembly GCA_918026665.1). Taxonomy (NCBI): domain Eukaryota; kingdom Metazoa; phylum Arthropoda; class Insecta; order Coleoptera; family Chrysomelidae; genus Diabrotica; species Diabrotica balteata. Next base: position 6,335,793 of record OU898279.1, on the reverse strand, counting down.
CTTTTCCGAATGCAGCCCACCCATTCTCATTCTTCTGGTTATTTCTTTAGTCTGGTTACGTTTGTCTGCTCTGATAGCTTGTTCTAAGTAAATATATTCTTTGACGTGTTATATGTTTGTTCCATCTATGGTAATTACTGATCTGTCTTCTGTATTAGTCATTACTTTAGGTCAAGTCTGACCAGCGTGGTGTTTTATGGTCAACACCTCCCTTCTCAAATAGCGAATACTTTTTACAACTATTTACAAATATTTTGCAACGTTTCGTTACTAATTTATATTTGTTTGACACTTTTTACTCAGTTTGGCGGTTTTTTCACATAAATCGACAAATGGGTTCATTTTTATTTCTACTTGTGCGTTTCCCTATGCCACCTTTTTATTTTGGTCATCTTTATGACCAAATTAAAGATGACAAAGATATTATCTATAGTGTTTTTTAAAAAGGAGGGTGTTATAAATTATTGAAAAGGTCTTTTAAATGTCTAGCCATAGCAAAATGGCCAATTAAGCCATAGCAAAAGAACGTGGTGTAAAACCATCCTTGTACCTATATGGTTAGTTGGTGTCAATTTCTGTCACACTAGATATTTATCTTTTCTTATATCATATCTAATATGTTCCTGTTTTAAGTAATGTTTTGATAGTGATCTTAATAAAATAATAAGTTTATAAGATGTCAAACATAAAAATATTTGCAATTTAGTAATATGTAGTAATAGATACATTACCTGCTTCAAAACAATACATCGAAGAATTAGGTCTAGTACAGCCTTCGTCAGGAATTTCTACCTTTAATGGAAGTAAGTCCTTGAGGCCAAAATGTTCAAACGCTGGGTGCATCCTTAGAAGTCCTCCGTTAAACGATCTCAGTTTTCTACAAAAATAAACATTTTTTAAATGCAATCTTAAAAATTTTAATTAAAAAACTTACTTGGCATGGGATTCCGTTACACCGTATACAGTGTTTCCATCTAAAACACCGGTAAGTGTATTGAAGGGAACCTTGGAACCTAACCTACATCCTGGACGTGGAGCTGGGAATGTCCTGACGAAGTCTATGCAGTTAACTTTGAAGAGTTTGTAGAAAAAGTCATCTTCGGGTATGTAAATTTCGTTACAGTACGGATGCTTAAGATGGGCTGGTCGATTGCAGCATTCTTCAGGGTCATTTTTGTTAAGAGGATCTATTAGAATGAAATAAACTAAATTAGTAATGGAACAAATAATATTTAGTAGAAGTATTAAAAATATGTAGATAACAAAACAATTATATTATCACAAGAGCAGAATATGCGCCGGTTGAGCGCATCCCCTTCACTCCCAATCTGACGTCACAAGATGGCTTCTGACAGCTATCAACTGTCATGTCAACTGTTGTCTCCCAAACGTGAAGATGGCGTCAATTCTTCTTCTTTCGTCTGTCAAGCTTACGTATCCTCATATCCCTACGCCCTGACCAGTACGTATCCTCATATTCTCATATCCCCACGACCCAACGTGTGTCGATCAATGATGGCATAGGAACACTCCCAAGTAAACACCCGAATGGTGACTTGTAAACGCCCCCAACCTAGCCAAGGTGTTTATTCAGAATTCTAAAATTATCTATACTTTTATCTATAAAAGAAATATTTGGAAAAGGCCTTGTTAGAATCTAATCAGTTAACAAACATATTTTCGTAACGGATAATAAACTTTCTTAGAAGTTGAATTAAAGTTTTGACTTATAATAATAAAATATGAATGTATGGAGTAGAAAAGGGATCTTTACATGGAAAACTCTACGTTATCAAATAATCACAAGATACATGTTATATTTTCTTCTTAAAACTATAATTGATACAACTTTTATATCTAAAACCTTCTTACCTAACGGAGTGCCTTGCAATGTGTAATCGTGGTCCATAAATTGACCCCATGCTATTATCATAACAGTTCCTGCATGGTCATGGTAGCCTTCATCAGGATGTATTGTTCTGGATACAACTCTTGATAAGGGCAATGGTCTTCCTGTGACACTTATACGTGGTGCTTGGATACCATCTGCATAAACTGGTCCTAGAAGTCTGTCAAATATATGCATAAAAGTAAATATCAATAAAATCGAAAAATTTAAATTTAAAATTTAAAGTTGCAATTACGACATTGGAAGAAATTAATTCATACTTAAACTAAAACAGGATAGATCTGTTAACAAACAATTAATTACAAGGAACAGCTAAATATAAAAAGTACGTGAATGGCAGAATCGTCAAAATGAGTATTTTGAATGTGATTATGTGAGGAGTGATAACATACTTAAGTGAGAAAACGCCACACAGTAAAAAGGTAAAATTACACTATTTACTCTAAAAGAAGTGTCCAACCAAATTGTAACAAACATCAATCTCAAAAAAACACCTGGGTTTGTTTAAATTACTGGAGAAATCTTAAAATAACCCCCTAGAAAAGCCACAGTAAAGCTGACATGTCATAAATGTCTCGTTCAGATTAATATATGTTCTCAAGATATAGAAAGTAGCAGAGGTCATAATGACCTCTCATAGACGCTAAGGTTCTAATTTCATCACACCAATTTGGGTTTTAAGAAAGTTATTCAACTATCGACCAACTCCATAGAATAACCGATATAATAGAGATGTCACTAGAAAAAAAGAGAGTCTGCTCCTCTGTCTTTCTCGACGTGGAGCAAGCTTTTGATAAAGTATGGTACAAATATCTTACATATAAGTTAAGCAGGATTTTATCAAGTAAATACATAAAATAATTGGAATCATACATTTCAGATAGAGTTTTTAGGGTTAAGCAAGAAGAAGCCTAGCCGAAATTAAAAGAAATCAATGCAGGTGTACCACAAGGTAGTGTCATAGGACCAGTCTTATAACTATTATACACTAGTGATATCCTTGATAGAGTTAATGTACAAAACAAGAGGATATAACACAGTCCTGTTAATATAGATAACACTCAGATACCATACGCCAATATCGCAAAATATTTGTATATCAAATTTGACGTTGGGCAAAGCTGGATTGTTCGTGTTAAAAAGGAAAGAGAGCAGATTAACTAATCAATTATAAAGTGTATTGGCTGTTGAAAAGAAAGTCATCCTGTCAATCTACAAGAAAATATTTTGTATAAACAGATTCTAAAACCTATATGGGCATGTGGCATCCAGTTGTGGGGTTATGCTATTAAGAGTAATTTAGACATTATCCAGCGACTCCAAAACAAAAGCGATTCCAAAACAAGAACAATGACTCTTCAACAGGTCAATGTTAAGACCATTTAGATCTTCGACAAAATGGACCTGGCTCTAAGATTTAAAAGGAAGAAACCGTACAAGTTAGGTAAACGAAAAGCAGAGTATAGTTTAAGTGATACTATAGGTTATTATTTGTGCAATAAATTAAGAGAACCTAAGGGATACTAGTGAGTTTATCTTAGTGTTTTTAAGTTTTAATAGTCATTTGAACTAGAAAAAAGTTGTTCATTGAACATATTGTTTGATCAGATCGTATTGTTTTTATATTAATATTTTAAATAAATAAAAAACCTATATAAATATATGCGTACCTTGTAAACGGTGTATGACTTGCTCCCCATGTAGGATGTTCAAGGTTTGTACAAAGACCATCGTATCTTCTATACTTTCCTGCTCTACACTCAACATTGGACAAATAGGCAGGACACACGTCTCTTATCAAAGTTTTGCTGGTGTCTATCAAAGGCAATCCTTTTTCGATTTCTTGATAACTAAGTCCATACCTAATAAGAAAAAATATTAAAAATATATAACCGTGACAAAGTAAAATTTAAAATTTTATTTGAAAAAATCGAAGAGCCCTGGTAAAAAATCAATTATTACAAAATATAAAAGGTTTATATTTCCATATACGGAGGAACAACACATCTCTAAAAGATATCCAAAGTGTTGTCGAACTAATAAAAACAGAGTTCAAAAATATCAGTGCTCACAACTGGCAAAATGCAATGGAACTTGTAAAGATGATAAAAAAACATTACATAAAAAATGTCCCAGCCTTGAAGAAAATTATTATTAATTTGGCTGAGAATGATGAAGAGAACGATAATGACGATGAGTTGGAATAACTGTTAACTGGAAGATCCCAAGTGAATGTGAAAAGTGGCTAGTATACCATTTAATTTATAATAGTAAAAAACCAATGGGTAACTTCTTGTAGCACCACATGTGACATGTAAGTAAATAAAAACTATTTTTGAATACTTCTTTAGGCGCGATTGGAAAAAATTGATGAGAGTGAATTTTTTTTAAAACCACAGTGTGAAGTACGCGCATATTCACAGCATGAAGTTAGTTGCTACATCGAAATCTTTTTAGTTAGGTATTAATGCAAATAAAGTGTGAAAAAAAATATATATATTGGTATTTTTGGTAATTCGATTATATTAGCACGGTGACTAGTCTATATACTGTTGATTTGTATGTTGTATATGTACATTTTTGTGTGTAAAAATCGACCTTGTTCAGTAGTTTTCACCTACTTTATAATTACTTAAAAATTACATTTATCCGTTACTTTAGGACCTCACTGTATAATATATTAATATTAAGTGTTCATTAACGAACTTACCACGGTTAATAAAAAAACTTGTAAATCCACCAAAAGAAAATTTTTATTTTCATAACTGAAAAAATATTTTATTTTGCCAGTTTTAATTTTGAAAAAAGGTGAAGGTAAATTTTTCTAAAAACTACTTCTTCTTCTTAGAGTGCCGTCTCCCTACGGAGGTTGGCAATCATAATGGCTACTTTTATTTTATAACTTGCTGCTCTAAACAAATCAATCAATCTGCATTGATACCAACTACACTGTACCCCAAAATTAACGCATAATTTTAAAAGCCCTGGAAAATCAAATAATTTTAATGTTTCGATTTTTGTGCTAATATATTATTGTTACTCCCAGCATATTGTAAAATTCATCGAAAGAACTTTTAAAGGGGTTTTTCAAGTTTATTAAGTGTTTTTTCTTTGAAATGAACCACCAGCAGCAAGAACATTGAAATTTACCAGAAAGTGACTCTTTTGGAATCGTCACTCTTCGCGAGAAAGGATACACTCAAGTAGAATTCGCTGAACGTTTAAACGTCACCCAGTTAACCATTTCAAGAGTGTTAACACGTTTTTCTGTAACTGGAAGTAACTAGGGAAGACCCGGTCAAAACTCCTAATCAAGACCGGTTTTTGACACTTCGTACACTAAGATAAAGGTTAGTTACCAGTATTTTTCTACAAAATTAATTTTTGAATCATTATAACTTTAGAATTAGCTAAAATTCGATTAGAAGAAGACTTGCCGAAAACGACCTACACCCTGGAAGGGCACCAATTGGCCCATTATTGACCTGAGACCATAGAAGGCAAAGATTTCATTTTGCCCGTAAACATGTTGATTGGAATAATGACGATTGGGGAAGAATAGTGTTCACCGATGAATCCAGGGACTGTCTTTTTTCTGATGACAGGAGAAACCGAGTGTATAGAAGGCCTAGGGAACGCTCCGCACAATGTAACACAGTAGGGCCTGTACTCGGTAATAGTGTGGGATGGGATTAATTTAGAGGCTAGTACGGAATTAGTTAGAATATATCATAATAACAGGCCACACACGGCAAGAATTGTGCAGCAGTATTGTCAGGAGGTAGGAATTCCTAATCTAATCTAATCTTGTAATAGACAATACAACGATTGAGCGTGTGCCCTGTTATAAATATCTAGGTGCTTGGATCGCAGACGATACTGATCAAACAAAAGAGATTAGATGTAGAATAGAAATCGCTAGATCAGTCTTTACCAGAATGCGCAAATTTTTTTGCAATCGTAATATCAATATAAAGTTACGAATACGAATGCTGCGGTGTTATGTCTTTTCTACCCTGTTATATGGAGTTGAGGCTTGGACACTAAAACAGTTGACCATAAAAAACATCGAAGCTTTCGAGATGTGGTGCTATAGGCGCATTCTCAGAATATCATGGATGGACCGCGTCACTAACACGCAAGTACTCTAAACTTTAGACAAAAGATGCGAAATTCTAAATGAGATAAAAACTAGAAAGATGGAATACTTGGGGCACATTGTAAGAGGTGAAAAGTACGAACTTTTAAGAAACATCATGCAGGGCAAAATTAAGGGCAAAAGAAGTGTGGGAAGAAGAAAAATATCGTGGCTTCGTAATCTACGTGAATGGTTCGGGTGTAGTTCGATTGAACTTTTCAGGCGCGCTGCTAACAAAGTCGCAGTGGCCATGATGATTTCCAATCTCCGCTAGGAGTGGCACGAGAAGAAGAAGAAGAAGGAATTCCTGCCATAGATTGGCTTGCGAGAAGTTCTGACCTCAACCCAATAGAACATGTTTGGGACATCATAGGCAGATGACTACGACAACTACCTAATGCACCAAACACATTAGATGAACTGTTTTTGCGGTGGGTTGAACTTTGGGATCAAATTGATCAAGAAGAAATCAGAACGATTATTCTCAGTATGAGAGATCGTTGTCAAGCAGTATTAATACCTGAGGAGGCAATATTCGATACTAGTACACGGTACTAGTATTTTATTTAACTTTAAAAATTTCAATATCGTCATTAATTTATAATGTTAGTTTGTTTAGATCAGTTGTTTGTTTAGATGTTTAGATTTATGATGTTATATTGTTAATTTCAATACATTTTTTGTAAAAAAGAATAGTTTTTTATTAAAGATGTTCTAAAACAACCATAAAGCAGAAAAGGACAAACAAAGTTTTTTTTATTACAACTCAAAATAAGAGTTTTAAAATTATGCGTTAATTTTGGAGCGCAGTGCATATTATGGATATTATGAGGTAGTTTACTTTAAAAACAATCAGTATTTCGATCAATTGGTAAAAACATTTAAGTACACAAATTAATAGTTCGAAATTCAACACTATCTCCGATAATTTTATTTGAATGTTGGATACATATTAGTACAACTCATGATATAAGGATACCAGATATGATATTGCCACGCACTAAACTCGTACACTTACGCGCATGACGTCACCTTGTGCTAAATTTGCAAAATTTATTCATGCTTGCGGATGAAACGAACTGTTGAAATTCTAATATAATTTACTAGATGTTTTATTTACTACGTGAATTTAAGCTTATATATATATATATATATATATATATATATATATATATATATATATATATATATATATATATATTATATATATATATATATATGATCAATAGATCGGTAGGTTCTGGGTAAAATGAAAGACTGAATTTAATTCTTAAACATCTTTAATGTACAATTTTTGCCATTTTTCTTTTATGTAAATCTTTATTTAATTGTCTAATACGAAAAAACATCCTGGATCTAAAAAATAGGGTTTTTGTCTGATTAGAGCACAACACTGAAGAACTCTCATCTAATATTTTTTTTAAATATTGTTTAGAAATAAATAATTTATCTTTATTCTCAGAATTAAAAATTTTCTCTAGTTTTTCGAGATATTCCATCATTTGAGGAGTAGGTTTTGAAAGACCACCTTCACTTAAATGAGAAATCCAGGTGAACTCATTTGAACTGGATAAAGTTAAAGATGAATCTATATCCTTCAGCTTGTGACATATATAACCTGCCAAATTTTCTAAGCCGTCATATTCGATATCACTGAGTTCACTATCATACATATTAGTAGGTGCCTCTGAATCGGTAATAGTCTTATTTTGAATTGAAGAAAAATATTTTCCACATAAATTTGCACTATCTACAGGTATGTTGGGAGTTTCATCTTCTTCGACATTTCCGAAGCTAGAAAGAGAACCTTCATTTCTTCCAAGAATATAGGATCGTAGACGGTATTTAAATTGTAATGCATCTGGATGATCATGAAGTCCTCCTTTGGCTCTTATAGCTCCAAAGAAGTTTTCCAATACATCCTGATTTAACCTATATGTCAATATATATTTGGTGGAAAATCTAGTTTTCACATCTTCAAATAGAAGTTTTAATGAATGGTTAGTCATAATAATGCCTGAAATAAACATAGGTGTCATGAGAATTAATAAATAATCTTAATGTATTTTTATTTCACCTTTTTGGAATGGAAGCAAGCATTTCTTTCCTTTAACCCGGAGATTTTCCACTGTGTCTGTCATTTTGGTAATGATACCATCTTGGATATTTGAAGCTAATCCATAAGCTTTTGTTCGCTCCCTGGAGTCACTCGAATACTCTCTGACATTCATAACATCAAACCAATCATTTACCTAAAATTATTATTTATACCATCGTTTTATTTACATAAAAGTATTTAATTTAGAGATAACAAAAAAATATATACGTACAAATTTAAAAAATTTTCCACATTCAAGCCAGTTTGCTTGTTTCAATAACCCCATTGTTCCACATCTTAAAATTGCCTTGGAAATGGTGTGGGAAAATAGCTTAGTTGCTAATTTTACTTTTTGTCTTCCAGTTCCTTGAATGTTAAGAGACTCCTTTGATATTTTATGTGTAATTTTTAGGTCTGAAGTACCAGTTACATCAATAACCTCTTCAATAATTGTTTTATTTATCTCAGAATCGCCATTTAAAATAAATCCCTGATCTACGAAGTGATTTCGAAGTAATTTTACAAGGTGGGGTACATCAGCCATCACATAGATATTGTGATTATTTGCAGGATTCTTAAAGAAGGTGTTCGTATGATTAATATTTAACTCTTTATAAAGTGCTCTGTTTCCACCACCTAAATCACTTACAATAGCTACCACTGAAAAACCTAAAAATTAGGTGTTTTGAGAGTTTTGACAGATAATCACATTCAGTAACAATAAAATATGTATAATTACAAATAGCATTACATTTTAAATAGTTCAACTGATAATAATCATAGAATAGGTATAAAAATAATTATCATAAAATATTTACTTGACGATTCAGCAAACTCTATGATTTTAAACAATTTTTCTTTCGAAAGCTGAAAGTCGAAATCATAGAAAACAGGTTGTTTCCAACTTTTAAATAGTCCTCTTAGCATTACCACTTGTACATAAGAATATGGCTTCAAGGTTTCATCGTTCGCTTTGTCATAAAGGTATCCTTTTTTGATTTTCATCTCGTCAAATGATAACACACACACCTAAAAATATTATGTTTTAAATATTTGCAAAAAAATCATATGTATAAATAGCAAAACAACATAAGTAACATAAAATATGAAAAATTTTTGTAAAAAATGTAAATTAATCTACCAACCTTATCTAATGAGCTCATGTCAGAGAATTTCATTAAACTGAACACATTTTTTAATATGCCAGGAGCAATTTGTACTTTTTTTAGCCAAGATCGAAGAGAAGAAACTGCAGGAAACGGGTATCCTTTTTTTAAAAGCAATCTGTAAGATTAAGAAAAATATGAGTGTCATTTGTTTGCATTTCAATAATGAACTAACCTATATGCTCTTGGACCAGCAGAATAGATAACTATTGCTTTAGATATGTCCTCAACTTTCCATTTAAGGCGAGTTTTTGAATTTTCTAATTTTTTTAGGTGCTGCTCACTAAAAAGGTTTCCACTAAGTTTTTGGCGCTTTTCCAAAACTGCAATATTTTCTTGAAGACCAAGTATTATTTTGTCCCGATTATCTTCTTCAGTATTAACCCTTAAAAAAAGTGAGAGTTAAAGATTACAGGACCATATATTCTAGATATAAAAAATCAGACTAGTTAAGATAGTATATAATCTGTGCTATTAGTTAGGTATTTTTAACTACAAACTAACCCAATACTTCGATGAGTAGGTAATTCTTCCAAAACAGCATTCTCGGGGATAAAACAAGAAGTACCAGCCTCCGCACCATCATCAAAAGTGTTTCCACTATTGTTACAAAGTTCCGCTCTACAAAAACAAATAATTACTAATGAAATCATTAGACATGATTATTTACCACTTCACTATAATAAATATCACATACCTATTTAATAAATCATCCACAAGTCTTTTTTCTTGTCTTTTATGTTGTCGGTTGATTCTATCAAAATTCGCCTTCTCGTTCTGTTTATTTGTTTTGTATAAATTTATTGACGGAACAGCGTCTTTTTTTAAAGAACGATGTTTTGCTGGTATATACCCCAGCAATTCATGTTTTAAATTGCGTTGATAATCACTTTCAACAAAGTGCTTAGAGCAAACACGAGCAAATTTAATATTAAAATTATCCTGGCGTTTACACAAATGTTTCCAAACAGCTTGCATTTCCTTGTCTTTTGGAAAGCTATAAAATGCTGTACCGGGTACAAAACTCTTGCACATATTGTCAACGGCACAACCATACACTGCACACCTCATATCGGGAAAAATTTAAAGCCTTGTAACACGTTTATAATATTATTTTACTAAATATTGGCTATGAACCGTAAATTTACATAAACGTCTAAACACAATATGGCGAAATTTAGCACAAGCTGACGTCACAAAAGTCATGCATAAGCCACGCCTACATGCACGGTATCTTATCTGTTTATATTTGTATCATGAGTACAACTCTGTAAATGTCTTTCTGTGGTCTGTGTTACAATAGGTATCAATATCGGATTACCAGTAGGTCGGTTTTTAAAACTTCGCATATATCTTGTACCTCACTATACCAACGCGGATTCATCAATACCAATATTCAATATTATTCAATATCAAAATCCTAATCAAGATATATATAAAAAATCAATTACTTACGTCTTTGCCAAGTTCAAAGATATATCAAAAACCAGTTCACCCACCGAAGCAACGTATTCATTCTTAAAGTGAGCGTCATCAGGTGTAGCAACATCTATAATAAAAAAGGATAATTAGAGCGATACTGCATCAGCGGTGAAGATCTTTATTGCATCGTTAATCGAATGCTGCCAGTTCTTACGCAATACGAATAAAAACCAATTAGCTAATGAATGACAATGTTTTTTAATTGCCTTAACTGTTGTTTGACGGATATCTTGCAAAATTAAATCATATAAATTTAAAATGACGTTTTTTTAAAAAAATATTTTAATGGTTAGAAGTAACATAATAATGATTTAATTTGTTCTTTAAAAACCATATACAGTGCAGTACGTACTGGTTATTGCTTATTCTGTAAATTAATGTCATGTAATTTTCTCAATTAGTTCTAGTTCTTATAAAGATCATTATTCCAATATATTTAATAAAAATGGTACGGTTTTGACAACATAGCGTTTAAAGATTGCATTGTTTTTGACGTACCATCACCTTGAAGATGTCTTAATTGACAATGTCGTTTAAGAATATTGTACATACCGCCTATCTTCCCAAGCGTTTCATGGGAAATGGCTTTACTGACGACTTTTGGTTTTAGTTGTAGAGCTGTGCTAATTTTACCCAATATCTTACTCTTTTCATATGTATCTAGTTCTTGTATCGTATTGGTACAAATAATCTTTGTTCCTTTATCTGTGATCCACGGATGAACGATTAATTCTTTTATTGTCATTCTTTGAGAAAAATCTGCCACTAATAACTGACTTATTAAACTTCTAAAGTCAGTACTAAATGTAGCTAATGACTTACGGTGAGAACAATTTAAACCTTTATTGATTTGAGTAATCAGTTGCTTTCGTTTTTCTTGTGAAGAAAGTTGTGTAGATCGACAGGTAACGAACGGTAGCTGACCTACTAACATGCCGTAGAGTATAATTCCAAAGCTCCAGAGATCTACTTCTGTCCCATATCTTTTACCAGTAACAAACAACTCCATAAACGTAGCGTTTACTTTGCTCTTAACTTATTAGAGGGAAAACAACATTTTCTTGACAATACCCTTAAACTATGAGTGTTTTACATATCCTTATTGTCATTTACTGAGGTTTACCGAATAATTTTCCAGCATATTTAGCTGCGGATCCCAATTCTTCTTCAATATGGAGAATTTGGTTATTTTTAGCCAAACGTTCCGATCTGTAAGGAGCTCCAGTCTTGATTTGACCAGTGGAAAGACCAACGACACGATCAGCGATGAAAGTGTCTTCGGTTTCATCAGACCAGTGGAAAACCATGGTGCCATCAAAAGTATCCTCGCTTGCCAAATCTTTGACTCTCGTGGTAACATCACCGACGAAGGCCACTAAATTGGGATTGTTCCGTGCTGCTGTACCATTTGGAGCCAGTACTGGTATCTACGAAGCTCTTGAATTTCGTTACAATGTCAAGAAAGAATACCACGCCAAAGGTCTCAAAACTGCCATCAAAACATCAATTCCATAATCGCTCCTGAGCTGATCAAATCAGGCCTAGAAATTACTGCACAAACAGACATCGATAATTTCATGTTGAAACTCGATGGTACCGAAAACAAATCCAAATTGGGAGCTAAAGCTGTCTAGCTGTTGCCAAAGCCGGAGCCGCTAAGAAGGAAGTACCATTGTTCAGACATTTAGCTGATTTGTCTGGAAACAAAGACATCATTTTGTATGTTCCTGCCTTCAACGTCATCAACGGTGGATCTTATGCTGGTAACAAGCTAGCTATGCAGGAATTCATGATTCTTCTAAGTGGAGCTGCCAACTTCACAGAAACCATGCGCATGGGAAGTGAAGTCTATCATTATCTCAAGAAAGTCATCAAGGACAGATTCGGCTTGGACGCTACTGCTGTAGATGATGAAGGTGGTTTCGCCACCAACATCCTCAACAACAAAGACGGTCTTGAACTCATCAAGGTTGCTATCGCAAATGCTGAATACACTGGCAAGATCGCAATTGGTATGGACATTGCTGCATCTGAATTCCACCAAGAAGACGAATACGACTTGGGCTTCAAAAATTCCAACTCCGATAAAAGCAAATGGATCTCCTCTGACCAACTTCTTGACCTCCACCAAGAATTCATCAAAGAATACCCCATCGTTTCCATTTAAGATCCCTTTGACTAAGATGACTGGCCAACATGGACTAAAATCACTGCTGCAACTTCCATCCAAATTGTTGGTGATGATTTAACAGTCTTATTTTGAGATATAAAGAATGAATGCCTTTTATCAATTGGCGAGATAGAAAATAGGATCTTGTTGTGGTAAAATAGTTGATATTATGTTTATACTCACATTAACGAAGTATTCCTTTAGATTTTCAGGGTTTGGAAGAGAAAATGTTTGAGATGTGTTAGTTTTATTTCTAGATGATTTCTAGTTTTAACTAGATGTTTTAGTTTAATAAACGAAACTGGAGACCAAAACAGTAAAATAAAAAGACGTATCGAAATTGCCAGGGCCACCTTCATAAAGATGAGAAAATTCTTCTGCAACAGAAATATAAGCATCCTATAAGCATCTACGATTAAGAATGCTGAGAGGCAATGTATTTAACACGCTATTATACGGTGTAGAGGCCTGGACTCTCAAACAAAACAACATGAAAAATATTGAAAGTTTCGAGATGTGGTGCTACCGTCGAATGTTGAAGATTAGTTGGGTTGAAAGAATAACAAACTGTAAAGTAATACGAAGAATAGGAAAAGACCCAGAGATTTTGTTAACGCTAAAGCGAAGAAAACTCGAATATTTTGATCACCTGATGAGAGGACATAAATACGCATTACTTCAAAATATAATGCAGGGAAAAATAGAAGGAAAACGGAATCCAGGCCGTAGAAGAATGTCATGGTTGCGAAATTTGAGAGAGTGGTTTGGCTGCACCACTAATGAACTCTTTAGGTCAGCCGTAAACAAGGTCAGAATAGCCTTGATGATTTCCAATCTCCGATAGGAGTGGCACAAAAAGAAGAAGAAGTTTTATTTCAAAAATCGTTTACTGTGGAACAAGTTTTTTTTGCAACATTTTTAGAGCTAATTACTATTCAACTGGGAATAAGCCACAATTAAAGATAAAAATACGTTTATTGACGTTTCAATTTCCACTTCGGAAATCGTTCTCAAAATACAAACAGTAAATTAAACAAATTTTGTTTCTTGTTACATAGTGAAAAATACTTCTAATAATTTAATTTTATCTGACTCATTTATATTGACAATTCAGACATACATTATGCATTTTAAAGTAGATGACTTTAAAATGATATTGCCAATATTGTTGAGTTGCGCTCCTGGGACGACTTTACTTATAAGATAGTTCATTCGATTACATGAAATCAACTTTAACTTGAGAATATCAGTCAGAAAAAAATCATAGCATGTAATTCGTCTTTAAAAAGACAAACACATGACATGATGACAGTAAAATTCCCCTGTTAGTGATATAATACTATCCCGACATTGTAAGTATTTGTTCGTGAATTTAGTTTACCCTCAACAAACATTAAAATTCTGATTTTATATGTTACGTTATTTAAAAAACATAAATGATGTATCCTCTATATGTTACTGACTTACTAATACTGGTATTTGCTTATTAATAACTTCCTCTTTTAATATTGGTAACCAGATCCTACTACATTCTGCCGAGGAATTTGCGACACAATTGGCCTCATTTAGCATAATTAGAGCCGCTTCTTTGATTTTTCTTTTTTTACCATCCGTTTCTTTTAGGACTACATTTGAATTCTTCCATTGAACCCTATGTTCATTATCCCATGCATGTTTACAGATTTGAGATCTATCAAATTCTTTATTTTTAATATAAGATTGATGTTCACTTATTCTAACATTTAATGGCCTTGATGATTCACCTAAATAAAACTGATCGCATTCACAAGCTATTTTATAAATGCAATTCTTTGTCCTTTCTTGTTCATTGTTAGGTTTGGTTTTGGACAAATCTCAACGTGTTTGTTGTTTTGAATGTTGTTAAAATGTTGAATTTATTTCCTATCCTTTTAAGTTTTTCTGATAGTCCTTTTATGTACGGTATTGTTATTTTCCTCATATTATTCCTTGTGTATGCTGTAGGATCTCGTTCTAAGTTGTTTTGTTCTATTCGATCGATTGTTGAAAATTCCTTATTTATAAACGATAAAGGATAATCATTTTTTAATAAAACAGATGTTAACAAATGTTTCTCCTCCAAGAACGAATTTTCATTAGAACAAGTAATTTTGGCTCTATCCTATAAGGATTTAATTATTCCCTTTTTTACATTAATATTGTGATTTGATTTGAAATTTAAATATCTATTGGTGTGTATTGGTTTTCTATACACCTAAGTCTCATATCCAGTATCGATCCAGATATTTAAATTTCAAATCAAATCACAATATTAATGTAAAAAAGGGAATAATTAAATCCTTATAGGATAGAGCCAAAATTACTTGTTCTAATGAAAATTCGTTCTTGGAGGAGAAACATTTGTTAACATCTGTTTTATTAAAAAAATGATTATCCTTTATCGTTTATAAATAAGGAATTTTCAACAATCGATCGAATAGAACAAAACAACTTAGAACGAGATCCTACAGCATACAGAAGGAATAATATGAGGAAAATAACAATACCGTACATAAAAGGACTATCAGAAAAACTTAAAAGGATAGGAAATAAATTCAACATTTTAACAACATTCAAAACAACTAACACGTTTAGATCTATTTTGTCCAAAACCAAACCTAACAATGAACAAGAAAGGACAAAGAATTGCATTTATAAAATACCTTGTGAATGCGATCAGTTTTATTTAGGTGAATCATCAAGGCCATTAAATGTTAGAATAAGTGAACATCAATCTTATATTAAAAATAAAGAATTTGATAGATCTCAAATCTGTAAACATGCATGGGATAATGAACATAGGGTTCAATGGAAGAATTCAAATGTAGTCCTAAAAGAAACGGATGGTAAAAAAAGAAAAATCAAAGAAGCGGCTCTAATTATGCTAAATGAGGCCAATTGTGTCGCAAATTCCTCGGCAGAATGTAGTAGGATCTGGTTACCAATATTAAAAGAGGAAGTTATTAATAAGTAAATACCAGTATTAGTAAGTCAGTAACATATAGAGGATACATCATTTATGTTTTTTAAATAACGTAACATATAAAATCAGAATTTTAATGTTTGTTGAGGGTAAACTAAATTCACGAACAAATACTTACAATGTCGGGATAGTATTATATCACTAACAGGGGAATTTTACTGTCATCATGTCATGTGTTTGTCTTTTTAAAGACGAATTACATGCTATGATTTTTTTCTGACTGATATTCTCAAGTTAAAGTTGATTTCATGTAATCGAATGAACTATCTTATAAGTAAAGTCGTCCCAGGAGCGCAACTCAACAATATTGGCAATATCATTTTAAAGTCATCTACTTTAAAATGCATAATGTATGTCTGAATTGTCAATATAAATGAGTCAGATAAAATTAAATTATTAGAAGAATTTTTCACTATGTAACAAGAAACAAAATTTGTTTAATTTACTGTTTGTATTTTGAGAACGATTTCCGAAGTGGAAATTGAAACGTCAATAAACGTATTTTTATCTTTAATTGTGACTTATTCCCAGTTTAATAGTAATTAATTTACAATGCCACAAGAAAATAGCTTCAGAACAATATTTTTAGAGCTTCCCAGACGATTTTGATAGTACATTTTTTTAGCTGTTTTGATGTTTTAGATAGGTTTCACTGTACTTGGAGATATATTCGGTGACAAAAACGTTGGCAGTAAATTTCTTGATGTACAGTAATGAACGCATATTCTTGACTGATATGCGGATACCAGGATTTATGATGTTTTGACTTAATTGTAATTAAAGGAAATGCCTTATTGAAAATACAAACAAACCTATCTAAAAATCACTAAAATGATAGTTCAGGTCCACAGAGGAAAAGTGCTACATAGAAGTCAAGCACAAATTTTGGAATTTACGAAAGTTTCGAGTGAAAAATATCCTACCTAAACGTTAGGTTTTCGAGGATTTGTTAAGAATGTTAAATTTGGTATATACTGCTTCATGATCAGATCGTTCTACATTAATAACTAAGTAGAAAAGAAATAAACATATACAAAAAAGTTGACGTTTGTCACAATACAATGTCGGTTTCAGATAAATTTGTTGTACAATTTGTGTACACTTCGATACCGAGTAGATTTTGCTTGTTGAGAATTTGGAATTAAAAACCTTGGTAGACTGCACTAAATGGTTGACTTAAGCGATTGGGTGATGGAAATACATACAAATTGAATATTACATTTTCTTATTAAGTGCATAAAACATATTTTTATTCAGTCTAATTCACAAAATTGTCAAAATACTTACGTATCCGTTTTCGGGCATCTAAATAGGCTGAGTTAACCGCATCATATGTTATACACGTATTAGGACCGTCGTAGTTTCTGCAAGAGAAATATTTATCATAACTATAACAAAATTATTTTTTAGAAATCGGATTACCGAATAATTTTTCGAATCGAATCCGATAAAAAATTACAATAGTTTATACTTACAGTGAACTGCCTCTTAACAGGTTTAATGAATAATCAAAGTTGCTGCTCTTTCCGGGTCCTTCCAAAATTAATGCACATTCCGATTCTCCATTAAAAGGCACATCAAGTGATTGTAATTGAATTCCAGACACTATATTGGACGATGTTAAAGCCAGTAACGTGAGCCACCGAACACAGGGCATCCTCACCCTGTAAAAATATAAACAACTATAAGAAAAATTGTTTAATCATTCCTATAAGTGTAGAATTATAAAAAAAGAAGTAAAAAAATTATGAGTTAACTAGCGGACCAACTCGACATCGAGTTTTGATGTAAGTTTTGCTGATATTTAAGAGGGGCGAAGTCTAACGATCCATCGTTTCCGATGTAAATGTTCCAAAAGTCCTAAAAATAAACTGTATCAACGCCAATTTTTTTAAATTAAAAATCGATACAGTAGTTTTTTAGGATTTTCAGGAAGATTTACATTAGGAAACGGAAACAATATGATTGTTAGACTCCGCCCCTCTTGGGGAAGTGTGGAACTTTCCCAATGGAAGTAAAAACCGGAAGTAACTTTTTTTTTGCATAGATGCAATTTTAGATTGTAAAATGCCACGTTTAAGAAAAAGAACTCGGTTTGAGAACTCGCGGCCCCGTCCATATGCTCTGGAACACCGTGAAAGAAACCATAATTTTCAAAACTAAATTCGGAAGTAGGGAAGTAAATACTTCCGGTTTCATAATTCTGAATTCAATCAGTAAGTATAAGAAAAAAGTAGACGCGGTCATATTTTAAAAATAGATTGAAAATTAGGACTGTAAATTTTGAAGAATGAAACCTGTAAACCTATACTTTATTATAGGAAAAATTCATTTTATGGCCGCCATTTTTAAATTGGTTCGAATTTTTTAAATTTGAAACCTTTCAAGGGGAATCTACTCAACAATCTGTTTAATTATTCGAAAAAATTATTCTCCTATCTATCACCGTTTAGGAATAGTATTGCGCACAAGAAAAGGGCTTAGCCTTTTAGTATATAAGATACATACATAACAAGTAACAAAAAACATAATTGTAGCTGGTTAAACATTCTAGTGGGACTTAGGATCCTAAATTATATGTCAAATGAAAAAGTACGCCGAAGAAACCTCTGAACTAGACTTACTCGGCAGAATAATACAAAGGAAATTTTACTTTTTAAATTGGAAAAAAGACAATTTTTAAATATTTAACAAAAAACAAAAAATATTATTTATGTTCATAATTTTTTCAGTTTTTTTGACACTTTCAGTTGTTCTTCACCACTGTAGAGAACGTCTTTTAAAAGATACATGTTAATTTGGGAGACATTTTTCTGCCTTGCTGTATTTTGTTTTAAATTTCAATGGAATACAATTAGTGAGATTTAAAACTAATAAGTAAACAGGTAAAGAAATAATAAATAAGACTTACTCACAATCAATTTAATTTAACTATCCAGACGACTGGTTTCGCTTTCTACAATATGCAAAGCATCTTCAGGTCTCGATACAAAGTTAAATAAATGATGCCGGTACTCTATTAATTGATGGATGGTAGAACATGGTTGAAACTATCATGTATTGTTGAATGGAGAACTTAAGTCTGCTATTGTAGTTGTTTGACAATAAACGGGAAGATCTTGAGGAGATAGATTTGATCCAATGAACTAGAGATAGGTGTAATGTGATTGTTTGTTAGATGAAAGTGATGTTCTATACCATTGTATTATTTAAAAGTTATTTATACTTATTCAAGAGATATATTTATGAAATGTCTGTTATTTATTGAGTATTTATTTTATGAAGGTGACAATTTTATGACAATGAATAAGATTAGATGTACAAATTGTATGGGGATTACAAATAAGATTAGATGTACAAATAAATATATCTCTTAAATAAATATAAATAACTTTTAAATAATACAATGGTATAGAACATCACTCTCATCTAATAAACAATCACATTACACCTATCTCTATTTCATTGGATCAAATCTATCTCCTCAAGAACTTCCCGTTTATTGTCAAACAACTACAATAGGAGACTTAAGTTCTCCATTCAACAATACATGATAGTTTCAACCATGTTCTACCATCCATCAATTAATAGAGTACCGGCGTCATTTATTTAACTTTGTATCGAGACCTGAAGATGCTTTGCATATTGTAGAAAGCGAACCCGATCGTCTGGATAGTCAAATTAAATTGATTGTGAGTAAGTCTTATTTACTATTTCTTTACCTATTTGAAATGGACTCACACAAGCAACACATTCATGATTTTAATAAATAATCCTTTAAAAGGTAATTTTTTCATATTTTTTAAGGCCTTTATATGCGATTTAATAAAAAGTTAAAAAAAAAACGACTTTTTTTAGGGTAAATTTACCCCTATGCTAAAATTACTTATAAAGAAATAGGCCAATAATGACACACGCGGCAGAAACATGACCTGACACATAGAGGACAAAAAGGATGTTAGAAACAGCAGAGATGAAAACACTATGGGACAGAGCTCGAAGTACAGATATTCGACGTAGGTGCAAGGTGGAGAACATCATTTACTGGGTAAGAAATAGAAGAGTAGAATGCAACGTGCTATATCATTCAAGTCTACACACCGACATCGGAATCCAGAGAAAAAGAAATAGTAAATTTCTATCAGACTCTAGAAGACTATCTAAAACTAACCAAAAAACAAGAACACTATTATCATGGACGATTTTAATGCCAAAATAGAACAAGGTACAGTCGAGAATGTCGTGGGGGCATATGGTCTTGGCATAAGAAACGAAAGAGGAAAAAGACCGATCCAATTCTGCTAAGAGAAGGATATGGTTGTAACGAATACACTTTTAAATTACACCCAAGAAGGCTTTATACATGGAAAGCACCCGGTGATACCCCAGGGAAAATTATAAAAAACCAAATTGATTTTATCAATATAAACAAAAGATTTAGAAATTTTATCACTTCAACAAAATATATCCAGGTGCACATGTTTTCTCAGATCATAGTCTGTTGGTTAAAGCTATCAATATACGACTCAAAATAATTCATAAGAAAATGAGGCCCAAGAGAGATATAAGACTACTAAAAAAAATGACATGCAGAAAAAAATAAAAACAGAGATTAATAAGAATTTTGCGAAAATAGTTAAGGACACTACTAAAGGTATAGAAGAACAGTGGAACAAAATGAAGACATCTATAATTTCGCATGAATATCTAAAATCAAAAAGGAAAAAGAAGCAAAAATAGACAGATAGAATACAAAAAGTTACATAAGTCTATACTAAAGGAGATAAAAGGAGCAAAAGAAGCGTGGCTGATGAAGAAATTTGCGAAAATTAAAACACTACAAGGCAAACGTGACGATTACAATGTGCACAAGAAGTTTAAAGAGGTAGAGAATACCAGAAAACAAAGCAATACAGGCTTAGTTGTAGATATTAAATGCCAGATTTTGACTACCATTGAAGATAAATTACAAAGATGGAAAGCATATATGCAAGAGTTATTCGAAGATGCAGCGCGAAGTCCGATTGTTATTGAATTTGACTATGGACAAAATCTACCAGTTCCAAAACTCAATGTAACAGTGCAGTCTTATAAACGTATACTTTGGTGTTATCTCTTTAATATACATATTCACAATGATGGGTCGTTTTTTATGTAAACATTTATGGAAGGACAAGGAAAATGGAATGTGGCCAGCAAGCAAGTTTAACGTCAATATTCGACATATATTTCGAATCGTGGCCATTTCTTTAACCAGTGCGATCACAATTTTGGGCTGGCAAAGTCATCTTTAAAAAAGAAGGAATATATAGGGACGGCAAAGCCATAATTGGAAGCAATAGTGCATTGTCGGAATAATCTATCTTGTAATGTTGTCATGGACAGAACGCTAATCAAAAATTGGACTGAAAGTTTGAAAGGACTCTTTCTAAATACGCCAAAAACAAGGGGACTTGCTTTCAGCATTCAACAGTATGTACAAATGAAATACAAAAAAGACGGAACATTGGCTTGTTCTCAATCATACATGGAAAATTACATACCATTCACAATTTGGAAAGGAAGAAACATAAACACAAACATTGCTCTTCAAACTGTCCCAGTGGTTGTAATAAAGCCAACGAAGGAAAAGACGTGAGAGATCTATTTTTATTTTTGTCCCAAGAAGATGAACAATGGATATGCTGGATACTACAAAAAGTTTCTGTATACCTTTCTTTGTATAATAATAACTTGTTTTAATGTTTATTTTTTACGTCATTTTCCAAATAAAGATTTTTTTAAACTTATTTCATACTTTCGTAAATGATCTGTGAAAAAAGGCCCATGATAAGCTAATGTAAAACAATTATATTTACATAATTGATGGATTCGACCGTTACTTGATGGAAATTCATTTTATCTAACAATAAAACACTGAAAACTTTGTTTTCAAACTTCCACAAAATTTATTTTAAATATTATCACTACAGCTGTTTCGGCTGATTGCCTTTCTCAAGTGATCTATTTTGGCTTGGGTGTACAAATTTATAGTCTCTAATGAAATAGGTTGAGGAGGGGAGAAATGTTTGTCTCAAGTTGGTCATTCAGAAATATATCTGTGTTTTTTAATTTGTTGATTTCCATACATTCTAACAAAGATAGCATAAGGCCTTTATTTTGAATGTGAAGAATTTTATATTTGTCATTAAAAGAATGATTATGATCTAGAAGGTGAAGTGCGTATGTCGAATCTGTTTTTCTATTCTTGAAAGCCCTTTTATGTTCTGCTATTCGTTTATCAAAGTTTCTACCAGTTTAATCGATATAAGTTTTTGGGTAGTCGCCACATTTAAGTTTGTACACACCACTATTTAAGTGTTTTTTATTTTGGCTCTTGTTATTTTTATTATATTTGCCTAGGTTGTTATTTGTTCGGAAAGCTGGTGTTATTCCTTTCTTTTTTATGTGTTTGGCAATTTTTGTTGTTATTTTGCCTGTACATGTAATCGAGCAGAAGGTACTGGGTTTTTTTCTCTGGTGGTGGAAATACTAATTTCAGGGCTTTCTTGTGTAGTTTTTGATTTAACATTTTATTAATTGTTTGTTCGTTGTATCCGTTGTTTACTGCTATCTGCTTAATTACATTTAATTCTGTCTCAAAGTTGTATTTTGACATCGGAATTTCTGTTAATCTATGTAACATACTATGACAAGCTGCCAGTTTATGTTGTGTTGGATGGAATGACGAATTGTGTATAGTCGTGTCAGTATGGGTAGGTTTATGAAATATGGAGAAGTCATGTTTGTTTTGAAGTCTGCTAATTTTTCTTCTTCTTAAGGTGCCTTCTCCATTACTGAAGGTTGGCTATAACTACAGCAAATTGCTCTCTATCTTGAGCTGTTCTTAGTATCGCATGTGTGTCCATGCCTGTCCAGTCTCTTATGTTCTTCAACCAGGAGCATTTTCTTCTTCCTGGACCTCTTCTTCCTTCCACTTTCCCTTCCATTATAAGTCGTAGGAAGTTGTATTTTTCTCCTCTGTAGATATGTCCTAAATAACTCGTTTTTCGGTTTTTTACAATATTTAGGAGTTCTCTGTCAGTACCCATTCTTCTTAGCACCTCGTTGTTGGTCACGTGCTCTGTCCAAGAGATCTTCAGCATTCTTCGAAAAACCCACATCTCAAAGGCTTCTATACGCCTCATACTTGTAATTCCGAGAGTCCATGTTTCCACTCCGTATAGCAATATGGAATAAATAAACGTTTTTACAAATTGGTATCGGATGTCCAACGATAACGTAGAGTTTATTAGAAATTTTTTCATTCGCTGAAATGCGGACCTAGCATATTCTATACGAGCACGTATTTCGACCTCGTGGTCAAGATCGTTTGTTATCCAGCAACCAAGATACTGGAATCTTTGTACTGGTTCTATATGTTTGTTATAGATACGAATATTAATGTCGACATTTGGTGCACGTGTAACAGCCATCACTTTTGTTTTATTTGTGTTTATATTTAGTCCCAAGCTATCTCCCTCTCTGGTTATGACATTCAAAAGTCGTTGTAAACCCTCAGCACTGTCCGCAATAATGACGGTGTCGTCTGCGTATCTTAAGTTGTTTACGTATTCTCCGTTGATTTTTATTCCTTCTTCAATATTTTCGAGGGCATTTTGAAAGATCTTTTCGGAATATATATTAAATAACAGTGGAGAAAGTACACAGCCCTGACGAACTCCTCTTTTTATTGGCAATTCTGCTGTCAGACGATTGTCTATTTTGATAGATGCCATTTGATCCCAATATAGTTTTTTAATAAGTGCTACAGTGTTATGGTCTATACCATGTTGTGTTAGGGTTTCTATGAGTTCTGTGTGTTTAACTCGATCAAACGCTTTTTCGTAGTCGATAAAACAGAGAAAGACGTCTTTTCGCTGATCTCGGCATTTTTGTAGTAATACCTGGAGGCCAAATAATGCCTCCCTTGTACCAAGCCCCATACGAAATCCAAATTGATTGTCGCTAAGGTTTCTTTCGCATTCTCTGTATATTCGTTGATGTACAATTTTGAGTAAAATTTTCAGAAAATGGCTCATCAGGCTAATTAATCTGAACTGTGAGCATCTATTTGCTTTATTTTTCTTGGGTATAGGTATAAATGTCGATCTAAGCCAGTCTTCTGGGAAGATTCCAGTGGTATATATTTTGTTAAATAATATTGTTAATGTCTGAAGATTTTCTTCATTGATGAGCTTTATCATCTCTACGTATATTTCATCTGGACCTGAGGCTTTTCGTGACTTTGCCGTATTGATTGTTTTTGTAACTTCAGATGTTAATATATCAAGTATTGTTTCTTGTACTATATTCATTTGTGGTTCTGTTCTCTCGTCATCAAACAGATCTTCGATGTATTTTTCCCACATGTCTCCTACTTCTTCTGGACTAGATACTATTTCGTTGTTATCATCTACTAAAGTTGTTGTAGTGATTTTTTTCTTCATATTTGTGACTTCCTTAATCTTTTTGTAGGCATTAAAGTAGTCATGCTTTTTTAGTAAATGTCCCAGTTCCTCACACTTGCTGCTCATCCATTCTTCTTTGGCTTTCCTAATTTTGTTTCGGATGATTCTCTGGGTTTCTTTATATTTTTCTACATTACGATTTTTGTAAGATCGCCTTATGTCCATCAGTTCTAGGATTTCTTCTGTCATCCATGTATTCTTTGTTTTTCTGGTGCTGTCTTGTAGTTGTTCTCTTTGTATAGTTGTCATCGTTGTTTTGAAGGTGTGCCAAATACTTTCTATTGTCTCTTCTGCTTCCGCGGGGGTTTCACTGAACTTTTCTTTGAGTGTATCATTGAGTTTTTTCTCTATTTCTGCCTGTACTATTGGGTCTTTAAGTTTTTCTAGGTTAGGTTTTATATTCTTTCTGTATTTGATTTTTTTTAGTCTAATTAAAATTTTACCAACAACAGGATTGTGGTCGGAACCGATGTCCGCCCCGGGATATGTTTTAACTCCCT
The DNA here is from genome assembly GCA_918026665.1 of Diabrotica balteata. Lineage (NCBI taxonomy): Eukaryota > Metazoa > Arthropoda > Insecta > Coleoptera > Chrysomelidae > Diabrotica > Diabrotica balteata. The sequence continues at coordinate 6,310,819 of OU898279.1, read as the reverse complement.
TGATTCCATTTCTATAACGTTTCTCAATTAATATATAGTCAATCTGGTTTCTTATTATGCGGTTTCGATTATCGCCAGGTGCTTTCCATGTATATAACCTTCTTTTGGGTTGTTTAAACCAGGTGTTTGCGATCATTAGATTTTCTTCTTGGCAAAATTGGACCAGTATTTCTCCTCTATCATTTCTTTGGCCCAAACCAAAGTTTCCTACTACGTCTTCGGTCCGCCCTTCACCTACTTTGGCATTAAAATCTCCCATAATAATGTTTACAGCATTTTTCTTTGTGATCTTCATTAGCTGCTTGATCTCTTGGTAGAATTCTCGTACTTCTCTTTCTGGTTTTTCTGCTGTAGGAGCATACACTTGAATAAGGTTAATATTACGAGGAGTGGTATTAATTTGCAGCATAGCTACTCTATCAGATATAGGTATAAAGTTCTTTATACATTTACTGCTTTTCTGGTCAACTATAAATGCCACTCCGTTATAATGATGAGGATCGTCGTTACCAGCATAGTATATCACATGGTTATCGATGTTTGTCTGTCCAGATCCAGGCCATCTAACTTCACTGACTCCGAGAATGTTGACTCCCATTCTTTTCATTTCTTTCACGATGTTATGAGATTTTCCTGGCATATAGAGAGATTTTGCATTCCAGGTTCCAATTTTTAACTTGTAATTTTTGTTTTCCACTTTCGGGTGGTTCCTAGCATTTGTCGTGGGGATTCTTAGCACCCCTTGACCATCTAAGGTCTGCCACGGACTAGGGGCCTTTTGTTTTCCGTAACTTGCCATAGTTATAATATCTTGAGAATTTAGTGTGTTGGTTTCTCCTTGCCTTACACACCGCAGTATTATAACCGATTAAACCAATATCTGATTGTCGCCCATAATTATCTGCTTCCAAACCTGTTAAGAAGTCATTCTTCCCCAGCCTTGGAGTTAGTAATGACATAGCTGCTGCCCTATACCATGTCCTCAGTTGATCCGCGGGTGCTTATTTGGCGAACCTTATTCGCACCTATCCTGTATAATATATACAGGACGTCCCCGATCAGCCATATGGGACGCGCCGTGTCGGGGATGAGGACTTCCCCACCCAGTCTGTCTTTTGCGAAGCGTTGAAGAATCCCTACTTAGTTCAGAACTCTTCCTCCACAAAAGCTGAGACCGGCACGGGTCTCAGCTTTTGTGGAGGAAGAGTTCTGTGTTTTTAAATCTAAAAAATTTATGGATTGATTTTGTTCTGTTTCTATTGTAAATTCAATATGACTATGAAGTGAATTAATATATGATAAAAATTGGTCGAGTTGCCTGTTAGTTCCTGTGAAACATACCAGTACGTCGTCTACGTATCTCCACCAATATAAAAACTGTTTGAATACGGGATGTTTTGAAATCTTTGTCTCTAGATGATCCATAAAAATATCTGATAGCAATGGGCTTAGAGGATTACCCATTATAAGTTCTGCACTGTTATTTGTATAAATTTTATTATTAAATTCAAAGTAGTCCTGGTTTATGCAAACTTCAAGAAGATGTAAAATTTCAGATGTAATTATTGGATTTGTACTATTTTGGTCTAAAAGGTTTTTTACTAGAATAAAAGTTTCTGTATGAGGGATACTAGGAAAAAGATTTTTTACGTCAAATGAAATTAATCTGGAATTGTTAGGTAATTGAAAATCTTGTATTTTATTAACTAGTTCTATTGTATTTTTTATGGTAAATTTAGGTGAAAATTTAGTGTGGTCTAAAATAATCTCTAACAGTTTTTTTTTAAATTTTATATGACGGAGCTGTATAAAAAGAAACTACAGGTCTTATTGGGTGATCCGGTTTGTGTAGTTTAATGAAAGAATATAATTTAGGAGGCTGTGGGTTAATGATACTGAGGTATTTCTGTTCTATTAGATTTAGTATTGATTTTGAATTTTCTAACGCTAGCTTAATTTGTTTTTTGATATTTTTCTGTCGGATCTTTGTGTAAAGTTTCAATATTTTGATTATTTAAGAATTCTATTGTTTTGTTATTATATTCTATTTTATCTATAGCAATAGTAGTGTTACCTTTGTCTGCTTTTGGGTCTTATTGGGTGATCCGGTTTGTGTAGTTTAATGAAAGAATATAATTTAGGAGGCTGTGGGTTCATGATACTGAGGTATTTCTGTTCTATTAGATTTATTGATTTTGAATTTTCTAACGCTAGCTTAATTTGTTTTTGATATTTTTCTGTCGGATCTTTGTGTAAAGTTTCAATATTTTGATTATTTAAGAATTCTATTGTTTTGTTATTATATTCTATTTTATCTATAGCAATAGTAGTGTTACCTTTGTCTGCTTTTGGGTCTTATTGGGTGATCCGGTTTGTGTAGTTTAATGAAAGAATATAATTTAGGAGGCTGTGGGTTAATGATACTGAGGTATTTCTGTTCTATTAGATTTAGTATTGATTTTGAATTTTCTAACGCTAGCTTAATTTGTTTTTGATATTTTTCTGTCGGATCTTTGTGTAAAGTTTCAATATTTTGATTATTTAAGAATTCTATTGTTTTGTTATTATATTCTATTTTATCTATAGCAATAGTAGTGTTACCTTTGTCTGCTTTTGGGTCTTATTGGGTGATCCGGTTTGTGTAGTTTAATGAAAGAATATAATTTAGGAGGCTGTGGGTTCATGATACTGAGGTATTTCTGTTCTATTAGATTTAGTATTGATTTTGAATTTTCTAACGCTAGCTTAATTTGTTTTTGATATTTTTCTGTCGGATCTTTGTGTAAAGTTTCAATATTTTGATTATTTAAGAATTCTATTGTTTTGTTATTATATTCTATTTTATCTATAGCAATAGTAGTGTTACCTTTGTCTGCTTTTGGGTCTTATTGGGTGATCCGGTTTGTGTAGTTTAATGAAAGAATATAATTTAGGAGGCTGTGGGTTCATGATACTGAGGTATTTCTGTTCTATTAGATTTAGTATTGATTTTGAATTTTCTAACGCTAGCTTAATTTGTTTTTGATATTTTTCTGTCGGATCTTTGTGTAAAGTTTCAATATTTTGATTATTTAAGAATTCTATTGTTTTGTTATTATATTCTATTTTATCTATAGCAATAGTAGTGTTACCTTTGTCTGCTTTTGGGTCTTATTGGGTGATCCGGTTTGTGTAGTTTAATGAAAGAATATAATTTAGGAGGCTGTGGGTTCATGATACTGAGGTATTTCTGTTCTATTAGATTTAGTATTGATTTTGAATTTTCTAACGCTAGCTTAATTTGTTTTTGATATTTTTCTGTCGGATCTTTGTGTAAAGTTTCAATATTTTGATTATTTAAGAATTCTATTGTTTTGTTATTATATTCTATTTTATCTATAGCAATAGTAGTGTTACCTTTGTCTGCTTTTGGTCTTATTGGGTGATCCGGTTTGTGTAGTTTAATGAAAGAATATAATTTAGGAGGCTGTGGGTTCATGATACTGAGGTATTTCTGTTCTATTAGATTTAGTATTGATTTTGAATTTTCTAACGCTAGCTTAATTTGTTTTTGATATTTTTCTGTCGGATCTTTGTGTAAAGTTTCAATATTTTGATTATTTAAGAATTCTATTGTTTTGTTATTATATTCTATTTTATCTATAGCAATAGTAGTATTACCTTTGTCTGCTTTTGTAAACACAATGTTGTTTTCTATTGATTTATTTTTAATTGAAATTGCTGTTTTATTCTCTTTGTAACCGGAATTCTTAGTTTCACTACACACTTAGTTTTCAGTGTTTTATTGTTACAATTATATTTACATAAAAATGTGTCTATATCTTTGAAACATTGTACCATTAGTTTAAATACAATACTTTTATTTTAGCTTTTAATAAAGTTCAAAGTTTTAATCTTTGTTTTCAAAATACTTGTTAAATTTTTAATTGCGTTTTTGTCAAAAGCGCCATTTGGCATATTATGGGCCCTTTTTCCTATTTTCTTATTCCTTTATGGGGATGGCATCAATTGTTAAGCACCTGCCTAAATGAAGTATATTCCAGATCGCAGTGAAAGTGTTAACAAAGCGTTTGAGTACATTATTGTTCCTGAATCTGTATGTAGAATTTGTATTATTTTTTTTAACGACAGCATAGTAAATTGGAAGTTCTACGAAAGCACGATTATGTTATTCATAGATCGGAATTGGCAGGAACGTAAAAACATCTAAAACCTATATGTCATAATAGTAATTATGAACAGCATGCGGTAGGTAAGACGTTCCACATGTTACTCCTATAGAAAGTAAAGCATTTTAATTCGATGGGAACGAGTTAAGAAGTATTGACGCGTTACAAGTTGCACCATACATTTATACCTTCTTAATACTGATGCAATTTCAGTGTAACAGAACAGCGGCTGGCTGGTGCTTGAGATGAATTGAGAATTGTTTTTAAATTTCAGTAGGTCAAGGTAAATGCAATTATTTGTCCGGTTTTAATGGTTGATCTATTTAATTTCTCATTAATTGATCTCTGTTAGTTCGGTTTTTAATCGACAGATATTCAATACGTTTTAGATTGTTTGACATTGGCACCCAAACTGAATATAAATAGATCTACCATAGGTATACAAAAAATACGTACATTACAACACAATAATTATCTAGAAACAAAACAAACAATGTTCACAATTTCAATGTAATAGATAGAAATAAATTCTTATTGTATTTTTTAATAAAATCCTTATTCACGAGATGTGTGTTCTATTATATAGTCACAAAATAATAAGTACATAATATAATTTATATAAAGGTCGACAGTGATTCCAGTAGCAGCTGTGATATAGACAGTGATTATTAAGTAAAGCATTTTATGGCTCTTTGAGCATTAAAATTAGCTTCATTTAGTATAGGTTTAAACTGATAAAACAAAGTTTTTCTAAAAAACCATAATGTAACAAAATAGTCCATCTCCGGTGCTAGGTACGTGTCACAATTCTTAGAAGGATGATTCTTGAATATACAATCAATGGCATTTTCAATAGTGCCTGCCTTCGAGGCGATTTCAACGGAAGTCTAGATATGAACTATTCCAGATGAGTCGAATAATACTTTTGGTATATATATATGAACGCCGTTATGAGTTGAGTTAGTTGATAAGATATTTTCGTTCTGCAAACATTTAAATAAATATATTTATATAAATTCGAACCGCTCGTTTTATTTAATCTCGCTGCAGTGGTGTCTGGTGTGATATTTAAAAATAAATTCAGCAGTGATTGCTAAATAAAAAAAGACTTTTAAACTTTTGAAAACTATTGTTCGTCGGAAACAGCCGCGTAGTTCGGTAGTGATCTTTGCTAAACAAAAAAGAACATTTAAAAAGTACGTATGTGCCTGACCAAAGATTCTGCTAGTAGAACTTTCACTAGAAACGCGATAAAGACTGCAGCTGGTCCAAGAAGATCCTTCAAGAACGACTGAAGGATGTTCTCAACAAGATGACCTAGGGAGATGACCCAGAGACATTTCAGTTTCAGTCAGCAGAAGAAGCAGTTTTAACGAAAATAAAAAATGTGTCGCAAATGATTAAAGAAACTTCTAGAAAGAACAATGAAAAATTTGAAGAAGTTTCTAAAACATTCGATAAGATACAGAAAAATGTAAACGACAAGATAGAAGACCAAAAGAAGATCAAAGAAGAGACGAAGAGAAGATCAAAAAATAGAGACCATAATAACTAATACTAAAGTGCTACCACCAGTTAACGCAGTAGTTTTGGATCCGGTAGTGAAAGAAACGACACATCATATGAGATTTAAATTACCACCATTTGATGGAAAGTTTTCTTGGTCCATATACCTTAGACAATTTGAAGTTATTGCGACAGCCAATCATTGGACAGAACAAGAAAAAGCTATTTCCTTAACTGCTGCTTTACGAGGTGATGCTGCGGATATCCTAAGATCGATTTCTAAGAGTCAAGAAAAGTGTTACCAGACCTTGTTCACTCGACTGGACAAACGAGCAAGTGAAAATTTGCAAGAGTTTAAAGCAGATCTTGCTCGTATAGTACAATTATCTTATCCAGAGGCACCAGACAACATTTTGGAAGAAATTGCTGTAGATATCTTCGTCAATGGGCTAAAAGACAATGAATTACAGAAAGCTTTACGACTAGCAAGTCCAAAAGTTTTAGATGAAGCACTCGCCATTGCCTTGGAACACGAAACAACTAGTCAAGCTTCACGGAGCTATCGAGTAAGAACCTCTGAAGAGAGTGACAAACGAAACGATAAACGATATCCAACAGATATTGGAATGGTGGTGACGTAGGTCACATTCGTCGTAAATTGCAAGAAAATATTGCAACAGTCAAAAAGCTAGAACAGATCGCGAGAACTGGGCTGGAAAAAGTCATTCAAATACTGATGCTCAGTCAAGACGTCGATACAGTGCAAATTGTAATCACTGTCTTAGATTAGGAGAACGACTTTGCCCTTCTTGACCTTCTTTGAAAGACATTAGTGCATGTAGTCCACAAGTCAAGTGTTACTGGAGCAAAAGGAATTGCCTAGTGCTAAAAGATGATCTTCTGTACAGAACCTTTGAGAACGATGATGGTACAGAAACTACGCTTCAGTTGATTGTACCTAAGAGTAAAGTGTCAGAAGTATTGCGTCAGTTGCATGACGGTGCATCAGGTGGACACTTTGGTATTACGAAGACTCTGCAAAAGACTCGAGAGCAGTTCTATTGGGTGAACTGTAAAGATGATGTAAGAAGATGGTGTCGGAAATGTGAACTGTGTGCAACCAGTAATGGTCCAGTTGGTGAAAAGAAGGCACCCATAAAACAGTACAATGTATGTAGTCCCATGGAACGAGTAGCAATTCACATTGCAGGTCCACTTCCAGAGACGAATGATGAAAATAAATATATCCTGGTAGTCATGGATTACGAAATAAACTGAGGCCTATGCGATACCAAATCAAGAAGCTGCTACCGTTGCAGAGGTACTTGTTAGAGAATTCTTTAGCCCATTTGGTGTTCTCTTGGAGATCTACTCCGACCAAGGGCGAAACATCTAGTCAACCCTTTTCCAAAACGTTTGTAAATTGATTGGTGTCAATAAGACCAGAACAACACCCCTGCATCCTCACTCAGATGTAATGGTCGAGAGGATGAACCGAACGATGGGTAAATACCTGTCCAAAGTTGTATTACAACATCAAAGAGATTGGGACCAGCACATTCATTTATTCCTAATGGCCTACCGCACGGCCGTGAATGAAACTACAGGCCATATTCCAACCTGGCTGATGTTAGGTCGTGAAGTTTGTTTGCCCTGCAGTCTAGAGTTTGGCTGCAGACTTTCCGAAGATTATATTGCAAATGAAGATTTTGCCGACCGCCTGAAGTTAAGAATGAACAACATTCATACTTCAAGATGTTGTAGATCCTCTATACTCGTTGCTATGATCACAGTGTCCTCTGCATATCTTAAATTATTAATTAATTTTCCGTTAACGGTGACTCCCCTTCGATATTATTGAGCGTGTTTTGGAAAATTTCTCAGAATATAAGTTAAACAAAAGTGGTGATAACACACATCCCTGTCTAACTCCTCTACAGATCCTCATTTCTTCTGAGTGTTGCCCATCAATTTGAACTATGGCACTTTGGTTCCAATATAATGTTTGCACTATATTTATGATTTTACTGTCAATGCGCTTGTTCATAAGTATTGATATTAGTTTTTCATGTCTTACTTTATCGAAAGCTTTTTCGTAGTCAACGAAGCACAAGTCTTGCACCTTATGCTGGCTTAAATAAAACATGATATTTTATTTTATTTTTATTTTATTTTTCTTTATTTATTTACATTAAATAATAATTTATTTTTTTGTATAAATCTTTTGCAATCAAAATGTGAAATTGATTTTAAAATAAATTCAGGAATTTGTTGTAATTTGGCAACAATATCAACTTATATCTGTGACGTAGATAATGACGTGTATCAGGATTTAAACTGAGATTAATAATACAAAATAAATTATCAATAGGTTTTCTTCCACCATTTATCGTGTAATTTATTGATTGTTATAAAACAAAATACGAGAACATTTCAAAAATATTCGTACAAATTTAAAAATTAGTATTATGGAACGGATTCTATAGCTATTTTAATAGATTTCACTAAATTATGGATAATAACCCATGCACATCGAGTGAATACCATTAAAAGTGAGTTACATACATACAACTTTATCACTAAAATCATTTTTATAGTCTAGACACGGCTTTTCTCTCACCTTGGAAGGAACTGCTGGTATTTATGTTAGCAACAATTACAGTCCGCGAGCTCGAACGGTTTTCGACATGACTTTTGTAGAATTGATATTGAATTATTATCATTAAGTCGATCTGGAATTCCAGTACAGTACCGGATTTGTACAGTCTATCCGGGATATTATCATCTAATTTGTAAGACTATAATCTTTAAAGCTTAGATTAAAATCATCACGACTGAATGCGTAATATCCAGTTCTCATTTTTTCTATTATCAACTTTATTGTTGCACTCTAGGTTTTTAATTTTAACAGAAAATCAAGAAAGAAACAAATAATTAATTATGAAATACCTTTTGGTAGAATGAATCCTGCTGCTATTATCAGTAAATTTTAAATAGATTATGATAGAATAAATTTTACAATATGGCTTACCTTCTGGTTATCTAGTTACCTTGGAGCTACTTATCTAATCCCATTGCGGCTGATTCTGGTAATCCTCAAGGATATCACATTCTTCTTCTTCCTATGCCGTCCCCATTAACGGAGTTTGGCGACCATATTTCTAAAAGTTTCTCTATCTTTTGCAATGTGAAATAATTCGTCTACAGTCATGTTTGTCCAGTCTCGATTTCGCAGCTAAAACTTCCTCTTTCTACCTATTTCCTTTTTGCCATCGACACAGAATGATCTCACATTGGACACTTGATTTCCAACCTGTTTATAAACGACATAGATTTGGATTTTCAGTTTTCCAAATTTTTATTATTTGCAGATAATCTTAAGTTATATGCAAGACTAAACAGTGTTACTGACTGCATTAACCGGATGTACATCGGATCGTTTTGTCCTAAATATCGAAATTTATAGAGGTAAAGTTTTCACAGCACTTGATCGTGGTCGTGACCCTACTTCTCCACAACTCCATAATTTAGTTCTTCAACTGATTACTTCATGTGTAGAAGACACCACATATCCATGAATAATTTTTATAACGGTGTGGATTTATGCAAAAAATTCGAGAGATGAACACATTGCACAGGAACCTTACGTTCGAATAGACGAGACAATCAAAAAATTGTAACTGACGCGAATCTAAGAAAAAGAACAGTATATATCAAGAAGATAAGACCGTGTTTATGTATCAAAATGAAAGAATAAGAGAGATGTCTGTAGTATATCCACTCGTTAAAAATCCGACAATGAGAAACAACCAACAGATTTAACCAGCTCAAAGTAAAACCAAAAGAAATAACTAAATATAATCACAATATATCTGATGTTGATAGAACTGATCAACTAATTTCATGTTACTTATGTCCACGAAGGACCATTCGCTGGTATAAAAAAGTTGTTTCATTTGTTGGACGTAACAATTGTCAATGCCTACTTTATTTATCAAAAGAGAAAAGAAGACCGTCAAAAATGATGTAGGAGTAGCTTAGATTTTAAAAATTATTTTATGAAAAGTTTTATTGATGTACTTCTTGACCAGACTGACGGCAGGAGTTATTCAAAAATTTAAAAACTGGGAAAGGTCGATGAGGTCAAACTGTAGGTCCTTATGGTCTTGGACAACCTAACCATCGAGGACAGAGATTATATATATTTTGTAAAAATAACTTTAGTCGTAACCCACATCCAGATGCAGAGCTTCAATTAAATAAAGTCCAAGTTGAAAAAATACAAATTTGGGAGCTGTCATAACGGACCAAGTAGATCAAGACATGCAAATGAAACAAAGAATAACAATTACTAAAACTACTTTTATGAAAATGAAGACATTTCTTTGCAATAGTCATCTCAGTTTAGAACTAGACAAATACTGCTTAAGTGCTATATTTGTTCCTTGTATTTTTGTATTGAGAAGAAGTGCTGACACTAAAAGTATCAAATATGAACAGAATTGAAGCATTGGAAATGTGAATTCATAGAAGGCTACTGAAGATATCTTGGACAGCAAGAAAAACAAATAAGAAAGTACTAACGATGGACAGCAAAGATAGAGAATTGCTTAAGACTGTTTAACACCGAACAATGTCTTATCTGCGATATCGTATAGCGAGAGAAAATCAATATAAAATATTATAACTGATCTTTAAAAGCAAAATAAAATGCTGTAGATGTGTAGGAAGATGTTTCTCTCATAAAGTTAAATGAATGGGAAGAATATTATACGAAACTGCTGAAAGAGGATAGAGTAGAGTACAGATGGGAAAAGATAAGGGAATTAATAGACAACAGAGACGAAAGACAGGAAATCCCTATAATAACATTATCTGAATTGACGGAAACCTTAAAAGAGGTTAAAAACGGAAAAGCCGCAGGGCCTGGAGACATTCCCATAGAGCTGGTTAAATATGGGCCGACTGCACTTTTAGAATTAATAGTAGACCTTTTCAATAAATGTATGTGTGGAGACCAGGAAATTCCTAAAGATTGGAATAAATCTTATATAAGCTCCATATATAAGAGAGGGAATAAAAGAGACTGTTCCAATTATAGAGGTATTAGTGTGACGAGCTCTGTGGGCCGGTTGTACGGCAGAATATTAAAGAAGAGGGTTGAAAGACAGATACAAGATATTGAAGAACAAAGCGGCTTTCGTACCGGGTGATCCTGCCTTGATAATATATTGATCCTACGACAAAAATTGAAAAGCGTGTCGAAAGAAGTAGAGAGACTTATTTGGTATTTATAGACCTTGAAAAAGCATATGATAGTGTCCCGTTAAAGAAAATGTTTAAGGTCCTCAAAAGGTCCGGATTGGATTCGACGTATATCCGAGCGATATATAAATTGTACGAAAATGCAGTTAGTTGTGTAAAAATTGGAACCAGAACCTCAAATGAATTTAAAGTCACTAAAGGCCTAAAGCAAGGATGCTGTTTGTCACCGACACTCTTTAAAATATACGTCCAAGAAGCATTGAGGAATTGGAGAAATAAATGTAGATTTATGGGCATCGAAGTGGGACAAGAAACTCTGTATACATTGTTGTTTGCAGATGATCAGGTGGTGGTTGCAACCGATGAGGAAGATATAAATTATATGAATCGAAAATTATTTGAGGAATATGCCAAATGGGGGCTTACTGTAAACATAAGCAAAACAGAATACTTAAAAATTGGAGGAAATACCACAGATCTGAGGCTTGAAAACGCAGTCATAAAAGCCTGCAACCAGTATAAATATCTAGGAAGCATCATATCAGCAGATGGCAGAGTTAAGATAGATGTACAAAACCGAATAACCCAAGGGAAAAAATGCATCCGAATACTGAATTCATTACTGTGGTCTAATAAAGTAAAGGTGCATACCAAACTTCGCGTATACAGAGCAATTGTAGAACCAATTACCACATATGGTGCCGAATGTTGGACGATGACAAAGAATGAACGAGATAAAGTAGACGTTGTGGAAATGGATTATCTTAGAAGGTCATGTCGAATATCGAGAATGGAAAGAATCAGGAATGAGGAAATACGAAACCGTACAGGAATTAGAGATACTCTTTCAGATAGAATACAAGGAAGGCAATTACAATGGTATGGTCACGTGATGAGAATGGAGGAGGAGCGGTGGCCAAAGAAAGCCTTAATGTATGTTCCGCCAGAAAGAAGGAAAAGGGGAAGACCACCAAATTCCCGGAGAAGAGAAATTACAAAAACAATGCAATCTAGAGGCTTAGAAGAGGGAGATTGGGGAGATAGGAAAAGATGGAGGCTGAAATGCGGGAAGCGGAAACCGCCGTAGGACCCCCGTTATATGATGATGATGAGATGTGTAGGAAGAAAACAGGTTTCTTGGTTATGGACTCGGAAGACCGAGAAGCTTTCGCAAGGGTGATCGCCAACGTCGGATAACTCTGACGTGGCAAGTGAAGATGAAGAAGTAAAACAGATAAATATGTACCTATAAATTATTCAGAAATAATTTGACCGTACTTTAATATGAATTGTACTTTTCCACAAAGAAAAATAAAGTACTGAAATGTTATACATCATTTACAAGGGGATTTAGTGTCTCTGCTTGTATAACTCTCGGCTTTTGGGTCGAATAAAAGAAAACAACAAAATGTAGTTATAGGTTTATATTGGCACGTGTCTGAGAGGTATGCGGCACTCGTAATGTTGATGACTGGCGAAAAACCAAATGGAGATTGTGTTAAGCTTAACAGGCAGCGTGGTTCAAAGGTAATACAGCGGCAGAATGTAGTCAGTTATAGGCGGTATTGAATATGCGGTAGTAGGATGCAACTAATCGGCAGCAAAATACAACTAATCAGCTTCGTCTTCTCCTTTAAGTGCTGTCTACCAATTGGAGGTTGGATATCATCATCACTATCTTTACTCTATTTACTGCTGCTCTGAAGAGTTCTACAGAACTGCACTTAAACCAGTCCTTTCAATTCTTCAACCATGACACTCTCCTTCTTCCTATACTCCTTCCTTCTCTTATCTTTCCCTGTATTATCAACCTTAGCAGTTCATATCACTGTCCCTTCATTACGTGTCCCAGATATTGTAACTTCATTATTTTTATTGTTTATTATTTCGCGTTCTTTGCCCATTTCTCGCAATACTTCTGTGTTAGTTTTCTTCTGGGTCCATGCTATTCTAATCATCCTTATGTAACACCACATTTCAAAGGACTGTAACTTATTTATGTGTTCTTGCTTCAATGTCCCGCTTTCAAGTCTATATTGCAGTATTGAGAAAACATGTAGCATCTCAGTGCTCTTAATCTCAGTTCTAATCCTTCTTTCTTCATCTTGGCTCTTATTTCGGTTGTTTGATCATTATTGTCTGAAATCCAGGTTCCTAGGTATTTGTATTTATCAACCCTTTCTATCGGTACATTTCCCAAATGTATGTGTTTTAGTATATTTGTTTTCTTTGTTATTATCATGTATTTGGTCTTTTTTATATTCATTTTTAGTCCATATTTTTCACAGAAACTGTTTGTTTTGCTTAGAAGTAATTGGAGTTGTTCTGCAGAGCTTGCCATAATCACGGATAATCTGCATATCTTAAGTTGTTAATAGATCTTTCGTTAATTATTGTTCCTTCACTTTGAGATAGTAATGCTTCTTCAAAAAATTGCTTCACTATATACATTAAATAGTAATGGGGACATAATACATCCCCCAAATAATTATTTATTTCTTTTTTCTTGTTTTTTTTTTTATGTTCGTCATCATCATTTTTGGTTTATAACATAATGAAAATATTTGGTAATAAACAAAACAATATTTCTTGTGACTATAATATAAAAATCAGAAGTACGGCTAAACAAAAATTTATTAGAATGTCAATAATTTTATTTAATTCTATCAGATCAAATAAAAAAAACTGAACTAGTTATTTCTGTTCACGTTTTAAAACCAGTCCTGGTCTCAAAGCAATAACCGATCTGATATTTTTGTAAAAAACTTCGAATCAATTTGATTAATGTATCGGGTGCTTTCGGTAAATTTATTTTATTTCGTGTTCCAAGTAATGTATTGTCGTAAAAACTGTCAGGCGTTTTGTCACACGATTGTGAAATTTTATTGACACGATTAAGAAAGATTGTGATCTGGGGATACTTGCAGGTTGTGGAAACTTGCACTAGTTGTATATAAATATACTAACTCATTAAGAAGCAGTGACAAATTAGAGTTAGTTGAGTTAGGTAATATTTAATGATTAATTTATGCTAAATATTTTAAACTGCTAATTTGGATTGTGATATTTTAAAATTATTGATAATTATACTCGTTGAACAAATATTCAACAAATTAAGCAACATATTTATTGATCTTGTTTAATGATTTATATGGTTGTTTTTTAGAATTTTATGATCGCTACAGGACTCTTGTTGCTTATGTACTGATTTGTCAATTGATATTTTATTATCAATTTATGAAATACAATAATTAAATATTGGGCCGCAACAATGTTGTAAGCGACAGAATTGAGATGCGAGAGATGAATTGAGAGAGCGATTAATTGCAAGAGATGAAAAAAACATATTGACAAGTTATTTATGAAAATAAGCACTAAAAAAAACAAGATAAAGTTATAGATGTGTAAACAAATTATGCAGGTTTATACAGAGTAAGCAAAAAAATTGTTTCAAAAAAATCCAGCAACAATGTTGTATATACTGGATACATAAAAGTGTTGGCCCTGATTACTATGCGATGTTTTGACTTTGTTAGGTTTTGAAAAAAAGTATCTAATATTAATCTTTTTATGGTGCCCTATCCAATTAGTGGATAATTGGATAGTAGATATTGGATAGTAAGTATTGGATAATAAAAAGTACTAACGAAGATCATGACAAATAGACTAACAATTAAGCTTGACGAATACCAAGCAAGAGAACAAGCGGGATTCAGAAAGGTTTTAGCACTAGCGACCATCTGCTAACAGTAAAAATACTGATTGAAAAGTCGAACGAGTATCAAATCCCATTATACATGGCATTCATAGACTTCCAAAAGGCGTTTGACAGCATAGAACATTGGGCCATCAAATCTCACTACAGAACGGCAGTATTGATTACAGGTACACGGACCTAATAACAAGTATATACAAAAATGCGAGTCCCACAATAAAATTGACGAACGAACACGCTACAGAACCAATAAAATTCGAAAAAGGAATCAGGCAGTGAGACACAATATTACCAAAATTGTTCAATCAGGCTATGGAAGACATATTTAAAAAATTATAATGGGATACATACGGAATAAGAATAAATGGAGAGCTCTTGAACCACTTGAGATATGCAGACGATATAGTCCTGATAACAGATAAGAAGGAAGAGTTACAGAAGATGGTTGAGGAACTAGATAGAAAAGCGACAGAGGTAGGTCTAGAGATGAACTATAGTAAAACCAAGACTATGACAAACCAAGAAGACCAATAAGAAATAGTAGTCAAACAGAATAAATTAGAGCAGGTGGCAGAATACATATACCTAGGACAGATAATAAAGCTGAACAGGGACAATCAAACAGAAGAAATAAAAAGAAGAACTAGACTAGCATGGGCCTCATTTGGTAAACTATCATATATTCTAAAAAATAAAAAGTTCCCTCAATATATGAGAACGAAAGTATTCAATCAGTGCATTTTACCAGTTATCACATATGGCTCCCAAATATGGACTTTCACAAAGGAGAACATCGACAGGATATCCAAAACACAAAGAGCAATGGAAACACAGATGCTGGGTATCGGTCTTAAAGACAGGAAAAGAAACTCATGGATCAGAGAAAAAACAAAGGTGAACGATGTATCAAGACAGGTTGCAAAACTTAAATGGAACTTCGCCGGTCACACTCTCCGGAAAAAAGATGAAAGATGGAATAAGCGAATTCTACACTGGAGAAAATGGAAAAAGAAAAGAAAAAGAGGAAGACCACAGATGAGATGGACTGACGAACTTAAGAGAACGGCAGGAAAGGACTGCCGTTCTCTTAAGTTCATCAGTCTCTTAACTGGCCTTGAATTTTAGTAGCCTTGCAAATAGATTTGCACTTACATAGTCGCTCCTAAAATATAAAAATACTTATTTAAAGTTATCAAAATTATCGAAAGATGACGAATTTCAAGTCATACACTTAATACGGACAAGCACAGATCTAGCACACACAAAGCTAACGACAGTGATAAGGATACAAAAAATGCGTTTTCTAACAAAATATACAACATTGTTGCACTCACCTCAGGTAGACGGGGTGTAGCATTTTCAATTTCATTGATTCTTTGAAGTATATTAAAGTCCCCTCGTATACGAAATATTAAAATCACCTTATATATTTTTGATAGATCTATAAAAATATTTCGTACGTATTTAAACCCAAATATTTTCTCTTTTCTTTCTTAGACTTAAATTCTTTTCAAATTTATTGCGTCGCAAAAGGATATGTACGTCGTTTCGTGGTGTCTTGCTATGTCAGCGTTTGTATGTATGCGTTCAATTTTAACAGATAATTTCTTCACTCTCGTTGTAGCAGCTTTGAATAGCGGTTCAACGCCAGTCCAAATTCACGTCGAATTTGTAAAGTATCCTGTTTTCGTCCTTTGTTATGAAGAAAATGTAGCAGTTTGTTATTTGTTTTATGGCAGTAAATGCTTCAATTATTAATGTTTTGAGTGAGGATTGGAGGACATCCTCGTTTTGTTTTTCTTTTGTTCCTGCTTTTATCCAAGGCTTTTTGGAGATGGAGGTTTTCGTCATGCAGAGAGAGTGAAGCCCTCAGTTCCAGGTTCCAGTTATGGTTTCAGAAAGTTATATGTGATCATGTGAATTAAGGTAACATTTTGTATCAAATTTTAAAGTAAAGACAGACAATTTGTTTTGAATTAAATAATTGCTTTCGTTAAAATTTAAGAATTGTTATATTTAAAATTGTAAATTTTAGGTTTTGAGTAAAGCTGTCAATTTGTGTTTGTGTTTTTTGAAATTTAATGTTAATTTATGACAGCTCGTTTTAGTATTTTTGATGTTGATTTGTTTTGCTTTGTTTTAAAAGGTTAACCTCCATGCAATTTTGTAAGTTTTGTAGCAATGGAGTTTGTTAATGGATGACACATGTAAGTTTTTTGAATTTTGTATTTCTCCAAGTTTTTGTGTTTTGTTTTTTTTCCATGTAACTGTTTGTGGTGACACATAAATAAATGTTAAATTTTGTTGTCTTAACATTTTATTTTTTTTTTGAGCTAACCCTTTCGAGTTTATTTGAAAAAGATATGTTTTTTTATGTTTTGATTTTGTTTTCTAATTATTTCCCTAGTTACAACTAGTGGTTGTAATAGGCATAATTAGGCACCTCAAGTGGCGCCCTATATTAAATTCCTTGAGGTGTTTTCTGTTTATTTTTATTTTGTTTATCCCAAGAGCCCTTTATTTCATTTTTTTTTGTAGTTGCCCCATTCCAATGTCCTTATCTTTTACTTATCCACGACCCCAGCTCTCCTACGAAACCCTGAGTGCCGTTCGCATAAGTAGCGATTATTTTGCTTGCCCTATCTCCACCCCAATAGTTTTTCCCCCAATTTTCTATCTCCCGTATTAATGCCCCTGTGGTAGGCAAAATACTTATCGTTACAGGGGTATTGCTGGTACATTCTCGTTTCTAGTAGATACATATGGTTCACCTGCATTTCTATTTCACTGATTATTACTGATTTTGCGCTTTTTCCCTCTAATTATGTGCAAAAGGGTAGACAGCGACACGTTAACCTCCTTTTTACAGTGATACATGATAACAATAGCAACATGATAACAATAACAATTTTACAGTGATACTTGATGACAATGACGTATATACAACGTTTTTGCACGGATAGCAACATTGCGGTACGAAAAACTCAGGGAAGGCAAAATGTTTTTAGCCAGATTGAAAAATGCTCTCATACAACATTGTTACGACCCACCATTCAATTCTCTGGTTAAAAGTATCGCAACACTTTTATATATTTTTTTTAAATTTTCTATATAGTTTATGATCATATTCATGATTATTGATAATACATTTATAATTATTTGTCATTTTTAGTGTTATGTTGCAGCATTCCGATTTGAACAATATCAATGAACAATATCCTTGACCTTGAAATTCATGACGCGTTTGCTATTTGACCTAAGACGAGCATTCAATAGATGTTGGAGAGAAGCTACTCCGGGAATATCAGATGTCATATTTTAGCTTAGATCCAAAACTTTATACAACTAAGAACTTTTCAAACAAAAGTAAGTCCTACTTAACTGTTTTTCCAATAATAATGATGAGGATAATGATACTCCTCAGTAAGCTCGCTTATATGCCAACGATCTAGTAGTCTTTATCAAAGAAACTTATATGTCCTCAATTCCGCAGATATTCCTCAATCAATTAGAAATATGTTCGCTAATCATTGGTTTCGAATTTTCAGTCTCAGAAACCATCGGAACATTGGAATAATATTTTCCAAGAAAACATTAGCAAATACACACGAAACCATTATTAAAATTACTAGGTATGTGGTTCGACCAAAAACTTAACTGGAAAAAATACATCAATAACCTCATTCTAACTTGTAGTAAAAGACTTAATCCATTAAAAACTCTTTCAAACCACGATTGAGGTTTCAGATTACTTCAAGTTGATTATGATTTATAAATCTCTTACTAGATCATAAATCTACTACGGTTCAATTGCTTTTTCATCCGCAACCAAAACAATGTTAAAATCACTTGACCACATACATAACGTTTATAAAGCAAATGCAGAGAATAATCCTTAAACATAAACGTACACTCCTCAAACTTACTCATGCCATATCCATCGCAGTAAATAAAAACCACCCTGTATCAAAAATATTAACATCTCTACGATATTAAACGCTGCACAGCAAGACCTTATTACCAGCGGTTAAGGATAGTCTAATGAAGCTGTTTTTAAAAGTCATCCACAAAATAATTTACCGGAAATGCGAGGAACAAATAGCGACCAATCAGTTTGGGCTTGTGAACGCCGTTGCTACGAGGAAAGCTTTATTTAGCGTGCAGATATTGTTTCAGAAATGTAGAGATAGCAGCTGTCATGTTTTGCATGCCTGATTGACTACAAGAAGGTTTTCGATATAGTGAGACATAAAGAATAGATGGAAGTTCTGAAGCGGACAGAGATTGACGGAAGAGACCTAAAAATAATAGCTAACCTGTATTGGAATCAATCACCGGTGTTCAGAATAGATGGAGAATATATTGATCATGTCAATATCTTGAGGGGAGTGAGACAAGGGTGCATATTTTCACCACTGATATTTAATCTGTACTCTCAGTACATTTTTGAAGAGCCGCTAAAAGATATTGATAGAGACATCTCAATAAATGAAGTCAAGCTTAATAACCTGCGGTATGCAGATGATACAATAGTGTTTTCCAATACAACATAAAGGCTCCAAAACTTAATAAAAAAAATAACGGAAATAAGGACTGGATATAAATATCAGCAAAACCAAGCTAATGATCATCAGCAAGGAAAACATAACTGGCGCAAATCTGTATGTGAACCAAATAAGAATTGAACGTGTCTCACAATACAACTACTTGGAAACTATAATGAATAAGTCGTGGGACAATATCCAAGAGATTAAATGTTGCATTGGGTAGGCAAAATGTGAACAAAAATAAGACTCATTACATGTTACGTGTACTCAGTGCTCCTGTACGGAGTAGAAACGTGAGAATTAAAGACGGAAACTCTATCAAAACTTCAGGCTTTTGAGCTATGGTTATACAAAAGGATCCTGAAGATGCCATGTATAGACAAAGTCAGCAATGAAGAAGTACTACGGAGGATGAACACAACCGCGGATTTGGTCAACATCGTGAAGGGCATCGTGAAGAAATCAAGGCAGATATGAGCAACTCCAATGCATTTTGCAAGGTAAAATTAAAGGAAAAGTGGCCCCAGGACAAAGAAGGATATCCTGACTTGCTAAGCTGAGAGCATGATATAGAAAAACATCAACAGAGCTATTCAGTATAGCAACAAACTGTCAAAATAGCCAGAATAATCGCCAACGTTTGGAACGGACAGCGAACGACATTCTAGCATAGTTCCGAAGAATGTGGATACGCTTAGCTCAAACCAAAAGACACTCACTTTAAAGCACTCGTTTTTATTGCTGAAATAATTGTATTTCTTTTTTATTTCGAGCTTTCTCATTCTCCTACACGTATTTCGAGGTTTCAACTCTCGTCAAGGAGACTTGCGGTAGTTTGAATTGAAATGAAATGCTGTTTGTCTATATAGCCGTTATAGAAACATATCATGCCTGTGTAGGTTAGTAGCAGTCATTTTACTTCAATTCAAGCTACCATAAGTCTCATGACGAAGCTGGCCTAATTTCTTTTACAGTAAGTTAAAGATATTTTCGTTCCTAGTGTTATAATTCTCACGGTGTAAGATTATACATGTATATATATATATATAAGTGTATAAATAAATATATAATATAAAATACGATTTAAATAAAATATATTTGAATAAATTTGTATAAGAATAGGTAGTGTTGATATATGTTAAACTTGAATAACATAATATGTTTATTCTTTGTATCACAAAATAGAATTAATTAAAAAGGAAGTTGATTACCTTAACGGTGTTTTATATGTAATAATAAATAAATATTGTGTAATGCATTATTTACTGATTTCCATAATTGTGTTAATATGCAACCGAGAATGTTAGTGATTTATTGGTTATATTTGCGGATATAAATACTTTGACGGATTTCTTACACTTGTATTATTATTACTATAAAATTATTCCATATTTTTTTATATCAGTTATTTATTGCCATAGCAATTTGTAATACAGTTGTTTAACGTTATGGTATTACCAAAATAGGAGGGATAAATCTATTTAAGAATGTAGAGAAGAATTTCTTAAAATTCTCACTTTAAAAAAATTAAGGATGCTGAGTCCAAATATTACTTTCTTTTTCGCTGTAAATATTTACCTCTTGAGATTTACCTCTGGTTAATCTAATTACGAATCTGCATAAACTTTTGTGACTAGATAGATATCTTGATAAAGACAATTAGCACATAGCTTTAATCTGTATAGGCAATTTGGCTTCCACATGTGTGGGAGTATGTAAAAATTATGGGTATGCTGTAGCAAAAATGATGTCAGATAGATTTCTATTTTTGTTTTATTTAACCAATTCCAACTTAACCTAATTTAACTTAATCATTTTTTATCACTAGTAGACATTTCATCGTCTTGATGCATACTCGACCTCTATATATGCTTTTGCTTCGATTCTATTCGTTGCTTCAAATTCTTTTTCACACAACACAGCGACCAGTGGACTTAAGCGAGTTCTTTCGTTTTCAGTCATCTCACTCTTTCGTTCTCAGTTCGCATCTTAATATATACATCTTAATCTGAACCTTTCCAAATTTCAGCCGTATGCAGTTGCTATTGTCGTTTAATTAGCTGTTTATCTTCGACTTTCTTCGACAGCACCGTCCCTATATATCTGATAACATTCCATCAGATTTTATCCGATACTATTCTTTCCATCATTTGCCTCACAGTTTTGAACCTTATCTCACATTATCTCTCAAGTTTATTTCTCACCTGCTCATTGTACACATGTATCAAAGTGTTCAAATCGTCGAAGTAAAGACATTTGGCAGATTCTGCCCTCCTGAACCCGTAAAGGTAGACACAGAATCAACCATGACGAACATGCCTCAGTTAATAATCTATACACCTGTGGTTTTGGCTACAGTATGGTGACAAATGGGTAGATCGAGTAGCTCTGGAGTCATGACTGCCGGTCTTAAGGTTGGGCAGTGGGCTGACAACCCACTCCCGGAAGAAAGCACAGTGTTACGAACACTTGCCTTGGAATACAGAAAGAAACTTTCGGAAACGACTCAAGTTACGAAACATAGACTATACATTTGGAAACTGAAATGTGCAGACACTAAATAGACCGCTAGCTCAAAGCGCACTTCTGCAAGAACTAAAAAGATATAAGCTCATGATTACTGCTCTTCAGGAAACAAAATGGCTGGGGAAAGACGCACACAATTCTATATAGTTGGAAAGAAGGAACAAGGAAGCAAAGAATGTGGAGTTGCATTTGTGGTGGATAATGATTTCAAGTCAAAAATCATAGATTTCCAGGCAGTCAGCGAAAGGATATGCAAGTCAAGAATCTGTACCCACTTCTTCAACCTAACACTGATAAACATTCACTGCCCAACAGAAGAACAAGAACAAGATACAAAGGAAAGCTTTTACCAAAAGCTGGAGATAGTATATGACAATGCTCCCAAAAATGACATCAGGATTATAATGGGTGATATGAATGCTAAAAAAGAAAGTAAAGTTCGTGTAACCTTCTGGCTAAGGTCTAATCTTAGAGTTTTCAGGTCGTTTAACTTAACGATTACTTTCGTAGCCGGGACCGATGGCTTTACGTGCCCTCCGAAGCACGGTGGCAGCTCAGTTTAATTAGAAATTGAAAATTTTGTCGGTGCCGGGATACAAACCCGGACCCTATAATTTGTTAAGCCTCTAACATAGCCACTGAGCTACGACTGCCACGATATGAATGCTAAAATAGGCAAGGAGCTGCAGTTCTATGGAACATCAGGTAAACACCCACTGCACAATAAAAGAAGCGAGAATGGGGAATTTTTGATAAACTTTGCCACCAGTAAAAACATGGGTATAAGTTCCACGTGCTTCCCATGTAAAGACATACACAAAATGACATGGATTTCACCAGATGGAACCGCAACCGATCAAATCGACCATGTGCTAGACAAAAGGGGAGCCAGTGTATCTCAGATGTGAGAACATGATGAAGAGTATGCTGTGGATCAGACCTTCTTTTACTCCAAACCAAATTTAGATGCAGAGTTAACAAAGAAAGAAACGAAAGACAACAAAGAACAAACAAACTGGACCTGGAAAAATTAAATTCAGGAATGTAAAGAGAAGTTCGAAGAAGTCGCAAATGAGCTAAGGACGCTAGAACTGCACAGACAAGCAAGGGCGGAGGAAAAAAATTAAGCAGGGCAAGGCTCAATTTGGGCTCTAGTCCCGTAGAAGAAGAAAAATATACAGCTTTTCAGGTCCGGGATCAACGACATTTTCTTTGGTGTTCCGATCCCTATGTCAAAACAACCGTTCTCTTTGACGCGCCAAAATATGTAAGGAAACACAACCGATAATCACCGACAAGACTTCCTCTGATATAATCCTCTAAATACATGGGGATATATATAGACTGGGACTGAGTAAAGGATGACTGACTACATACGACACAATATACTTTTTTCTGTTCGCGGACGACCAACTCATCATCATCATCAATGGCGCTACAACTCTTTGTGAGTCTTTGCCGCGTTTACTATTGCCTTCCATGTTTGTCGGTCCTGAGCCAGTAATTCCCATTGTCGCACACCCATCTTCTCTAGATCTTCTCTGACTGCATCTTTCCACCTTTTTCTAGGCCGCCCTACAGACCTTCTTCCATCTGGCCTTTCCCAGAACACATTTCACGGACCATCAACTACCGATACAAATTAATTTGTTAAACGGATTGCAATAGATACGTGTTCTAAAAATAATCAAGTGTTTCATAATAAACATAAAAAATTAAGAATCAATAAATTAGGATTGAATGTGACTGACCGTAATAACTAAAGAGAATATTAAATAATTTTACAATCTTTTAGGTGAATATTTTATGGTTGAAACCAATTTGCTCTTAAATCTTAAGTAGCGCTTAAAGTTCTTTCATTCTCCATTATAATTACAGTAAAAGGTAAAAATGTATTAAAATGTAATTTTATACCTCTAGTGGGAGCTATAAAATCACAATTGGTATGTGATATTCAACATATATGTGCAAATATCTTAACTGACCTATAAGTTAATTTCGCTAATAGTTCAACTTCTTGTTTCAGTAATGCCATACCTTTCTGTTACCATAGAATGAATTTTTGTTTCGACATTTTTTTTTGTACAAAAAGCTATAAGCTTAATTCTATTTTCAGCTTAATTGTTTACTAAAACGTACCGATTGCAATGTTATATTTTGCCAGAAAATAATATTTAATTTGTATAGTGTTAGATAAAGGTTTTTCATTTTTCCACTTCCGATTAACAACAACACTACAAAAATCAATCATTAAAAAAATAGATTTGAAAAAACGGACAAATAAAAGTTCTGAAAATGTTAATTTTAATTAATAATATATGCTTACAATATGCTTACTGCTACAAATTCGTATATAAAAAAAGGCCCAGAATTTGGTTGTAAAGATGGTCTAGAAACCTTCAAATCTATCCAAGCTTATTGGAAGTTATTGGACGATATTATGAATAAAAAGAAGCAAGTAAGTGAAGAACTTATAAAAGATGAAAACAACAAACACAGTAAGAATGTCAAATATACAGTCAGAACCATTTGAAACAACTCAATGAGTTAAAAAAGGGGGAAGTCTCAGCCCACTGCTATTCATAAATGTAGTAGATGAGATAGTGAAAAAATGTAAGAAAACATTCAAGAAATACGGCATCAATTGAAACAGATATTATTTGCAGACGACATATCATTAATTACGGAAACAGCAGAAAAACTGAAATACAACTTAAAAAAATGAAACAAAGAAGCAAGCAAATACAACTTAAACGTGAACAAAGATAAGACTCAATTAATGAAAATATCAAGGAAACAAGGGACGGAAGATCAAATAGAAATAATGAAATAACGATAGACCAAGAAAAATAAATACAGACAAATTCATACAGATACTTGGGAACAGTAATTAACAACAAAGGAGACATCTAGGACGATCTTAACAACAGAATGGAAAACACAGGAAAACTATTCCAAGCACTAAATAGAGGATTCATTAATAACAAAGAAATATCAACAAAGACCAAGATGACAATATACAAAACAATATATAGATCTACAGTGACATATGGAGCAGAAAATTGGATACTAAACAAAAGGCATTAAAGCAGAATTCAGGCAGCAGAGATGAAATACCTCATAAGAACGATCGGAGTAAAAAGAACTGATAGAATAAGAAATGAAGAAATAAGAGAAAGACTCAAAATCAAACCGAAACTAGACTCAATCAAGGAGAAAAAATTGGCATGGTTTGGATATCTAAACCGAATGGACAATAATAGATAAGTAAAATAAGTGTGGGCGCCAAACCAATAGGGAAGAACAGAAGAGGCAGACCCACGTCGTAACCGATTTGAAACCATTATAAGATTCCTCCATTTTAACGATAACCTAAATATTGTTCAGAAAAAACATACAAAATTTCTCCGTACCTTGAAAGTCTCCGAAAATCATTTATTAAATACACTGTATGGGAAACCAAATGTAGCGTGGATGAGGCCATGATGCCATACTATGGGCGCCGTGGTATGTAAAAGGCCAGCCTATACGCTTTGGGTATAAATCGTGGTGTTGAAGGAATTCAAGGAATAATATTGCAGTTTGCTCAACTTATTCCTAAAATTCAATGTCCATTCAGTGAAACGTTTAAACAATCCATACGTGGAATGTACGAAAATTAATATGACGAGAAAAGTAAGGTTCTTCTATATAGGTAGAATGACAATAGCATAGTTATTTTGGCATCGAATTACCATAAAACAACCACAGTTTATCATGCGAACAGATACTCATTTGTCCAAAGCAAAAAAATCAAAGTAACACAACCACATCTTATTCGGGCTATAACAAAAATATGGGAGGAACTGTTTGGATGGATTAAAATGTTGCCTATTACAGCACAAGTATAAGATCTAAGAAATGGTATTGGCCTTTACTTATCTGGGGTCTTCAAGTCTCCATAAAAATTGCTTGGTTAATTCATTGTAGAATGAGATACATTCTCCCCGAACCATCCGAAATTGATTTGCTGCAGTTTCGTCGAAATATAGCCAAAGCCTAGTTGATCATGTTCGGAACTCCTCCAAGAAGACCTGGTACATCTTAATCTTCCATAAATTAAATCACACAAGATATTCGATTCGATAACATCGGCCAACAAACAATAAAAAATGTCAACCATCATTCTGTCTCCGGCTTCTATACAACATGTAGCTTCTCCATATAAATTTTAAAGTGTTTGTTTGTCTTAGTGTATTGTATTTTGTATTGTTATGTCCAAATTTTACATTTATGACATTCTACTATGTCGGATAGGCCACAACTGACGAAATGCCCCTGAAGATGATCTATTGATCGAAAGTACTTAGGCAAGATTAAATTAATCACCGTGTTCGATAGTTGCCTTGTATACCCTCAAAATAAAAAATGTATTAAATGTAAGGTTGCCTTACATGAAAAGTGTTTATGAAAAATAAATTTCATAGTAATACGCAATAATTTTTTTACATTATTTTAAAATTTTAATTGATTTAAAACTCTTTTATACAATTAAATAAAACATTCCAAACAACGTGTCTTTAATTTTTTTTTACATGCCAATTGCTCAGTGTTGCGTTTTCGCAACAGCCAATTATAAAAAATTAAAGTTTTTTATTTTTTAAACATATTTTGGTAGCTTTGTGACTTTTCGAGCATAACTTTTTCAGAAATTAAAAAAGGCATAAATAGCTCTGGGCATGAATGCGTTAAGTTTTTTCGGACTCTTGAATTGAATTTCTAAATATTTTAGTTCTTTAGTATACTTAAAAAGTCATCAAAGGTTTTTCTACAACAAAGTCTACTAGTTCGTTGTCTGATGTCCTTCATGCACAGGCACATATGTTACTATCTCTATCGAATTCTTCAATGGAATCTTTACAGTTTTTTCACCAACTCTAACCACACTACAGATTTATAACTTATTATAAAATTATATACAATTGCCAAAATATTATAAACATTCGGTAGAAAAGTGTACCACTTTACGTGTAATAAAACTTGCTACACGTATAATGCAACTGTGGCGCAAGATGCAAATATCCTTATAACACGATCACGAAACCACTAACGACAATGTCATTTATTCAAGGTCGCGTTTAACGTAAAATGTAACTCGGGCATTACAACCACTTTGGTGTAGTCGACCGGCATATAACCATAGATAGAAAGTCTGTATTTGTTCAAATAAATTTTGCTCACGGAGCAAGTAATAAGAGAAGGTTACAGAGAAGGACCTAGTATTTAATATAAGATATTTAGCTAATTAAATAATTTTGTTTTATTTAATATTAGTCGCATCAACTACTAAAGGTTATTAGCGACATGTTACATTAAAGTACAATACTTAATTAATTTACAATAGATGAGAGAGTTGAGTTTCTTTAAAGACATTTACAGTATTATTTATGCTACAGTTTTCGTCTATAGTGTATTTTTATGTATGAGATAGTAATAAAACAATAAATTATGTATGCAAATCCCTAAACTGTTGATACGGGTGACTCAATGAAAAACAGATATTTGTGAACAAGTTTACAGAAGTATATAGGAAAACAATTTTAAATTGAGTATGACCACCAGGTATAAAGGTTGAAGCAGAATAGAATACAATAGTTGTGAGGGTTACTAATCCCTAAGTAAGGTTGCCAGTGTCGGAGGGATGGAGGTTAACAGGTACTAATAAATTTGCAAGAAATGTAAGATGTTTATTTTATTGGTTATATAACCAATAAAAGTTTAATAAGTACCTACCTATTTGCAAAATAAAGTTTAATTCTTTAGATAAAATAAAATGTTTTATTTTATCTGAAATGAGTGCATTCCACGAAGTAAGGGTTTCAACAATCAAACATTTAATTCTTTAATTCCAGGAATCTACGACAGTAATTGACTAGATAATTACCTTCTAAACTTATTCCACAGAAAATGCGATAGTGGGTTTTTCCATTTTGTAGGAAGGTCCAAGTGGCGTATTCAAAATTCTTAACAGTTCACTAAAAGTAGGTACTTCAGTTGCAAGGTGCAGTTTATTGTGTATACTAGTGTTATGGAAAATTTGGAAGTGCCGTGTAAACGCCGAAAAATTGGTCCTTTAACAGTTAATGAAAAAACATTAATATTTAATTATTGTTTTAAATCATTTACAGACAAACGTTTATGTGAAAGTGTTGATGAAACCGTTGAGTTAGTTAGCAGTACACTTGGTGTTGGGTAATCTACGATTTACAGAGTTATTAAAGAAGAGAAATGTGGTAGTTAATGCATTCAGGGAAACCAAAATTTCAAATAGAATATCATTTTAAAGAAGGACTTCGACGGAAAGTGCATGAATTCTTCTTTAGACAAGAATTTCCAACATTGGATAAAGTTCTTGTCTCAGTTCGAGATGATAAGGATTACCCAGAAATGAGTCGAAGTACGTTATGGAAACTTTTAAAAGAAATAGGCTTCCGCTGGAAAAAGAATCCCAGAAAGTCTATTTTATTAGAAAGAAGCGATATTGTCATATGGAGAAGACATTTTCTAAGAATCATAAAGGAAATGAGAAACCAAAAAAGAAAAATATTTTACCTTGATGAAACATGGATCAACGAGGGTCATACACCAAATAAATTTTGGCAGGATGAAACTGTTACAAGTCAAAGGCACGCTTTTGTAAGTATCTTATCTACTGGTTTATCAACTCGTACCGGTGACTACCATGAAGACATGAACGCTGATGTCTTTCAAGAATGGTTCGAACAAATGATAGATCTTCTTCCTAAGAACTGTGTAATAGTAATGGATAATGCAAGTTATCACTCCAGACTTATAGAAGGACTCGCCCACAACCAAGTGGTTAAAAAAATACTTGCAGAATTGGCTGAGTTCAAAAAATATTACGTACCATCCCGGATCTATAAGAAAGGAACTTTATTCGTTGTGTGCCCTTCATAAAGAAAAATTTAAAAAATACGAAATTGATGAAATTGCCAAAAATCGTGGAATGACAGTACTTAGATCCCCACCATATCATTGTGAATTAAACCCGATTGAACTGGTATGGGCACAAATAAAGAGTGAAGTTTCAAGAAAAAATACCACTTTTAAAATTCATGATGTTAAACAGTTGTTTTTGGAGGCCGTAAATAATGTAAAACCTGAAAACTGGGAAAAGGCAGTAAATCACACTATTAAAGAATAGGAAAAAATGTGGAAATGTGGACAATATTACTGATAAAATAATCGAGCCAGTTATTATAAATCTTGGTTTTGAAAGTTCATCTTCTGAATCTGATTTGGATTTGTAACAAGAAGCTGTAAGTTTTATATTAATATTTTTATTCATCTATTTAACATACCTTAGACGGTTTTAAAAAACTCTTTTTCTCTTTTGTAATTTTTAAAAATAAAAAAAAATGTGAATTTTTTAAAACCCTTTTTAATGTAGGCCAGTCAGTTCTAATATAGTGTGTGATAAAAGAGGTCACTTTTGTTTACATACACATAACACTTTATAACACTGAAATAATTCATTTATTTTTTACAATTATTCAAAGTAATTTTTCAATTAATCTTGAGCACGCCCATGGAGTGGTCCGAGGTACCAGTTAAAATTATGCTAATTACTCTCTCGTTCATAAAAATAAACTATAGTAATGCTTTTAGATCTTCTTGAATATATTTTGTATAGTTTAACAAGTGTTTTATTCAGTTGTTATCAACAGGTCCTCGAAGACACTTCGTCTCAGGACCATTTTACCTATGTAGGTTCATACGTCTCCATGTTACCAATTCCAACGGTAACTTAAACATCCTAATTTGTAACTATATAATATAATGTAAAACAACTGTAAATTTATAACATTTAAAGAGTTTTGACCCATATATTTTGGTGGCTCATAGCATGTATACCCCGTTTACACTGATGATGGATTTAACAATCCGAAAACGTTTTGTAATGTAATTGTGATAGCCCGTTTGGGCATTTTATTATATACCTTTTATAAAGGATTTGAAATAAATTTTTTAAGTGTTTTACATTTAGAGTTGTCTTACATGTATCACATACTGGTTGATTTTTCCATCAAATAAAAATGTATGCGTTTTACGAGTATGACCTAAACGTAATCGATTAATTCCAACCTGGTTGACCTGCTTATGTTTTGTTGCCTCCACGTTTTTATACATGGTTTAATTTCTTTTAATTTCGTTGGGAAGTTATTCCATTCACTTTGCTATATAGTTGACTTACTTCTGTTCGACCTTGCCTGCTTTTAGTTTCAATCGAAACTTTCTATGTTTTTGGTTTCTTTTTCGAATATTTTTTGTTTCATTTATATACTTTTAAATGGAATGTTAATTAATAATTGTATATTTATGTTTTCTTAAATATAGCTTAATGAAATAATTTTTTTCATTCTTGCTTATAGACCACTAATAATATCTTTATAGTACGAAGTTACCAGCTGAGGTTTTATATGCCACAGCAATATAATATTACAATGGGTGAGAACATAATAACTGCTATTATTTATTATGATAGAATACCTTAATTAAAATGCAAAATGCTGTTATACAATAAGTAATTATGTTCGTTCATTTACTAGAGCTTATAAAGGTCAATAAAATTTACAAATCATAAATGTACTCAGAAAAATAATAATTAACACAGTAGTGTACCTGAATTAAGATACGAAATGAAATAGAAATCAGTTTTCAGGAAGTAGAAATAGCCACAAATTCGCTCAAAAATAGAAAGTCACTAGGACCAGACGGAATAACCAATGAGCTTCTAAAATACGAAGGAGAAAGTATAACTCTAGAGATGAAAAAACTTATACAAAAACTAATATTGCACTACAAGATACCAGACGCATGGAGAAACAGCATATTGATACCAATGTTTAAAAAGGGAGATAAAGAAGACACCAACAATTATAGAAGTATAAATATACTAAACACCTCACATAAGCTTACCACAAAAGTCTTAACCAACAAAACCAATTAATCAACAACTTCATCAAATAAACAACAAGTGTTCAGATCCGGAAGATCCTACGTAGACGCTGTATTTGTACTAAGACAAATCACAGAAAATGCCATCGAGTACAATAAACTAGATGTTTTATAGACCTGACAAAGGCTTTCGATCGCATCCAAGTCGAAAACGACTTACACCTACTGTATGAAAGAAATATACCAATCAATTTATACCAACCATCGAAAACATCTACTTACATAATTGAATACAGGCAAGGATAAATGGACAACTAACACAGTGTATACCAGTACAAAGCGGAGTCAGACAGGGTGACTCGTTAAGCCCACTTCTCTTGTCTCCGGAGGCGTGTCAAGCAGAAGCTGACCGCCGTGCCGGACGCATTTAGAAATTCGGAGAAATACTTGGAAATTCCAAGTGTGGGCAAATCCGAATTTCTAATTGACTCGATGCAGGGAAATTCCACTTTTGCTACGTAAAACAAAGGATTTGTTTTATATAAAAGCAGATGGAATTTCTCTCATCAGTCAGTTGAGCTTGCCTCTTCTACTGTAGACCTAGTCGGTGCTATTATTGTTCCAACTAAGTTATTGTTTTATTTCTGATTTCCTATATACCATTTTTTATTTTAGCATTATTGTATATTCAGACCTTTTCAGGTTAGAATATTACACATTATTCATGTACTTATTGTTTGATATTTTATTTGATTATTTTGATTGATTATTTTCTTGTATTTGTATCTAAGCTGTTCTTTTCCGGTGAGTCAAAAGAACACTTAGAAGTATTTTCATATTTGCATTATTATTTCTGATACTTTTATCTAAGATATTATTTCATATTATTGACTATTTTATTTTCTATTTTTCGTTAAGTTGTTTCTTCCGTAAGTCAAGAAACACTTAGCAATATTTTCATATCTTTTCTGTATTTGATTTTCTTGTTTCTATTATAAGTTGTTCTTCCGTAAGTTAAGAAACACTTATAAATATTTGTACATCTATTTTACCATATTCTCTTGTTTATTTTCTGCTCTAAGTTGTTTCTTCCGTAAGTCAAGAAACACTTAGACATATTTCTATAATCTATTTCCGTTTTGCATTTCTTGTTTTTTATACTTTGAATGTTTTATTTTCTAAGCCGTTTCTTCCGTAACTCAAGGAATACTTAGATTATTGTACCTGTTCTGTTTTCTATCTTTGATCAGTTATTTCGTAACCGTTCCTTGGGACTGTTACCTATAACCGATACTTGTCACGGTAACTGTTACTTTATACCAGTAGCGATTATTAACCCTTTCGATAGCGACAAACAAAGATGGTCAACACCCGATCAAATTCCGGGGACAGGAAGAAGTCCGAAGAGCCGGCGATGGGTCCCACAGGCCCAAATGCCCCCTCTCGGCAACACTCTGTTATATTATAATGGACTAAATAATACAAGCAGTACGTAAAGGTCATGGTTATAGAATGGAAAACAAAGAAATCCAAATATTATGTTATGCAGACGACGCTGCATTAATCGCCGAGACAGAAGACGAACTCCAAAGATTAACACATATCTTTAATACAACATCAAAGAAACACAATGTGAGAATATCGGCAGAGAAACCAAGTATATAATAACATCTAAATACCCACTACGATGTAAAATTGAAATTGATGGGGTAATAATAATGCAGGAAGCAAGGTTTAGATATCTGGGAATAGATATAACTAGTTACGGAGATGTTGAAGAAGAAGTACGACAACAAAGCTTAAAAGCAAGTAAAGCGGCGGTTTCTCTTAATGACACAATCTGGAAGAACAAACATTTAAGACAAGATACAAAAACAAGAATCTATAATTCAGCAATTATACCTATATTAGCATACACGGTGGAGACAAAACCTGACACATCTAAAACGAGATGACTACTAGAAACAACAGAGATGAAAATATTCCGACGAATATCAGGGAAAAGTCTGTTGGATACGGAAAGAAGCGCAAACAAAAGAAAATCATGCAATATAGTGGAACGAACACCTTAGCAGAATAGCAGAGGATAGGATAGTACCGATAGCATTAGATAAGTCACCTAATGGACGAAGAAGTGTTGGCAGACCAAGAAAAAGATAATTTAAACAACTTAGAAGACTAATATTAAAGAAGAAATAAGCTTTAAATAACGGAAATCCATCACTGCTTGGAAGAAATACAAAGGCAAAAAAGAACGCACTGTTCAGTTGCCATCTTTACAGATAACAAGGCCCATTCATGCTATTCATTGGACTGTAACCCTTCTGCGGCGTTTAAAAGGCAGTAATAAAAACAGCTACAACAAAGTGGTTAGCACACAAATATCTGGAATGGTGGAGAAGGGAAAATCCTGAAGGAAGACAGGCAACATAGCTCATTATAGAAGAGGTAGTTAAAGCTGATGGGATAGACAGATGAGGATTTATGCAGATTCTGTCACATAGATGAAAAAACGGCAGAGAACATTTTGTGTTAGTGCCATAGCCTGGCAAATGTGCGGTTCTTTACCTTAGGCGAAGAAAAGCCGGTAAAGAGCTTCATGGAAGGTTTAGTCCCAAAGTTATTAGACCTTTTAAAAAAAGGTCAGGCTGGAGAATAAAATCTACAGTTAAAGGAACACAATCTATAATAGGCGATGAAACGAAAACAATTTTAATTGTTCAAGCATTAGATACTCCGCTTCTCGACGACCCTTAAATTTATTGTATTGCTGTACACATTTCTTATAACTTTAAGAATTTTTCGTTTTTTCATATCCATGTGCAAATATAACATTAAAATAAAAACTTGTTTTTGACTTACTATGTAGTAACAATGGTATTAATGTAAATACTCATATTTAACCTACTTTCATTTTTCTACAGTTGCATTTGCTACCTGATAGATAAGACATACTACCCAACATGAACAAAGAAAATTGAATAAGAAAGTGACACTCCGATTGCATACAAAATGAATTAGTCATCAATAAACAATCGCCCACATTGCCTTTAACGTATTTAATAATATATTCTAACTTAAGAGTAAGAATAAAAAAAATATAGATATTTATTAATGGAAGACAATACTATAAATTTAAAACTAGTATATTTCTAAGTAACCCTTTCTAATGATAAGCTATAATGGACGATGAAAGTGATAGAAGAGCTCCGAGGAGATGTTAAGGAGATACGTGACGAATAAAGATAGGAAATTAAAAATAATAAATGAGAATCATGATAATTGACAGAGCTAACAACAATCAAAATCATCTGGTTAGGATAAACAATATCGCTGTTGTAGATAAATTTGTGTATCTGGGCTCATTAATAACCAACAAAGGAGGCTGTACTGAAGAAATAAAGCGGCGGTCAGCAATCGCAAAAAGCGCTATGGCAAAATTAACAAAAATTTGGAAAAGCCATAAAATAACTACCGATACAAAAATGAGACTAGCAAGAAGTCTAGTTTTTCCAGTTTTTACTTATGCATCGGAATGCTGGACCCTTAATGAGAAAGACAAAAAGAACATAGATGTATTTGAGATGTACTGCTGGAGACGAATGCTGAGAATACCATGGGTGGCCCGAAGAACAAATGAATCCATACTGGTCCAGCTAAACATAAAGAAAAGACTAAGAACACAAATAACAGAACAGATAATAAGCTATTTTGGACATGTGCTTCGAAGAAATGGTCTTGAAAAACTTACCATCCAGGGAAAAGTAGAAGGCAAAAGAAGTAGAGGTAGATCTCCTACACGATACACGGACCATATTGTTGCTACCATTGGCGCTCCATTGTCAGAATGTGCTAGATTGGCAGAAGATAAAAAAACGTGGAGGAACATTGGAAAAATTACCTAACAGCTTCATGATATCACGATACCTGTATCAGGTTAACGACTAAGAAGAAGAAGAAGGAATTAGCGTAAATGGCCTTAAAAGCTCAACAAGAACATTACATAATGAAATCCCTCAAGGTTCCATGTTAACAAAAAATATTGCTAAAGTACCGTGAATATAATATTGGTACTATAAACTAACAATAATCAATACAAAATCCTTAATTTATTTTGTTTCATTTATACACGAGTTGTTTATTATCTACAGAGTAATATTCTAATATTCTGTCTTCGAGCTGCAAAGTCGTGGTAGTATTTATCAAAAGCATTGAAATATTGTTTGATTTGTAGTATCAATAGTTTAAAAACAGCTATTATAATAGCTTGTAATTTCCGTAAGTCACGATCGCTAAGTTATCGTTGGATTTTATCATTACAAATAATACCCTAGCTACCAGAAACAACTTCACCTTACTGATTATAATCGATAGATTGCATAAAATGATTGAATGGATGACGATTATGTGATTAATAAGCAGAAAATGTTTACATATATATTGTTATGGTTTAAATTTATTAAAAACTAATTAAAAATTAAAATTATCGACAGGTAAAGTCGTTTCACCCAATAAATAGGACTGTTAGATCTGTAAGATTCAAATATATGAATGAGTAATTTAGTAGAAAGTAAGCAGATAGGAGAATAGATATTTGTACGATAACATATGATAACAATAGATAACTTTCTCATACTCAATTCATGTTAATAGCCCAAAGATAGCAATTTATGGTAATAGCCCAAAGATATAATGTTTAAGTCTTTTGGACAAAGAATAAGAAAGTCTTGAGGTCAGGAATAAGTATACAATAACCAATGTATTATTAATTGTATTGTCTCTAGAAACTTGGAAACAAAGAAAAGATCTTTGATTACCACAAGATCTAAAAGACAATTCTGAATAAAATATGTAGAAACGATCAATAATTACACATCTTTAACAAACATATTATGGAGAAAAATAAAGAATGTGACAGGCACTAGTTCATATCAAAGAATCGATTCATTAGAAGTAGAAAATATATCTTCAATAACAAACCATGCAGAAATCGTAGAAAAAATAGCGGAAACATTCAAGTTAACATCCACAAATTCTAACTATGATAAAGATTTCTTAACATACAAAGAACAAAAAGAAACTATCCCTATTAACGTAGTAAACAATAATAAACCTATAAATGCACTTATCATAATCAGAGAACTAAGAGAGATGGCAGATTATTTAAAGGACACATCCCCTGGTCCCAATGACATCCCAGCTTCTTTTTTGAAACACCTACCAGTAGAGCAGTAGCAATTTTATTAAAAATATATCATCGTATATGAACCAAACATGAATTTTCCAATTTATGAAAAGCAGCTATAACTATTCCTATCTTAAAATCTAATAAGTCACAAAACAAAGGAGATTCTTATCGTCCAGTGTCTCTAACTTATACATACATACATACATACATACATACATACATACATACATACATACATACATACATACATACATAAATAAATAAACGTTTATTGTAGTGTTTGCCAGAAAATAATCAACTGATTAATGAACAATCTGGATTTTGTCCTTTAAGATTGACTACCGACAATTTAGTAGATATAGAATCAATCACATATTAGTAACGCATTCTACAACAACCAAAAATGTATTGCAATTTATTTTGATTTGCACAAAGCATTTGATATGGCTTGACATTACAAGATAATTTCAACACTGGAATCATGGGGCTATCAAGGAAATATACTTGCTTTTATTAAAAATTTTCCTAAATAGGAATTTCAAGGTAAATGTAAACGGTCTTCTATCTAATGTGAGATATAAAAAAATGGTACACTCCAAGGCTCAGTAATCAGCCCGACGCTTTTCCTTATAGCTATTAGTGATATAATTAAATCAATGAACAAACCCACTCAAGCGAGATTCTACGCGGATAATCTTACAATATTCTTAAATGGAAACAATATACAGAGTATGGCCAAATTACTACAAGATAAACTCGATAAATTTATAGCATGGTCTAAAAGGAGTAGTTTTCAATTTGCTTCATCTAAAACTCACCGCATCATACTCTCAAAGAGACCAAAACAGATATACCTACTTTAAAACTTAGGTGCCAGACAATTCAATATATAAATACCATTAAATATCTAGATTTAATATTTGTTCAAGCTCTAACCGGAAGGACCACATCAAATATATATCAGCTGTATGTCAAAAAAGACTAAAATTCTTGAAATGTCTTTCTGGTACGAACTGGGGAGCGGAAGAAAGAACTCTACTCATATTATATAAAAATATGATCCGCTCCTTGATCGATTATGAATGCCGCGCTTACTCGTCCCTTCTACAACAACTCTAAATGTTTTAGACACCATTCAAAAAAACGCTCTTAGAATAATAAGCAGTGCATGTAGGACAACCCCTATCTTAAGTCTTCAGGCCGAACTCGGTAAACTACCATTAGATTTAAGAAGACAGGAATTAAAGCTCTCATATGCATCGAAACTGTACTCTTTGCAGTATCACCAAGCCATTTGCTGCTCAAATATGCAGCACGCAAAAACCCACATTCCCTTTTACGAAAGATGCGGACCAATTATAAATGAACTAAACCAAGTCCCCGAAATCTATCCTAACAAGATACCAACCTCCCTCCTTGGCTAATATCTTCTCACATAAATTTGAATATATGATCAGAAAATTAGAATTAATTTCTCAATGTTTTTCTTTCAAACAGTTATTCACAGATAGATCTAAAACAGAGCGAGACAAATACTATTTTAACAGGAGAACTTTTTGCAATATATAAAGCAATATGTCACGTTACAAAATGTCAAGACTAACGTCTTAATACATACTGACTCATTAAGTTCCCTAGAAATCATCTCATAAATCCATTCTTCCCATCCTGTGGCCAAACTCATTAGACAAGAATTGTACAACCTAAATAACAGAAACATTACTTTTCTGTGGGTGCCATCTCATATTGGAACCACGGCAAACGATGCACGAGAAGCCTTAGGGGACACAACTATTGAGTTCTATCCAAAAACTCCAGCGACAGATCTCAAATGATATTTTCACTGCAAAATAGTCAACATATGGAATAGCAGATGGCAAAAAAACAGGCAAAATTACTTGAGATACAACCAATATTTTAACCATGGTCTGATAGTTCCACCGATCATTTTTCTCCGGTTATTATCACACGACTGCGGCTTGGTTGTAGTCGTCTTACGCATGGACATCTGATGACAAGGGATCCCCATCCGGAGTGTGATGCTTGCGAGACCCCGCTTACAGTAAAACACTTTCTAGTGGAGTGCCCGTTACACAGTGCGTAAAGATGTAAATTCTGAATCCAGGAGAATTTAAGAGAACTATTCTTAAAGTGCGGTGCCAAAGTGATTATCCAATATCAAAAATCAATAAACTATTTATACAAAATTTAATTGTTACGCTTTTCAATTATTGTTAATACTTTTTCTTTTTTCGCTAATAGCCTTACAGGCTGATGTGAGTTTAAAAATAAAAAAAAGAAGAGATCTTATTTATTTAAATTTGAAAATACCATGTTTATACGATATCATAATAACATAGAGCTTGTGTTTGACAAGTCACAGAATTTGATTGGTCTTAAGATATGTCGTGGTATGTATGATGTGTCTGATTGGTGAAAATGAAAAGGAGGGACTGAGGTAAAGGAAGACATGCTTTTTTTTGGCAAAAAGAAGATTACTGTGATTTGAACGTCGGAAAAAGCAAGTTGTTTTTGGTTACATATCCTGCAGTGAAGAAGAGAAGGCAAGATCAGCTTTCGTCAAGATGAAAAAAATCTTTAACAGCCACGATATAAAATTGGAAATAAAAGTTCGTTTACTAAAATGCTACATAATTTCCATTCTACGTATTTAGCATTTGAGATTTGGTGCTATAGACGCATGTTGAGTATTTTCTGGATAGACAGAATTACCAACAAAGAAGTACTACATAGAATGGGTAAAGAGCGCGAACCAGTCGAATACTGAGCCATATA
The DNA here is from genome assembly GCA_918026665.1 of Diabrotica balteata. Classification (NCBI taxonomy): domain Eukaryota; kingdom Metazoa; phylum Arthropoda; class Insecta; order Coleoptera; family Chrysomelidae; genus Diabrotica; species Diabrotica balteata. The sequence continues at coordinate 6,272,149 of OU898279.1, read as the reverse complement.
ATGCGCAATAAGCAACGATATGACCTACTTCGGACCATACTTCAAGGTAAAGTGCATGGGAAAAGAGGTCCAGGACAGAGAAGAATATCCTGGCTGCATAACCTGCGAAAATGGTTTAAGCCAAAGTCAGAATAGCCATGTTAGTGTCCAACATCCGTAACGGATAGGCACCATACGAAGAAGAAGATCCTGCAGTGCAAGTTAGCAGAGTTCTTGTCAAATAATAATTGTGAAAGGTGTTTGGTGTCTGTGGAACGAGCCCTAATAATTGGAGGCAGTGGACAACGAAAGTACATCCTGTAATAAACAAACAGGTGTATAGTATATTTGGTACTAGTCGACGAAGTGAAAATTCTTTTGATTAGAAAGAAATTGGGTTCCTGTAAGATATGAGTTTAGTCCAGGAGCTTTTGGAGACACTGTTGAGGCGATAGTGTGTGCAAGAGACGCTGACAAGCAGAGGAAATAGCAGGCGTATGTGGAGCAACTACGAGTAAAAGGTGGGCAGATCACAGTCGTAAGAAGAAAAGGAGCCAGTAGAGAATTCTTGGAAATATAAGGTTAGCTTTTTTTTATTATTGAGTTAATGCCTCGACAACTATGATCATTGGCATGGTACAGTCAGGTACCTAGTGTAGATTGTAGTGTGTGTGTAGAGTAATTGTCTTGATACTTAGCAAATTCGACGTCATTGTCTTTGCTAAGAGACGCTATTGTATCCGAACGTCTGCGGTCCCTCCGGTGAGTACCGATCGCACAAGGATAGAAATTATTTTCATTCATTAATTTTTAATAAACGAAAATTTCTCCACCCAGATGAGATTCGAACTCACGACCTTTAGGTTTAAAGGTAGGCGCTCTTACCACTGAGCCACAGAGGGGGTTAATCAGGTTAGTTTGCAATATAATCGACAAAGACTTTCAACCACCATTATAACTAGATCATAATTAATTTGGTTTTTTTAATCTTTTATTCAGTGATTTCATTTCATAATAAATATAATCTTTTAATTCAGATTTTAAAAAAGAAAACACACAGAAGGTATCTTTTATTTGAATACAAGTCCAAACAATTATTGATAAAGCGTGTAGGAATTTTAATAAATTTGTAACTTTAATTATATCTACGGATTAGCGCATATATATGATTTTGATTAATTTTAAAATTGTCTGACTTTAATATTTTTTTTTGATTTTTTTTTAATAAATTATTTATTAGTTTAGTATCACAAAATTATTAAGTTGGATTTATTTTCCTATTGGCCTTCCATTCCTCAAAGACAACTGCCTAAAAATACTTTGAAGCCACTTATTATTCTTCTTCTTCTTAGTCGTTAACCTGATGCAGGTATCGTGATATCATGAAGCTGTTAGGTAATTTTTCCAATGTTCCTCCACGTTTTTCTATCTTCTGCCAATCTAGCACATTCTGACAATGGAGCGCCAATGGTAGCAACAATATGGTCCATGTATCGGGTAGGAGATCTACCTCTACTTCTTTTGCCTTCTACTTTTCCCTGGATGGTAAGTTTTCCAAGACCATTTCTTCGAAGCACATGTCCAAAATAGCTTATTATCTGTTCTGTTATTTGTGTTCTTAGTCTTTTCTTTATGTTTAGCTGGACCAGTATGGATTCATTTGTTCTTCGGGCCACCCATGATATTCTCAGCATTCGTCTCCAGCAGTACATCTCAAACACATATATGTTCTTTTTGTCTTTCTCAGTAAGAGTCCAGCATTCCGATGCATAAGTAAAAACTGGAAAAACTAGTCTTACTAGTCTCATTTTTGTATCGGTAGTAATTTCATGGCTTTTCCAAATTTTTGTTAATTTTGCCATAGCGCTTTTTGCGATTGCTAACCGCCGCTTTATTTCTTCAGTACAGCCTCCTTTGTTGGTTATTAATGAGCCCAGATACACAAATTTATCTACAACAGCGATATTGTTTATCGTAACCAGATGATTTTGATTGTTGTTAGCTCTGTCAATTATCATGATTCTCGTTTTATCCCTGTTTATTTTAAGGCCCATCGTTAAGCTTACGTCCTCTATCCGTTATAGCAGGTGAATCAATTCAGTTTTAGAACTAGCGAGGATGGTAGTATCATCTGCATATCTCAAGTTGCAAATCTTCTTCCCGCCAATGGTGATGCCACCGTTCCAGTCCTCAGTAGCTTTCCGCATTATCCATTCACCATAGATGTTAAATAAAATTGGGCTTAGTATGCAGCCTTGTCTCACGCCCTTTGTGACCCTGAAACTGTCAGTTAGTTCCCCATTTATTCTAACTCTGGCATAATTGTTATTGTACAGGCTTTTAATTAGCAGTATCAGATGATTAGGGACTCCCATTTCAGACAAAACCTGCCACATTTTACTCCAGTTGACCAAATCGAAAGCTTTACTATAATCTATGAAGCACAAATATGTTGTGATGTTGAATTTTCTGGATTTTTCTACAATCTGCCGTACGTTTAAAATTTGTTCTCTAGTACCACGTCCTGGGACGAAACCTGCTTGTTCCTCCGCAATGTTAGGTAGTAAAAAGGGCTTTATCCTCTCGAGAATTATGTGTAAGAGTATCTTACTGCAATGCGCAATTAGAGCAATTGTGCGATAGTTGCTACATAAATCTTTCGCTCCCTTTTTATGTATGGGAATATATAGTGATTGTGTCCAGTCCTCAGGCCATTTACCTGTCTCCCACACTCTTTGACAAATTTGATGTATTATATCCACTCCAACGTCATCTAGGGCCCAAATCATTTCAATAGGTATGTTATCTGGACCGGCAGCTTTTTGACTTTTTTGCCTCATAATTGCTGCTTCAACTTCACTTCTGAGTACGTCAGGTTCCGTCGCAAAACTGGCATCTTCTTGTTGTGATGGGGCGTCTGTGCTTTCCTCCATCATCAGTCGCCCACAGTATTCTTTCCATCTGTGTAAAATATCTTTTTTAGAAGTGAGTAGAGTTCCGTTATCATCTTTGATAGCAGGGTAGTTTGGTGTAAAGGAACGTGTTATCTGCTTTATTTTTTTAAACATGTCTCTGGTCTCAGTTTTGGTTTTATGCCCTTCTATTTCCATGCAGATTTTGTTCAAGTGTGTGTTCTTGTTCTTTTTGCAGATACTTATTATGATCCCTGAGATCATTTTATGGTTTAAAAAATTAATTTATTTCTTTTTGCAAAATAAGTCTGCAAATTTTCATCATAAATAAGAAATTCTAATAATAAGTTCCCACAGATCATAATTGGTTACCAATATTAATAAATATTTGTTGCCTTATTTCCAACACAACAAAAGCTCCTTTTTCAAGAAACTCGTAGGAGGTAAACATAATGACGCCGATCTTACTCAAGCATGTAAATACTCTATGTGTAACCAAGTATGGAATAAATGTTGTAACAAGGAGTTCAACTGCTTCGTTTAGTATACATAAAAATGTTTACATAGTATGTAATTGTAATGTACATAGGTGTTCCTGTGAAATATAAAACGCATTATTTGACCTCATAAACTACATCGATATTAATTTCTCTTATTGGTAAAACCAATATCGTGCGAGTTGTTGTTAACTGACTTACGTAATTGAAGAATATGTTTAGTTATGATTTAATTAAGGTGATTCGTCTTAAAATTGTATAATACTTTAAATAGATTAACTTTATCTAAATTAAAGTAAACTCTAATTTGGGAATTTCACTTTGAGTGTACTATTCATTCATATGATTGATGAAGTAAGTAACTTTTATGACATCCATCAATAAATTAAAAAGATCTTTAATGTTCATTAGCATCACTAGCTTATTTGTAATGCACTCTTGCAAATTTACGTAATTTATGTAAATATCAAAACATTAAGAGCATCAGTAAGTATAGATCATCGAGTTTGATTTAGATACTTTATTTGTACATGTATCTAAACGTTTTGTTAAAATGTCATTGAGAAGTCAACCAAAAACAAAAAAAAAAAAAAATAAATATTTTTGAAGTACTGAAAGAATATGGTACGTTCTAAACATATGTAACCACCTAAACAACCGTTCACTTCATAAATGTGCGATACATGATATAAAAATAATATATTTAATATACAACAATTAATATTTTTCCTATTTTCCTGTCTAAAAAATATTATCATCTGATTTGGCAAGTTTTACCTCTAATTGCCATATTGCTTTAGTTAAATTTCATTTAGACTTGCACATGTCTTAATTCGCAGAACAATATTTAATAGAGTTCTACACAAAAAAACATGAATTTGTAGCAAATAAACGTATATAAATATAGCAACATTGATGCATATACCAGAAAATGGTACTCAATATAGCAGAAAATACTTTTGGTAACAAATGGTTTAGGATGTACTTTACCCCAATGGAATGATAACACCACTTGCTATAAAAAGCAAACTCACTGTATTATTAAAAATAAAATAGACAGTTAAGATTTGATTTCGTTACAGGGTACCACCATTCAATGATATGCATATATCTGCTTCTTGGCGTTATCAGAGCAAATGAATGGGAAGCTTTAATGAAATAAAACTTTTTAGATATATAAGGTAAATATTTAAAACATTTACCGACAGACACTAAAGCGACATCTACTAACGAGGATATAAATCGAAAATCCAATTCAGGATTCGGCTCAAATCTGTGTTTTCTAGCGATGCCAAACAAACAAATGACGAATGCACCGAAATGTACTGGCGTGGATACAGGCCCGGCTCAAGACGAAATTTTCATCAGGGCAAGGATCTTTTGAGTCGCCCCCCTCCTAGTAAAAACCCCTATAAAAACAACAACAATCAGCTGTTTTTAAGTTTGCAACACTTTTTGAGTAACTGCTGATTTTAAGACCTTTGATAGCCCCACTGTAAAATGTTCGTGTTAAATCAACACAACATGACATCACAGGATGTTAACATCTTTTGTGTGTGTCATATGATATTGACACCGTCTGTGTGTAATTTGGACACTAACTGTGTGTTATATTGACACCGTATGTGCATATGACACACTGACGGTGTCAATTTGACACTCACAAAAAGTGTGTAATACCATATAAATGTAATTGGATAGTAAATCAACGCCATTTTTTTACATAAGCGTTGTATATTTTGCACAGTGTCAGTTAAAGAAACAGTTTGGACGTAAAGTATATTTACATTATATTTAAAAATATTATATAAAGAACAATGAACAATAGCCTGGTGTCAATGATGTAATGATGTAATTTAGTCTGTTAGGCTTCTGTAAGTATTGCAAGTCTAGTTTACAAAGGCAACTTTTTTTTTTGAACCTATTCTCTATCATTCCATTGTTGGATATAGGTCTCCCCCAGTTCTCTCCATCTTTCCCTATCTTTACGAGCAACGGCAACTTTACGAGCCTTTTTTCCAGCAAAGTCCTTAATGATGTTGCTTAAATCAAGTCGTTTTAATACATCATATTCTATAGACATAAGTGCTAGTCCTACTAGCCGTTCTTGGGACATAGTAGATCTTAAGTAGTTTTTAATTAACTTAAGTTTAGAAAAGCTTCTTTCTCCAGATGCAACACTTACTGGAAGAGAAAGAAGAATTTTTAGAGCTACACAAACGTTTGGAAAGTTCTCACTTAAAGAATGTGATGAAATAAATTTCAAAATGTCCTTTGGTTTATCTCCACAATCGTCGGGTAGAACTGTTTTGAGCACTAAGAGTTCCTGATACATCTGGTATCCTTCAACATCACGGTGCTCTCCATCAGTTAGAGATGTCTGCAGGTCTGCACATTTAGTCATTAGAGTATTAATGTCTTCTCTTTTCAGTTTGTAAAGAAATCCAAACGTGTCATTGTGGGTGGATAACTGAGAAAATCTCTCTTCAAGTGATGCGATTGTTGTGTCCAAAATGTACAGGTAACATTTACTTCTGAAGTTTACTTTTGGATCCACAACTGCTTCATCTCGTACCTCATTATCAAATTGGCGCTTGACTCTCCTTGGTCGAACTTGTTGTTCAGAAGGGAAGGATGGTTCAACTTCAAGGCTTTCTGCTACTTCTCGAGCATCAACAAGCATTTCTTCAAACCCCTTGTCACTTCTTATTTCATTAAAGTAGGACTTTACAGAAGCTATCAGTTCCATAGCGGCTGCAATATCAAAATCTTCTTTTTGTAGCAGTTTACTGATCACATTTATCCTCGAGAGAATTGGGATACGAACACAAACAGAATGTAGATTGTAGATAAATAGGTGCTATCGATCACGATCATTGATTGCTATTCAAGAACAAGAAGATGCGACTGCGAGACTGCCACTGCCAGAGTGCTTGGGCGAGTCCATTAGGTGAGCCAGAGAGGGGTAGCCGCTTTGCGGAGGAAGTGGTAGGAGGCTTACGAAGTTGTGCTTGTCGTCTGCAACTGCAACCCTGTGTGGAGTCTGATCAGCTGATCGTGCCGACTGACTGTCGCGCTGCTTTCTTGAGTCACGACTAGCGGAAGAACTAGAGGTGAGAGGTTAGGTTCCGAACGTCCTTTGCGATATTTATAATTTTTCGGCTTACTTAAGTTACCTACCGATTGGTTTGCCATTAAAACTATCTAGTATTTGGTGTATAGCCATCGTTGTTATTATTAAAAATGTAATTTGATTAACCCCATTATTTCCAAAGTAAAACTGTCCAAGATAAGTAAAAGGAAAATTCACCTCACGTTGTTTGTTAATTGTTCAGAGCTGTTAGTAAGCAGTGGATCACCAACTTAGTGGATCGCCCGCTGTTAGTGGTCGACAAAGCTGAGGAGCCGCGAATGCAAGGGCGCCTTCGGCGCCATTAAAAGGTTTGTTTATAAGTATTTTTGCCTAGATGAATTGGTATGACTTGGATACAAATTATTAATCTCCATGACAGTGCATTAAGGTGCATTCGTCATAGGTAGTAGAGTAGTAGACGTAGTAGAGTCTACCTATAATTTCTTAATCCAAGACTTTTTCTTTTCCTACTTTTGAGTTAAACTCGACCATAATAATCGAGATTTCTATATTCTTTGTATTATTCAAGGCTTGTTAATCGTTATAGAAATGTTCTATTTCATCCTATATCTTATCGGGAGTTGAAGCATATACTTATACATATTAAATATATATTAAGTATTTTTTAAATTGTCACTAAACGAAGGTTTAATTTCAACTTAAAAGAATTCAATACCATGGTATATTGATATGAGCAATACAGTATACAATACAATGTACAATATAAACAGTATACAATACAATTCCGAGAAGATTTCCTAACAAAATTTCCCAAAGAAGCTTCATAAGCTCCTCGAAATAATGGAGGTAGATTTATTAAGAGGTACTTCGGATCGATATCTGCCAATAAAAGTCTTTAATATCACAAAGAGATTTTTAAAGAGGAAGTATAGTAAAAAGTATATCGTTCTAGGCATCAAATCAGGTTGACAAGGAATTTTAGGCATAAGTGAGCAGATTGCATTGAAAGCTCTATTACCAATTGTATCATACTACTTTTACTTAGTCGGATACAAGTAAATTCATGCATTCAAAGTCATATTTATTCGGTAAATCTTAATTGCGTGAAAATGTTGCATTGTATTTTAATGCAAATAAAACCTTTTAGCCACAAGCCAAGATCAGTTTTAACAGAATGCCCTTTTCTTCATGATTACCATAATTTTTCTTATAGAAGTACGCTTTACATATTTTTCAAACTATATACCTATCCATAGTTAACATTATTAATTGTATTTAGGTAACATAATTTGTAGAGCGCAGTAACCCGAAAATCTAGATTACACTTTAAAATAAATTTCTTAATACATATATGGTTATCCAACGACTATATTAGTCGTCATGCTCTTGAATAATTATAAAAAGTATGCCAGTGTACCAATATCTAGATCAAATCAAAAATGTAAATATTTTAATTATATATTATTGATAGATATTACTTGATATGCGAACAATTTTTCAAAGAGAGTTTATAATATATAAGTTAATATTCACATTTTTAATCTGCAATGAAAAATTATGTCTTTGATTCTAGTATTAATATCTTAAAGCTTAAAGCTGACAATCGATTAAAGTTGTTAATAATCCTTTTACCACTGTAGTAGTGACAGTGCAGTGACCAGTGAACAGTGTAGTAGTGTTTGGGGGCTCGGGAGACTGAGACCTCGGAAGCCCTGAGGAAGGCATCAGAGAGGATGCCGAAAGCTCGGCAAAATGGATACCGACGCGGTTCAACCCGGAAGACTGGTGAGTTTGATATTAATTTTAGTAATAATATTAATCTTAGCTCTAAGTTTCATAGATATATTATATATATATATATATATATATATATATATATATATATATATATATATATATATATATATATATATGTAAACAAAACTTTTTTGATCAAAGCGTGACAACTTTTTTGATCAAAACTAGACCTTGGTAGCAAGTAGGATTTAGAGCTGGATACGTAACAAATGATCATTTGCAAACCATTAAGTCGTTGATTGAAAAAGCCATTGAATATAATAGACCCCTGATACTTGTCTTTGTCGACTTTGAAAAAGCATTTGATACTGTCAATCAAAGTGAAATACTCCAAGCTCTCCAAACACAATGTAGAATAGATCTCCGATACATATCCCTCATCAGATACATCTATCAGCATGCTACAGCCTGTTTAAGACTTAATGAAGATACTGGGATCTTTCGTATTGAAATTGGCGTTCGACAAGGAGACAACATGTCTCCCAAATTATTTATAACTTTGATAAATACGCTTGTAAAACAATAGACTGGAACGACAAGGGCATCAATTGCAGATGGAAAATTTTTAAATAACATTAAATTTGCAGATGGTATCGTTCTTATTGCATACAGCTTTGATCAGGCACAGATAATGCTCCAAGAACTCTATATTGCCACAAATACAATTGGTCTTAAAATAAATTTTTCAAAAAACACAATTTATGACAAATTTAGTCCACAACAAAAATAATTCAGTAGAAGACAAAGATATTGAGCCATATAAATACGTGGGCCATTAAATCAGAAACATGTCGAGACAACCAAACAGTCGAGCTGAAAAGAAGAATACACCTCGCTTAGGCTGCATTTGGAAAGATGAAGGATATTTTTAGGTCTAAGATTCCAATGTGTCTGAAAAGAAAAGTATTTAATCAGTGTATTTTAATCAGTGCAGAAACCCTAACACTCACAAGAACAACAGTGAGTAAACTACAAGTTGCGGAAAGGGCAATAGAGAGAATAATGTTAGGGATTTCTCTACGTGACAGAATACCCAATGCTACTATATGCAAAAGATCAGGAGTAGCAGACGTTATTGAAAGGATCGCAAAATCGGACTAAGTGGAAAAGCATGCGAGAAGCCTATGTTGAGCAGTGGACGTTAGAGGCTAGTTGATGATGAAAATAAATAAACTCTTCTGAGGAAAACTTATAGATACTTATGCAGAATATTACAGTGAAACTCGCTTATTACGGCCTCGGTAGTTACGTCATCTCGGTTATAACGTCAATTTTTAATAGGTCCGGTCAAAAAACTATTCCATAACGTTATTAAAAGCCGGTTTTATCGGCTTAAAATAAACTAACCCTCGGTTATAGCGTTAAAACGGTATTTTATGAAGAATAAAGTGCAATGCGTTTCTGGCTTTGCGGCATTTGTTCCTTCCAAGAATGTAAGAAAGGTCCATTATCCCTTCCGTGTACAGTTATGTTACCCTGACAATCTATAATTTCGCATTAATCAGTGCCGTCCTAACACTCCTAACAGTCAAATTTTCTGTTTCGGAACAGTCGGTTTAAGAAATTTTCGCTACCGTGAAATTTGTTTTTCATCGTTTTGTTTTTTTTTTAAATTTTAATTTGGTAATTACCTTTTATTTTTTAATATGGCAAGTTGTAGCACTAAAAGGAAGGTTTTGCCCATTAAAGAAAAAGTGCGTGTTATAAGAGCATTTGAAAGTGGTCGAAAAATTGCTGATGTATGCCGGCAATTTGGACTTGTTAATTCGACTGTCGGCTCAATCATAAAAAACAAGGACAAAATTTTAAAAGCCTTTAAAGAGGACGAAAACAATGTCAAAAAGATTAGGAAGTGCATTTGTGGTGATGTAGATTCAGCTCTACTCAAATGGTTCAAGCAGTGTCGCAGTTCTGATATCCCTGTGTCCGGGCCACTTTTAAAGGAGAAAGCTACAGAGTTCGGAAAATTGTTTGGTGAAGATTTCACATGCTCTAACGGCTGGTTAGATCGGTTTAAAGCTAGGCACTCAATTTCCTTCTCAAAATTGTTGGAGAGGCAAAATGTGTGGACGAGAACGTAACAAGTGACTGGTTACAAAACACATAGCCACAACAAAGGCAACCATACAAAGATGAAGATATCTTTAATGGTGACGAGACAGGTGTCTTTTATAAATTAACGCCAGACAAAACTTTAAATTTCGAAAATCAAAAATGTGTCGGTGGAAAACTTTCCAAGCAAAGAGTGACGGCTTTTGTTTGTGGAAATATGACAGGTACAGAGAAAAGAAAGCTTTTGGTTATTGGGAAAAGTTTACATCCTAGATGTTTTAAAAACATTAAAACACTACCTGTAAACTACACAGCCAATAAAAAAGCATGGATGACTTCTGCTATTTTTGAAGAAGAATTGAGAAAGTGGGATACGGAACTCTCTTTCAAAAAAAGAAAAATTCTTCTCCTAGTTGACAACTGTGCAGCCCATCCAAAACTTAATTTGACTAATATAAATCTAGTGTTTTTACCAGCCAACTGCACGAGTGTCTTGCAGCTTATGGACCAGGGAGTCATAAGAAGTTTAAAGTGTCATTATCGAAAACAGCTTTTAAAAAGAATGATTTTTTGTATGGATAATGGAGAACCTGTGAACATTACCATCCTGGATGCTGTTCAGTTTTTAGACAATGCGTGGAGTGCGGTTACGTCAGTGACAATTCATAAGTGTTTTCGTCAAGCAAAATTGACTGTAGCTTCTCTCAATGTTAAGGACGTTGACAAAGATGACGAAATGCCTTTGTCAGAGTGGATACAAAAATTTAATGTGAATCAGGGAGCGTTCGGAACTGATCTTGACTAATACATTTCAGTAGACGATGAGGTGGAAACATTTCAAGTGCTAAGTGATAAAGACATTGTTGAACTGGTGCAAAACGTGGAAATTGATGTCGATGAAGCTGAAGAAGAAGAAGACATCGTTGCTTGTCCTACAATCCAAGAAGCAATGAGAGCTGCTGAGACCATATCCAGGTTTTACCAGTTCAGGGAGGCATCCACAAATACCAAAGAAGCAGCTCAGCTTATTAAGGAAACAACAGAAAAACTTTATTTTTCGGAAAGGGTTGTGCAAAAGAAAATAACAGACTTTTTGCAGCAATAGAACTTTTTTACACAATGTAAGTTTCATATACATACATAATATGTTTTGTTTTTTAATTGTTTTTTATCCTAAAATGATTCTTGTTTTTTTTTTAAATTTGACTTAAGTAAATGTTATATTTTCGGTATATCGTAAACTATGTTAAATTATCATGTTTAGGCCCAGAGTAATTAACAGATAATATTGCTACTATACCCAATAATGCTGTAATAATATTTTCCCTCATTAAAATTTTATTTTTCTCAACCTCTTTTTTAACGTCACTCTGATATAGCATAATTTTTTTATTGGACTCTTCAATGACGCTATAACCAAGTTCCACTGTATTCGTATAACTAATAAGTAAACACAATTTGAGATTTTGAAACCAATTATTTTGACGATATGGCGTTCAGACTGAGAATTGATTTCAAATTAAAACAATTTTATTTTAAAAATCTACCTTTTTAATTTATTTACCTTTATTCGTCTGATTTTGTCATTTTATAGTTTTTATACTTTTTGAATCTACTAGAATTTAAAATGTATAGTCACATTCACACGTATTAACCTTTAATTCTTCTTCCTGTTATTTTCTGAACATCTGTGCCTTGTGATGAATATAAATATCGAATTTATACTACCATCGCTCCATTGGCGGAAGCGCGTATTATTTCGAAATACTTTCACATTTTGATGACCACGCATTTTTAAACAGTATCTGCAGAAGATACTTTTCGCTTGACCCAGTGACATAACAGGTTTATGTAAGTCGTTAAACATTGGAGGAATAATTTCGTTTGGGAAATAGCATAATAGACCTTTTGATTTACGGTTTCGATCAAAGCACTTGCCAAATCAAGTAGAGGAATTTAAAATTTCTTATGTAAATTGTAGAATTATTTAATAGTTAAGATGATATCAGCAAGGCACGATGTATGCATAAATTTAATATACTTTCCATTTTCTAATTGCAATAATTACTCAATTTATTCAGTTTGCTGGTTAAAAGTTAAGATGATTAGAGTATTTTAGTGAGATAAAACAACGCAAATCTCATAAACCAAAAGAACTATAACTTTAAATTAAGTAATATTTGAAGTTGTTTACTAAACATCAAAAGAAAAACGCTGTAAATTAACAAGGAACTATCAATATAGGATTTTCGATCGAACCTTCGAACAGTAAATACATCAGCAATTAGCGATAATTGATATTTAATATTAGCTTGTTAGCTTGGACAAAATAAGGATTTTTTTATTCAAATGTAGAATTTTGTTTATATCTAAAATTTAAACAAAGGTGTTGTTTAAAAGTCTTACTTCTTCTGGACTAAAAACTGTAAGTTTGATTTTTCTATTTCATCTATGCCAAATCAAGGGTAAACAACTATTTTGACGATTTGGCGTTAGGTTAATTACCAGTCCTTCCGGTAATGATTCATTATAAGGGTATCGGAAAAATACCTCGTACGAGGCAATGTTACCCATTTAAGCGTTTTATAAGAAAGGTGTTGTAGCGATATTGCGACTTGAAGTATGACCAGCATGGATAGAAAAAGTGGAGAAGGATAGTGGATATTTTAAGCCATGAGCTCCTTTGACTCAAAACTGCTCTAGATCTTAATCCAATAGATCTTTCTTTTTTGGGATTTATAAAAGAATATATTTATTCCGTCAAAATAACTAGCGCAGGACAATTAAGGAACTGAATTTTAGAAGCTGCTAATACCTGTCAACAGAAACAGTTGATTTTTCAAAAGATTTTGTATTCATTGTTAAAAAGAAGTTAGAGTCTAGATACAGTAATGTCATAGTAATTTTTAATATGAAATAAAAAAGCGCCCAAACAGCGCCCATGTATCTGTTGATACGTATTTCGACCTAATAGGTCTCATCAGAACAGTTATTCATAGGTGTTCTCAACGTGAAAGATCAATATTTTCTGTCTTTTAAGAAGCAACACTAAAATGGATTCAATACGGACGCACTAGCGACATCTAATAATAAAATCCGTAAAATAGTTTCGAATCACAATTCAGATTATAAGCAGAAATCTGAATTGTGTTTCGAAACTATTTTACGGATTTAATTTTTAATAGTTAATAAAAAACTTAATATTTTTAAAAATGTAATATTGCGTTTCAAAAACTGGCTGTATCTTCCAAATGACTAACACCGACACTTGCACGGCCAACAGATGCTATTTTGGACATAATCTTCTTCTTAAATCCATAGATAAATATAACAATAAAACTGCAACAAACAATAATATACCCAGTGCAAACATTTAGGTCAGAGACCTGGAAACGTAATGAAAACATGTCAGGATTTTTTTTCGGTAATATGGCTTTGGCAGAGCCAATTAGCCATACTTGTTTAACCTGTCAGGATGTTTCGAAAGAAAAGTACTAAGATAAATCTATGAAGCAGTGAATGACAATGGAGAGTGGAGAAGATGATACAACTTTATAAAATATACCAGAAACCACATATATAAAACATAATACGATAGGATGTCTGAGGTGGAGGTGGTCTAAAAAAACAGCCAGAAAACTACAGAGGTAAAAACTTGTTAAATAGTACCCTAAAACTTATAACTAAAATTTTACAAGTGCTAATAAATCAAATGATAAGTTTAGCGAATGAACAACAGCTTTTTCATAGTGGAAGATCGTGTACATATAAGAAATTATGGAATAAGACAAGGAGATTCATTGAGCTCCATGCTGTTCATAACACTATATGGCGAAACGGACACATTAATACTGAGATGAAGTGAACAATGAATAAAGCCAGTGTAGGACCAATAGGGAATTCAACATCCCACTATACATCTGTTTTATAGATTACCGTAAAGCGTTCGACAGGATCAAGTGGAGACACTTATGGCGAATACTAAAAGAAGTAGGCGTACCACAACATCTAATTACGCTTATAACTGAACTATATGAACACACTACTGGATCAGTTAAAGTACTTGACACACTTTCGAACGAGTTTCATCCAGAACGGGGTGTCAGACAAGGATGTATACTATCTCCACAATTATTCAACATATATGGGGAGTATATTATACGAAGAGCACTTGAAGGATGGGAAAAACGCATTGTAATAAATGGTCATAAACTAAACAACCTACGTTTCGCAGATGACACAGCCCTTCTTGCAAATAGTCAAGCAGAGCTGATGGAACTTATACGACTGATCGAAAACGAAAGTCAAATATTTGGTCTGCAATTAAACATATCAAAGACAAAGATCATGATAGTGGATAGACTACACAACAATCATCCACACATAACCACAATTGACCGGTTCGAGGTTGTGAGCTCATACTTATATCTGGGATCATTAATCACAAACACAGGGTCATTACAAAAAGTGAGTAAACGTAGATATGATCTAGCAAAAGTTGCCACAGCAAAAATGACCAAAATATGGAAGGACTGTCAAATTTTAAGAGCGATAAAGATGAGGTTGATCAACTGCTTAATATTCCCAATAATGACCTACGGATGTGAATCTTGGACTCTGAGACAATCGGAGAGAAGAAAGGTAGACGCCACTGAAATGTTCTGTTCGAGACGAATGTTACGAATTCCTTGGACCGACCGTAGAACAAATAATTCAATTTTAAGGGAGCTAAAAGTTAGCCAACGACTCTCTAGTAAAGTCCATCTCCAACAATTAAAATATTTTGGGCATGTTATGCGAGCAAACACAGAAAACATGGAAAGACTCATAATAAAAGGAAAGGTAGAAGGCCGAAGATCACGAGGAAGATCCCCAACAAGATGGATAGATCAAATTACAGGAATATGCCAAAGATCTATGCATGAATTAAAAGAAATGACCAGAGACAGAGATCTCTGGAGACGGACAATACACGACATCACGTCGACTACTACACTCCCCCTGGGGGGTCAGGATTGAAGAGAGAGAGGACCAATAAGGACAATCAGAAACAAGACCCGACACAGCCACAATGCAAAGGATACTGGAAACGGCATAGATGTGGGTACTAAGAAGAATTACAGGAAATACGCTGAGAGATCGAAAGAGACGTGAAGACATTAGAAGAAAATGTAACGTACAGTGTAGAAATAAATTGACACAAAATAAAAAAAAAAGAATGCAATAACCACATAAGCAGAATAGAAGAGACAAGTGTCGTCAAAATAGCAATAGATAAGTCACCAATCGGCAAAACAAGTATAGATAGAGGTATTATTCCACCAATGAACAAGCAGAATTGCTTACAAAGAGAAAGAAGAAGAAGAAAAAAAGTTAAAAGGAAAATATTTGGAGACCATCTCTAAATATCTCCAAAAGTTTTCGCTACTTTGGTTTTATTGGTCAGGATACGCTCGATAGGCCAAATCGATTTTTATCCCTAAAACTCGTGGTATAATTTATGACACCCTGTTTCTTGTTTTGAGAATATTTATGTCAGAATTAACGTCATAAATATGACTATAGTCTTAAAAACAAACCCATGGTCTAATAAAAGAAAAATCTTTTGTAATATACTTAAGTACCCACTTATATATGTTACATATTTTCTTAGTATCTAACATGTATCAATTCTGGCTTGTGAAATAGAAGACCACCTATCGATAATTGTAACTCATATTACCATAAGATTATATCGTTTCTAGATATATTAATCTTAATAGATAATTTATGCTAAATGAATAAGATTTATTCAGCAATACCGTATAAGTATATCAACGCACCCCACAGTGCCACTAATTAAACTGTACTATTTAGTTTGATTTATGTAAACGTCAATTTAATTTATCGTGAGTTGGATTTTAAGAGCTTAGCTGGTTTGTATGGTGAAGTGGAATTCTTCGGTTCACATAAATTCGAAAACAAAAGTTCCCCTTGGGTAAGTTTTTACTTTATTTCAAAACAGTACCCAACCTTTGGGCTTACTTTTTACACATCTAGGTTTATTGTACAATACAAAGCTACAGGGTGATCAAATTATTAGAACCACTTAGTAAAATTGATTTTTTTTTACAAAAAGGGTATATAATTGAATTGTATAATATATTAATATGTTTGTTTCCATTTGATTATCTTGTAACACCTTATAAGAGCACAATAAATAGTCTGACCACTGTGGCAACACAGCAAGCGTGACAATTCGTGACTCAGATGCAATTGTTTGTCAGTGCTGTCTTACTTAGCTTGCAACACGTGTGCATATTGTTTTGTAATCTTGGTGTTTAGAGTTATAATAATAGTTTTCATTACTCTTCAGTGTATTTCTGATAGTCGTATACTATTTTTGTGAATTTTAACAGTGAACTATAACAGTTTTTATTCACAAGTATATAGTTAAACATGTGATGAATTCGACCGTTACTTGATGGAAGTTCATTTTATCTAACAATAACTCAATGAAAACTTTTGTTTTCAACACTTCAAACAAATTTTATTATAATTAAGTATCACTATAGCTTCATTTTGGCAGAGTACCCTTCTCAAGTGAGCTATTTTTGTTGAGTTTAACACTTTATAGTCTTTAACAGATTAAATCAATATAAGGTTGAATGTTCGAATAAATGAACTTTGATGGTACACAAGGCAAATATCGAACACAGTATTTAATCAAATCTTGCCCAAGTACTTTCGATCACAAGATCATCTTCAGGGGCATTTCGTCAGTTGTGGCCTATCCAGCGGTAACAGAATGTCATAAATGTAAATTGGGACATAACAAATACACTAAACAAAGACAAACAAACACTTTTAAAATTTAAAATTGGAGAAGCTACATTTTATATAGAAGCCGGAGACAGAATGTTCAGAAAAGCCGGAGACAGAAAATTCTGTCTCCGGCTTCTATATAAAATGTAGCTTCTCCAATTTTAAATTTTAAAGTGTTTGTTTGTCTTTGTTTAGTGTATTTGTTATGTCCCAATTTACATTTATGACATTCTGTTACTGCTGGATAGGCCACAACTGACGAAATGCCCCTGAAGATGATCTTGTGATCGAAAGTACTTGGGCAAGATTTGATTAAATACTGCGTTCGATATTTGCCTGTGTACCATCAAAGTTTAACAGATTAAGTTGAGGAGGAGAGAACTGTTTGTCTCAAGCTGGTCATTTAGAATCATATCTATATTTTTTAATTTGTTAATTTCCATAGATTTTATTAATGATAGAATAACGCTTTTATTTTGCATGTGAAGAATTTGAAATTGATTATTAAAGTAATTACTATGATCTAGAAGGTGAAGTGCGTAAGTGGAATCTGTTCTGTGTTCTGTCATCCGTTTGTTAAACGTTCTACCCGTTTGACGGATGTAAGTTTTTGGGAAGTCGCCACATTTAAGTTTGTATACACCACTGTGTAAATATCTTTTCTTTTGGCTCTTATTGTTCTTCATATATTTGCTTGTTTTTCTTTGTTTTGAAAGCTTGTAGCGTTTTTTATTTAAAGTGTATAGAAAAGGTTCTGTGGTACGTCCCTGTTGTTTTTGCCAAGAAATCGATCAATTTAATATAACTACGGAGAAGTTAAATGTAAATATTTCAAGTTTTTTTTTTGACTAGATTTCTAAAATACGTAATAACACTGGATATATTTTTTGTCTATGTGTACTTTCAAAATCTCACCTTTTGTTACAAGTCAGGTAGAACTCCAGTTTAAAATACGTGCTATTTTGTTAATTTATATTATGTATATATATTTCGACGAATTTTTTTCTGTATATAAAGGGATTATAATTTATGATGCCTCCTGATATAAAAGGTTTTATTTGTCTTTC
Source organism: Diabrotica balteata (assembly GCA_918026665.1). Lineage (NCBI taxonomy): Eukaryota > Metazoa > Arthropoda > Insecta > Coleoptera > Chrysomelidae > Diabrotica > Diabrotica balteata. Next base: position 6,253,947 of record OU898279.1, on the reverse strand, counting down.
ACCGTTAGGAACGAATAATAAGGGGAAGATTGTTTGTTTTAAGTTTGTGGACGACAGGCTAGCTGTAAGACGGAAGGGAAATTTTTTGGCTTTGAATTTGTAAAATGTAACGCGGAAAAAGAGTCGACTTAGAGATTTCAAACAGGGTAGACATGTGACAATAGAGTCGACGAGATTGAAAAGAGCAACGAGGTAGGCAGGTGATGTAAGGCAGCTCGAGTTGAAAGGACTTGGGCATTTTTCATAAACAGCCGGTAATTTTGTGTAATGGGTTAATTAATCAGACCTGTAAACAGTGGACTCTCCGTAGCAGTAAGCAGTAAGCAGTACATAGGGTGTGCCACCAGCTTCGTGTGTCATCTTTTTGCCCCAACCTCGTTCCTGAGTATAGAAATGTTTCTTGTGTTCCAGTTAAAGGATTTGTACAAGTAGCTTCCAGTCAGAGATGTAACAAGTTTTTTTTTAAGTTGAGTGAAGAAATATGTAAATTTTAAGGTAACAATTCAATATATTAATTTTTCAAAGTAAAGACAGATTTTTTTTAGGTAAAGTAATAATTGCTTTCATAACAAATAAAAAAATTGTAATATGTATGGTTATGCTGTTAATACTTTTTTTCTTTGTCATCAAAATTAAATGTGATACCTGACAGCAAGCTTAATTTGTTTTTTTGTAATGACAATTTTAATTTGATTATTATGTATAAACGATATTTCATATATAAAGTTAAATTTATATGTTTTCATTAACAAGGATCCTTAATTTTTGATAATCTAATTGGCCATAATATAGTAAACAAAGAACATGTAAGTTTTTGTTATTTTTATTATGTTATATGATATGTTTCTTTTATAATATGTATTTTTGATCTGTTTTGTTTGAGACAAGAATAAACGTTCAATTTGTTTCTCTGATCTATTTTGAGTTTTATTTGAAAAAGATATTTTTTTCTATATTTTTGATGTTCTATAATTATTTCCCTAGTTACAACTAGTGGTTGTAATAGGTATAATTAGGCACCTCAAGTGGCGCCCTATATTAAATTTCTTGAGGTGTTTCCGTTTATTTTCATTCGGTTTGTCCCAAGAGATTTGTGTAAGTACCCCTTTATTTCTTTTTTTGTAGTTGCCCAATCCAACCCCCAATATCTTCAACTTATCCACGACCCAGCTCTCCAACAACCAACTGAGTGCCGTATGCACTTGTTTCGATTATTTTGTTTGCCCAATCTTGTCCCCCATATTCCTACCCTGTGGTAAGCAAAATAGTCGTTACCAGCTGACCTCAATCTTTTCTTTTTTATGAGTTTGGCTCTTTTTGATGATATCTTGCCTGTGTATGTATTCAAGCAGAAAATACTGCTGTTGTACTTCTGCTGTAGCTCTTCAAAAGTTATGAAAATAACTGATGTATTCAACCACACTGCAAGAAAAGGCAGCAGCCATAGCGAATCCTAAACAAAATCAACCAAGAAAGGTTAAAAAAATCCAAACATATGTGAAAATGACCTATAACAAGCCAAAACAATTAGTAGAGAATAACCCCAATTCGATATCAGACATGTTACAAATGTACTAATAGAACGCATGAAGAAACAAAAAGAATTTAATAAAAAGTATACTTTTTTTTTGTCAAAATAATGTTTTTATCACAAACACCGGTAACTTAAATAGCAAAAAAGTTAAGTGCAAATGTATGCCACATATATGGCATATGTGGCGCCCTCTATAAGCTACATTGAAGTGTGCATCAAATTAAAATTCCTGATGTTCAATAGTATCCAGTTATGAATTTTTTATACACAAATGTTAACAAACATGAAAGTTATAGCAAAAATTAAAATTTTAAATTTCCACTTTAACACCCTGTATCTTTCTTAATACAGTGCGTTAAGTTTTTGATTAGGTATTGCACACTATACGGAGCGCTAAAATCGCAACGTTTCAAATGTTCGTTCTCCGACCCGAGACTATCTCAGTAATCTACACCGACAGAAAATCATTTATTTTAGTTTGGTAACTCACAACAACGTTTGGGATGTACTTCTCTGTCGTCCGATCTCATGTTTCATTACGTATAGCCGATTTTAATAGTAGGAAATTCGATAAAAATGCACTGACCTAATCGATGCATTGTTATCGATTTTTATTAATGTGAAAATTTTTTTGTGGTTGGATTAAAAATAAAAGCGTATTTCTTAAAAAGATAAAATAAAAAATATATTCTTATTGAAAATTAAAATATTATTCCTAATAAAATAAAAAATAATTCTTTATGACCTACAGAATGGTTCAAATAGTCGACCTTCTACGGCTGAACAGTACTCCAATCTGCCATAAAAACTTCTGCGAACAGATGAAAGAGTTTCTGCTGTAACAGAATTGAAGACTTCTCTTATTCGATTTTTTAATTCATCCAAATTTTGGGCTCTAAGCCTCAGGATGAGCGTATATAATGCTTTTTAAATGTCCCCAAAAAAAAGAAGTCCATGGGTGTAAGATCTGGAGATCGCGCAGGCCATTTAATATCGCCTGTTCCACTGATAACTCGATTCGGGAATGTATTGTTTAACTACTCCCTAATAATTCGAGCGTTGTGAACTGAACAGCCGTCTTGATGAAACCAAACATTCTCCAGATTTACATCAGGAAGATTGAGAATGGCGGGACGAACATGATTCTGTAACAAATCGAGGTATACTCTACTATTCAAGTTGCCCTCAATAAAAAATGGACCTATTATGTGGTCTCCTACAATGCCAGTCCAGACGTTAACTTTTTGAGGACGCAGAGTTCGGTAAACAACACTTCTGTGCTGGTTTTCCCGCGCCCAATACCTCGTAATAGAAGGATTGTGTCCTCCCTACTAACGAAACAGAAGATTCATCAGTGAATAAAATGTTTTTAATAAAATTTGGTTCACTATTAGCCTTCGTTATTAGAGTTTCACAAAACTCCATTCTTCGAAAGTAATCGTCTGGATAAAGCTGCTGCGTTTTCAAATATTAAAATTCTTGTAACCGTGCTTTTTTCATACTTTCGTTACAGTAACATTGCTAACATCTAACTCTCTAGCAACGCTTCTACTTGAACGTGTTGAATCTACCTCGATTGTTGCACAAATTTGTGTATCCCGGTATTCTCTTTCCTCAACTTTTTCTGGTAACACTTCTTGAGCGTGACATTTTCTGCAATTTTTGAGGCAATAACAACTCTCAAAATTTTTTAACAATATTATAAATTGACTGTACACAAGGAATTGGTCTTCCCTCAAAAACACAGAAAATAAATCTACACACTGTTGTGCAGAATTGCCACTATAAAACCATTTTATTATTTGAGCTTTGTCCGCGGCCATATAAACAGACATGTTTACAAAAATAAATTAAAACTCTACGCTGTTATACCTTTAAACAACCACGGTATAATGACAATATGACAAATTTGCCGACGGGTGACAAGCAACGACGAGTCAACGAAGCGGATATGTAGTTGGCAAGTCGACGACGCGCAGTGTTGCCATTTATAGAGTGTATACCTAATCCAAAACTTAACGCACTGTATCAACATTTTATTAAAGGAATTTGGCTTAAATCGTAATATTTTAAAGTGTAGAATCTGCGGTTTCTTTTTGTACAATTACTTAAGGACCACCCTGTATAACTAGGTAGTTAATTTAGACTTTTTAATTGAGTATGATTTTTTTAACTCATTTATATTAATTTATTTAATTACAACTAATTGTGCGAAAACAAACTGAAAATTAGGAACCAGCAAATGAAAGTCATGACAGCGAAATATCTGCTCTTTGTTTAAGAATCTGATGAAATTTTTATGTCTAAATAATTGCTGTATCTCATATTTGTATTAAAATTAGCTTAGCATATCTGATGTTAATACAGAAAACATTGCATATGCGATAATAATTAGCAATGATTAATATATCTAATCATGTGGTAATAACTGTAAATATATCACGAAGAAAATATATCATCTGGTAAGGAAGCATACAATGGTAATATAAAATCTTAAATGATTGCATAACAAATTCTTTTGGATCTGTAATTGCTTCCTAATACAAGGTGTCTATAAACTATCTACACTAAGAACAACTGAGTCAAGTTGATCTTCTTCTTTTTGATTAAATAGGCCTATGGCTCAGATATTTTTGTGAACATTGTATATTGACAGCTATGTACATTGTTTTCAGGAATCTTCTTAATAATCTTCAAATATTGGGTTTAATCGTAATACCAATTTACTTCTGTTTTTATATCTTTAGATCAAAAACGAAGTGTTGTTCTTTGGATTTATTCTTTCCGAAAACACTTCCTAATTATCAGATTTATCTGATATAGTTTATAAGTTTTCCTTGTTTTCTTAAGAGTCCTGATGTCAGTTTTATATTATATTTTATTTTTAGCAATTCATTGCTGGATTGTTGTTTATTTTTTTGTAAGAAATGTATTTGCAAGTGTATTTTCATAGATATTTTTCATAAATCATAAAACACTTACACAGAGGAGTGTACAAACTTAATTGTGGCGACTGCCCAAAAACTTACATTGATGAAACTGGTAGAAACTTTAATAAACGAATAACAGAATATAAAAGGGCTTTCAATAATAGAAAAATAGATTTTACATACGCACTTCAACTTCTAGATCACAATCATTCTTTTAATTACGAATTTAAAATTCTTCACATTCAAAATAAAGGCCTTAAGCTATCCTTATTAGAATCTATGGAAATCAACAAATTAAAAAATACAGATATAATTCTGAATGACCAACTTGAGACAAACAGTTTTCCCCTCCTCAACCTATTTCATTAGAGACTATAAAGTGTAAACGCATGCCAAAAATACATCACTTGAGAAAGGCAATCAGCCGAAACAGCTGTAGTGATAAGAGGATAGAAGATAAAACAGACTGCACGAAGGTGCTGGGTGTACTTTTAGACAGTAATTGTAAATGGTCAAACCACATTTCTAATTTGAAATCCAGATTAAGTAGCGCATGTCATGCGTTAAGAATTCTTTCACGTTTCTTTCATACATCAATATTAAAAACAGTATACTTTGCCCATTTTTACTCAATAGCCAAATATGGCATTGAAAGTCTGGGGTTGTACCTCTGAATTAGAGCAGATATTCGTACTTCAGAAAAGAGCTATTGGATAATGTATAAAATGAAATTTAGAGATTCTTGTAGAGCATCTTTAGACAAAACAATATTCTGACAATTCCTGGTCTGTATATATTTTCGTGTATAATGCATTTGCATAGCAAAATTTATGAATTTAATAAATTTCAATTTAACCATATGTTTATTCAACAAGATTCAGAGACAATCACTTTATGCTTCCACAACATCGTTCTGTTTTGTTGGAAGGTAGCACACATTATGCAGCCATTAACAAATTACCAATAGATATACGAATGAATTTACATCAGCCAAACTTTCGGAGGTGTGTACATCAATACATTTGTGAGCTAGAGCCATATTCTAAAAATAATTTTTAAAAGTATGTTTTATCGTGTTTAATTAATTCATATAATTTTAAGATTTATGTCTGTATTTTTGACTTGTCTCATACATGTACTTTGTACAATGTCGCATGTGATCAATAAATTTGACTTGACTTGACTTGAGAGGTTAAAATAAATTTTGTGGAAGTTTGAAAACAAAGTTTTCAGTGTTTTATTGTTACATGAAATTATAAGTATCTACCAATATTTATTAAAGTATAAATATTTCTCTTTCCTATAAATATATTTATAAAACTTTTGTTAAACCGGTTATAATTATTATCTTATAGTGAAGGTTAAGAGCAGTTTTTAGAGCAGAACTAAAACTCACTGGAGAGCTGAAAAACATTTTACGAAACAATGTTAATAACAGTCTTTGGATAAGAAAGAAAATCTACAAGAAATCTTAAGGAAACTTGCATCAACATATAGAAACTTAAAAATTATATACACGAGAAATTAATAAAAATCTCTTTATAATAGATAATACTGTTACATAATAAAGTGGTAAAGACATTAATAATGTAGACTAGGATCTAAATTAAAATTAATTTTTCACTGGATTAAAACATTCTAACAATGTTGTACAGATTAGCTAATTTTATTAAATAGTATATCGATACATGGTGCTCCCTTGCACGTTTTAGTATGATCAGTATTTAAATTTTAATTTGTAACTATTCAGCTATTGAGGACTATTACAAATCCAGTGGCAGAACAATTTTTTAATAACAAATATATAATAAAATGTCTTTTTTTGACTACAAAAAAGCGTAATAATATAATAATATAATATATAGTAATATTATTTTTATTTGCAGTCTCTTAACACTTATTTTAATTTATTTATATTCCTTTAACAAAAACACTAAAAACACAATTAATTTAATTATAATATTTATTTACTTTACGTTATAAACATATTTATTAGACTAATAGATAGCATCTTCGCCATTGTTACTTTTATCTTATTAACATATGAGTTTTTTTGGAATTCCTAACTCATTCACAGCGTTGTAAAGACTTGGTCTTAAGACATGACAAAAATATAATACATATCTATGTTAAACTTTTGCGCATTTTCGAGGATCTGTCGTAGTGTAATCATCATCATCATCATACAGCCGAATTTTCACATCCATTGTTGGATATAGGCCTCCTCCAAACGTCTCCAGTTCTCTCTATCTCTAGCTGCTGCAATCCAGTTTGTTTCTATCCTCCTTAGGTCGTCGGTCCATAGGGTGGGTGGTCTGCCTCGACTTCGCTTGTTGGCTCTTAGTCTCCACTCCAATAATCTCTTCTCCATCTTCCGTCTTCCATTCTAGCAACATGTCCAGCCCACCTCCACTTTTGTTTATTGATTCGCAGTATAATATCGTCTACGCCAGTTCGTCGGCGTATCTCCTCATTTCTTACGCGATCTTTCAAGGTCAGGCCCAGCATTGATCTCTCCATTCGCCTTTGTGTTACCCTTAGTTTTTCGGCAGTAGCTTTCGTTAAAGTTAAGGTCTCTGCTCCGTAGGTCAAGACTGGTAAGATGCATTGGTTAAATGCCTTCCTTTTCAGTGAATTGGAATATTTGTTTTAAAAATGTCTCTCATCCGTCCATATGCCGCCCATCCCAACGTGATTCGTCTATTTAGCTCGCAGGTTTGGTTGTCTCTGGTTATTCTAATTTCATGACCCAAGTATGTGTATTTATCGATCTGGTCGTAGTGTAAAGATCTGGTTAATTATTGAACGTCCACGCCTGAATCCTGCCTGATATTCTCCTAGAAACGTTTGGATATAAGGCTTTAATCTCTCGTGCAACATGTTTGACCATATCTTATATGCTGTATTTAGGAGAGTTATTCCGCGGTAATTATTGCATTCCAGTTGGTTTCTCTTTTTGTGTAATGGGCAAATTAAGCCTAAGTTCCATTCTTCAGACATTTGCTCCTCAGACCAAATTTTTTTAACAATTTCTCGCATCACCTTGGTAAGCTGCTCTCCACCGTGCTTAAATAACTCTGCTGGGATGCCATCGCTGCCTGGGGATTTGTGGTTCCTTAGTTTTTCTACAGATATTTTCACTTCATCTCCCGACGGGGGTTCCACAAGTTCCTCATTTCGGTATTCCAGCTCTATATTGTTAGTAGGTTCCCTTTTCAGCACCTCTTGAAAGTGCTCTACCCATCGTAACAGGATATCCTCTTTGTTGGTAAGTAAGTTACCTTTCTTATCATTACAATATGATTCTCGGTTTTAATTCTTTTCTAATAATATTTATTTGATGATAGAACTTTCTTGTTTCTCCGTCACTCATATGGCTGTCGAGCCGATCTAATATGTTCGAGTTGTTTCTTTTTCGTGTATCGTTTCTTCTCTTAGTATGTATCTATATTTTTGTCCTAGTTTTCCAGTTTTTGCATGGTTCTAAATGCCTCGTTCTTCTCATCTCTTATTTTTTTGCAGTCTTGGTCGAACCTGTCGTTTCTTTTTTGGGTTCGGGATATTCCCAATGTGCTTTCGGCTGCTAATTTCAGAGCCTCCTTGCAGTTGTTCCACATTGGTCGACTGCCCAGGTGTGTTCTAGGGTTCTTTTATATGTGATTGGAACTGTTTCTCACACATACATATCGATTTGAAAAACGGGGTCGATTCTGCCGTGCATAATTATTCCACCCCATACCAATATTGTACCACCTCTTTATATGTAGAATTCCTGGACAGGCTTCAAACATCTTTTACATTTCCCGATTTTGTCTATATTCTTATCGCCGAAAATATGGATGAAATCAATATAAACATACCGAAATAAACTTATTATTACTCATTATCTAAAACAAAAAAGTTAATAGAAAGCATTTTATTGTGTTTTATAATTTTATTAATTGATGTTGTTAATTGTTCTGATATTGCTGCTCCACAATATTTCAGTAATTCATTTTTCCAAAAGAAATAAATATTGGTTTGAAATACATGGTGATTCCAGATAAAGCTGGTTGTGTACTACCACTACTACTAAATATAATTTTTATATTTAGTCATCTTAAAAGACAACTCAAATGCAACTACGTAAATTAATACTAACATATATGTTATTAGTTCTTAGATCACGAAACATATTTAATAGGAACAATTCTGTAATATGCAATATCCGAAACTTGATTTGGTATATAAGATATGCTCCGATACATAAGAGAAAGACGATTTCTTAAGATGATATAATTTTGATAATTTCTCCTCACGAATGACATGAGCTTTTTAAGATTGCTGTTATAAAAATGTACACACAATACTACTTTAAGATCGACAAATTGCATAATGATAAAACTAAGAAATGCTTTTTCTACATTAATTGTTATAATAACGAGAATTAATTATAAAGTAAATATACTTATGCATGTACTGTGGTGTATGGAAGTGCATCTAATTTTAAGTACACGAAAAATCTTACGAATTATGTACTTTACTCTAATTATAAAACTGCTATTACTATTATTATTAATTTGTTTTAGACTTGTAAAAGCTACAAGAATTTATTTTATAATTATTTACTTACAAAATAGCACTACATACAGCATTCAATAAACAGTTGGATGTTTGCATCTACCGATTTAGTCATGATCATGCACTTATCTTTAAATTCTTCTTTAGACGAAAACTGGGGGACGAAATACAAAATAATTAAACCTGGGCAATATTTGGTGCTATTTCCGAATAAGAAAAATTACCAAAAATAAATACAATGTGGATACAAAACTAAAGAAAAAGGTATTGATGTAAAGGGAGAATATTACAATGTAGTATGTAGAGATAGATATGAAAACGTTCTATGAAACTAGAGAAATGCGAAGCAAAATCAACAATAGAAAATAGGAAAAAGGAAGATACAAGATAGTGATACCGATAGTGATTTGGGATGTAAAGGGATAGTGATGCGCAACGTATAGCCTCTTCTATCCAAATGCCAACCTCACCTCCCCGTGTAATGGTCTTGATCCTGACTATTCGGTGCATCCTGCCAGATAACAAACAAGGCTCTGACGTCTGAGAGATTGCAGGTTTAAGCAATCCCCCACTTACTGACCAACGGCTTCGGGCATATGAGCTGGTAAGTGACAGGGGACTGCATTGTCCTAGGGTTAAAAAACCGGCCCTTAAAGCGGATAAGATAAGACATTAGTCAACGGTATAAGAATACAAAAGACAACGGAAAACCACTGTATTAAAGATCGTAAGATATCTCTAGTCGAATCATCATGAAATGAAAAGACAGAGTAAGCAGACGTGTACTGATCATGGGTATCGGAGATCAAAATCCGACAGGAAAGGAGTCAGGGCTTTTCAGGTCCTCAATCAGCGAAATCACTACAAGAAAAAGAAAAATGCAGACCGTCAATTTAAAATTGGACCGTAGAATGTCACCAGTATGTTCGAATCCGGAAAAACACACAATGTAGTCCAAGAAATAAAACGAATTAACATCAATATTTTAGGAATAAGTAACACCCGATAGATAGGAATTGGAAAATGTAAAGTTAGAGGAAGTTAGAAGAAAATGTCACGCCACATCGACATGGCGTGACAATAATACTGAAAAATTTCACAACACGTCCAGTATTGGACAGGGCTGTGTCTTGTTACCATCAGTTTAATGCATATTCAGAAATATCTAAAAAAGCATTAGAAGATGAAGTAGCAGGCATAAAAATAAAAGGTCTACCCATTCGTGAAATTAGATATGCCGATGATACAATATTAATAGCAGAAAATATTACAGATCTACAAACAATTTTAGATAAGGTTGTTGCAGCGAGTGAATAATTTGGTCTGTCAGTAAACATAAAGAAAACAAAATTTATGGTTATATCAAAGAAAAATATGAGATACATCAATCTACACGTATATAATAAGACGATAGAACGAGTTTAGAATTATAACTATTTATAAGATTAATGAAACAAACGATTATACCAAAGAAATTATAGTTAGAATAGAAAAGGCTAGAAGTGCATTCAATAATATAAAACAAATACTTTGTTGTAGAGACCTCAGCCTAAATCTTAGAAAACGAGTACTAAAATGTTATGTATTTTCTGTTCTTTTGTATCATGTGGAGACATGGACTTTAACTAAACAATGTATCAATAAATTGGAAGCATTTGAAATGTAGACATATCGAATAATGCTGAGAATCTCCTGGACAGACAAAATAACCAATGAAGACGTATTAAGAAGAATAGAGAACAGCAGGAAGATACTGGATTCCAACAAAATAAGAAAACTACAATATCTGGGTCATATAAAACGTGGTAACAGATATGAATTTCTAAAATTAATAAATACAGGAAAAGATTCAAGGAAAGCGCAGCATAGGTAGAAGAAGAATGTCCTGGCTGAGAAACCTCTGAGAATGGTTTGGGTGCAGCTCAACTGAACTCTTTCGGGTGATGATTGCCAACCTTCGTCACGGAGATGACACGTAAAAGAGAAGTGATAGCAAAAAACAGCAAATATATGAGAAAGAAATAATGAATGACAGCATGTTAATATAGTTCAGTAAAGAAAACAGGTTAAGAAAAAGCGCATGTTTTACAGAGGAACGAAATTCAAAAAGGAACATGAAGATTATTATTTGTCGGTTCCTATGTTAATCAAATTGACCATATATTAATCGAAAAAAAAAGAGAACTGTGAAAAACCCATGAGAAAACTATTTAGTTTGTGTTTTCAAATATGTTTTATAGTTTATAATTTTTAATCAATGTATCTTATCGTTGTGTAATTCAGTAAAAAGTAAATCATATTAGTGATGCATTTTAGATTGATTTCAATAATATTCATAGTGGATAATAAATTTATCACGACATTATAAATTATAATCAGAAATAATTAATTATTTATGAAACTTAATTGAGTATTTAATTACAATACCAAATGATCTCATTAAATTGACAGAAAAAACGTCTTAATTGTTTATCTTAAGATTTAATAAAAACCTTAATTCAATTTTGAGATACATTTCAAAAGGAAATGTCCTTCTCTACATAGATCATGTAATTTTAATTTGAAACTTAGAAGTAGTAGATTAATGTGATAGATAACAAATCAAATTAAAACTTAATCGCATTAAATAATACGAAAGCTGCAAAAACGAAGAAAATATAGACACCAAAATTAGATAATCGACATGAATATGTAAATAATTTTAAAAGCATTTAAAATAATGAACTATAAACGTATATTTTGCAAAACAAGAAAACAAAAAACAAAATAGATTATCGATGGAAGGCAAACGTAACCATTTACTAGCATTAACCTTATGCCTATATTGGACCGGCTCCTAAATTGGATCTTTGTAGATTTGAGCGCACCAACAACAAGTAGCGCTATTCGTTAATACCAACTAGAACTACATCCCAAAACCTGTTAGAGTTTCAACTCAAAACTAGAATAAGAACCTGGAATGTTCAGAGCATGTTTCAGTCTGGTAAAATACACAATATTATTCAAGAAATGAACAGATTGAATATCGATGTACTGGGAATCAGTAAAGTCAGGTGGTCCAACTCAGGTTGGTTTTCAATAGACGAAGCCACAACAAAAGTCACAGTAATAAAAAATCTAATAGAGCGGTGGAATGCTATTTCCCTATCACAGAAAACTAATGGTACTGAGAATAGTGACATCTCATGCCAAACTGAATTTGATACAAGTTTATGCTCCTACGATGAATGCTGACCAAGAAGTAGAATTATTTTACCGGGATATCGAAGAGGCACTTAAAATAACGAAAACAAGAGAAATCACGATAGTCCTAGGTGATCTTATTGCAAAGATTGGAAAGGGATAAAGCGGAAAGTGTATAGGAAACTATGGTCTCGGAAATCAAAATGAGAGAGGAGAGCGTCTGTTACAATTCTGTCAAGAGCAGAACTTTATTATTACAAAAAAATTTTTCACCAAACAGACGACTGTATATATGCGGATCACCCGCAGATATATCGGAAAAAGTAGTCAGGAACCAGATAGACAACATCTACTTACATTATGATCAATGAAAGATACCGTAATGCTGTTAAAGCCGTGAAAGCATATCTTGAATCAGACGTGGCCTCAGTTCACAATCTACTTAATGCCAAGAATACACTCACCCTTAAAAATATTAAAAGACAACAAAGAATCCCTACAATAGACACAAGAAAACTTAAAAAACCTAAAGTAAAAGAATGCCTCCAACATAAACTGTATGTGAACTGCAGCAAATTAAACACAAACACCAATGATATTGACGAGTACTGGGATCGACTAAAATATTGTCTACTGGAACCCTGTAAAGAACTACTAAAGACTTCCGCAAGGAGAAAAGAAGAATGGATGAATGACGAGATACATCAAATGAACTTTTCAGAGCAGCTGTCTCAAAAGTCCAAATAGCTATGATGATTTATGAAGGCACTTGATGGCACTTGAAGAATAATTTTGTAAATTAAGCCAGTCCCATTTAGTTCTTGATACATTTATTTTTATTTAAATGTCATCAAGTGGTAAATACGGCAAGTGGAGCACAGGAGATTTAAGTAGTGCTATTTCCGCTTCTCTTAATGGTTGTGATGGGCTGAATGAATGTGAAAGCTTGTGCAATGTTTAAAGTACCTAAAGCCACAATAGAAATACATCTCTAAGAGAAAAACAAACGGACAAATATTGCTTTCAAAAAAATGGGAAGGTTTACAGTATTTAATGAAGAAGTTGAAGCATAATTATCGAAGAACGAATGTTCGGCATAAAACGAATGTTTCGGTATGAAACGTTAGCAAACTGGCATTTGAAGTGGCAACAAGAAACAATTTAAAACAAAATTTCAATACAGGTAAATGTATAGCAGGCAAGAAGTGGTATTATGGTTTTATTTCAAGAGATAAAGAAATATCGTTACGGCAGCCGGAGAAAACATTAATGGCAAGGGCTACAGAATTTAGGATAATTATAACATGCTACTTAGAAATAGAATTGTTCCTGCCTTAAAAAACAATTTGGTGTCTTAGCAAGACTGAGCCGCACCTCCGTTTCAGAAATTACTATTAAAATAAAGTCAACATTTATGAAAGCGTTTAATCTTGATCTTAAAAGTATTTTTAAAGTCAGTCACATCTACTTTGCTAATATCCATTCTTAATATAATTATCATCATTTATATTTAACTTTTGAGCTACTTTAAAAGATATTTACGTTTTTTTTTATTCATTTCGTAGCAACATTAACAACCTGTATAATTGTAGATGTACACCCTGTATAGTCTCTATACATGGCCGAAAAATAAACAGTCTACGTTTTACAGATGACAAAGGCCTTCAGATGCGAATACAAACGTGAATCTTGGACACTACGACAAGCGGAAAAAAGAAAGATAGATGCCACTGAAATGTGGTGTTGGAGAAGAATTTCGTGTATTAACCAAATGAAAAATAATTAAATTTTAAATGAGTTAAACGTCAGCAAACGGCTCTCCAACAAAGTCCATTTCCAACAATTAAAACACTTCAGACATGTTATAAGAGCAGACATAGCAAACATGGAAAGATTTGTTATCCGTGGAAAAGTAGAAGGAAAAAGATCACTAGGAAGATCTCCAACAAAATGGATCGAGAAAACTACAGGAATATACAAAAAACTTTATGAGTTAAAAGAAATGACCAGAGAGAAAGAGAGATCTTTTGCACCCCCTCCGAGGGTGTGTTGGTAATTACGTAATTATAGAGATCTAGAATCTAGAATATAATATTCTTTCTTGATTTAATTCTTCAAAAATTTCTTACATATTTTACAATATCGAATTTACTACTGACCGCATTTTCTCTTTAGCAAGTCAATTAATAGAAAATAAAGATGGTACGGAATCAAGAAATTCATGTACTGGAAAGTACGGATTCATAATGGAAAGTACGAATATTAATATAGAATTAATAAAAGCTGTCAAAGTACTATACAATCATCTATATCAATAACATCATCATTAGCCATTTTGAATCCACTGTTAAACATATCCACATCCGATCTTGAGCACCTTTGAATCCATTTGAGCTGGATGCTCTTGATGTGTCTAGGTCTTCATTCTAAAATTTTTTAGGACCATCTTCCATCTCTAATTCTGGCAACAGTTCCTGCCTAGTTCCATTTCAGCATTTTAATTCTTTTAATTGCATCCGTAACACAAGTTTTTCTCCTAATTATTTGATTTGAAACTCTGTCTCTATAATATATATTCAACGTTGACCTCTCGATTGCTCTCTGTGCCAGTTGTATCTTATTAAATACTTTTTCGGTAGGGAAAAATGTTTCTGCTCCATAAGTTAGAACTGGGAGTGTTAATTGATCAAAGATTTTTCTTTTCAAGCACGTGGGATCATCTTATTTGCTTCCCTCAGTTTTCCGTAACCTGCCCATGTTTATTCTTTTTTACTATCTAACACTTGTTTGGTTGTCTCTTTCTAATTTGATCAATATACTACACAATCAATCCTTACCAAAAGTAAAAACTGGAATACCAATAACAATAGATTTGTAACATCAAAAGCATTGAGGTAAGCATGTTGCCTGTTCCCCACTATAATTAGAATATATCTCGAAAGCGCTTTAAAAAGATGGAAATAAAAATACACAACAATAGAGATACCACTCACCATCACTATGATATATACTCTCAATTTTGCAAGTTTGCAAGGCTCAAGATTATGACAATTTAAACTATATGAGTCAAAAATTAATTGAAAAGAACGATATATGGGGTTTATAAGTCATTAAAATGAAAACCGAATTCCTTTGCATTGGAGGACTACACAAAATATTTTATATTAGACGACATAACCTCGTTAAAGCACTGCTGCAATTACAAATATCTATGTACATTCTATCAATATTTTGCTCGAAGAATATTAGACAAAGCCACAAAAGAAAGAAACAGCATATTATTATGACCATTCTATCAGCAAAGGAAACCAAAAGAGAATTTATGAGAATATAATGAAAAGTATCATTTTATACAGCTGTGATAATATACAGCTAGATAATTATAAAAAAGAACAATACAAACAGATCAAAAGTAACTGTAGCATATTTAAAATTTGTAAATTTAATGATTAATAAATAACTAGAGCTGAAATGGTGTTAATGATGTTAATCTAAATGGTGTTAATATTCTTTGTATTCTTTAGATATTCCGAAATTTGAATATTTATATTCGTATAAAACCGACTTAAAAAAGTAAAAAAATAATAATAAATAGAACAAACCTCGTCATCTCCGTGCCAGTAAAAATTTCTTTTGGAAGTGTTAATTAGGTCCTGTTAAAATCGCGCCGCAGATGTACGATAATAATCGAGAGTACCAATGAGTACCACAAAAACCAGCGGTAACGCGCACCAATGCAACACCGTTAAGAAGTGATTAAGGATTAAACTCATAGACTGCCTTACCGAAGAACTGTCACTTTCTTTGGTTTTCGCAAAGAAAGATTCAACCCCTCCAAAACGACTACCATTGACTGAAACCCAGAACACAGATTCATGTGTATATGTGTAACAATTTGAGGGTCATACAGATTTTTAAACAACTTTCTATGTTCGTGTTATTGTTTCGTGAATTTATTTCAATTTCAAGACAGACAAAATCTTTAGAGATTTAATTTTACGACGAAATGTTTTTATAATTGATAATTAAAATCTTTTAACACGGTTTTATTTTTGTTAATTAAATTTGCTGGACCTCAAATGAATAAACGTATATTTACGTATATATATATATTATATCTATATATAATATATATATATATATATATATATAGTGGTGTTAAAAAGTCCTGAATCACATAAGCGCCTAATTTTTGAGGTTTAAGTCAAGCTTTTTGTATATTTTCTCTAATTCATTTTAAGTTTGTACTTGTAATTAGCATTATCGGTATACTTACTAATGTTTTTTAATTACTATCT
This sequence comes from Diabrotica balteata, assembly GCA_918026665.1. NCBI lineage: Eukaryota > Metazoa > Arthropoda > Insecta > Coleoptera > Chrysomelidae > Diabrotica > Diabrotica balteata. The sequence goes on along the minus strand of OU898279.1, from coordinate 6,237,442 downwards.
CAGAATTCTACAAAAAGATTAAAATAATTTGATTGAAGGGGTTTCCCATAATCCGAGAAAATTATAAGTTGAGTATTAACTCTTTAAAGTACTATTAAATTGAATCTTAATCACAAATTTGCTATATATTTTGACTATATAAACACTGCAGTTACATTAAATTTCATTCGCTCTTTGATTTTTCACAAGAAGGTCAAAATGTCATCCCAGCCTAAACAAACTAAATTATCGGACGAAAAGCGTTTTGAATTTATTTTTTACCATAAAAACGACAAATCTAGTCGTGAAATAGCATCCGCAGTAAACTGTAATCAATTTACAGTAATTCGAGTCATTAAGAAGTATGTAAACAAGGAAAAATCGACGACAGAAAGCGTAGTGGCCGACCAAAGAAAACTTCTGTTCGGGATGACGCTGCGTTAAGAAGAACAAGTCTAGCAGACAGAAACCTTTATTCTACCTCAATTGACGAAGCTGTGGTCTGAATCTACAGGTGTAAGCGTGTGCACTTTCACTGTGAGAAAAAGACTGCTTAGTTTTGGACTAAGCCCGTTTGAAACGGGCCAAGGAACATCGAATCTGGACAGCAGAGCAGTGACAGAGTGTACTGTTTAGTGATGAATCCACTTTCAATATTAATAATCGTGCTTGAAATGCCTACGTCAGAAAATTTTCTGGTGAAGAAATTTTCTTTCTCCAAAATGTGTTTTTATTATATGGAGACAATATTATTATATGAAGCTGAGACTTGGAAATTAAAAAAAATGCAATTTATAAAGAAGGTGGTTAAAGGCGGGTAAGGAGTCTTGGAGGCGACATGAAGCTGCCGATGCTTTTGTCGTAACAAAACTTTAAGAAATGCCTCACTGTTTTCCAATGAATGAGTTGGAGGTTTTAGGAATAAAACTCAGCTCTGCCAGCAAATCCTACTCTCACGTCCACGAAGACATTCCATGTCGCGTAACCACTGGGTGCATGGCGTACCAATGGGGAGTGCGTTATGTAACAGACGAGAGAGGGTAAAAGGCGAGTCTCTGGCGCCTAAAAACTGGAACATATTGGCTAGGGGAATAAACCCCAACAGAAAATTCGGTCCTCCGAAAAGCGGCTAGCGATTTTACCTACGTAAGATGGAATCTTGGACACTAGACACTAAAAAGACTACATTACAATACAAGTCCGCTTATATTTTTAAATGATTAATACAGATATCTACAAATATCACAACCAAATCTTATTTATGAAACCGTTGGTTGGAACCATTTTCTGTTCGGTATATTTATTTCAAATTCAGATTACTAACTTTTTTATGTCTAATTTAAGTCAATTATTTTATAGATACTTAAAAACACTTCGAATTTATAGCACATTAAAATTTTATTAGTGTATTTGCTCTATATTCGTATAAATGAGTCACAATGGTCAAAAAGTTAGATTTATATTTTATTACAACCTTTTGAATACTTGCGCTCATATAATTTTAATAGTTTCTTAATGTAGTAGTTTCGAGGTTATATGAATACTAAAAATAATATTTATTGTAATAAGTGTAGGATTAAGAATAGTAAGAATAAATTAATACCAAAATGAAATAATACATTATTTTGAGACTTCGACAAAAAATAAAGTCTTGGAGTGGACTCTTTTTTGCACAGAACCTACAAACATAAAAATAAAAACAATTTTAAGTCAAAACTCTGTTAATATAAGCTCCCTAGTGTACCTTTGTCTAAAGGAAATATTTTAAATTGTAATACATTTTTGCCACATCGTGAGGCTGTTAGTTTAGTAGTCTTTCTGGCAACCACCAGTCGCCAAGATATTTATTACATTTGCAGTTAATCTGGTGAGCAGATTCTTCAATGCTTGGAGTGATGAACATTGGAAAGCAGTAAAACGAATTTTTAGATATCTGAAATACACTGCTCATTATAAAATTGTGTACAGAAAAACTACACAAATCAAGGTAATAGGCCACACTGATGCAGACTATGCTGGCTGTCTGGATACAAGAAAATCTACTAGTGGATAGGTATGTTAGTTACATGAGTGTTAATATAAGCTCCCGGACTAATGTAATATTTAATATATAAGAAAAAGAAGAATTAAGTTTTAAGGTTATGTTCTATATTCTCTTATGCAAAAACGGTTAAACATGTGTTTATTTATATTGTTAAGTCATTATTAATTCTAATTTATTGTTTTTATTATTTATCAAAGGTTCTATATTTATAATACTCACAACTTAATTTAAAGTTTATTTATTTGTACTAATTCATCTCACACTAATAACTACATAATTTATTTACAAAACGAACGTTACATTTCAAACACGGCGCGCTGTTCTTTTGACTGACTTCCCACAGTGAAAGTCCCGTTATTTATATGAAAACATCTGTTAAAATGGAACATCGTCGAAGGTTTGATGGTCTTCTCAGCTAGACTGAGCGGCGAATGGTCTCGAACTGGTTTTTTTACATCGGCATGTCTCCAGAAGGTTTGATTGTTGTTTTTATATCGGAGGGTTGGGCCAGTTGATGTTACCTGAAGTTTTTATTCGACCCCTTCTGGAGAGTTCGAATCGGTAGTATATGACCTAGAAAATACATGAATGAATAAGAATATTAGTAATAAATATGTTTACGGTTTTGGGTCAGAATTTATCGTAACAATATTTTCAGTTTCTCAGGCTAATATTTATTGTTTAATAAACTTTTTACATGGACAGTACAGTTATTTTATTTATCAAACTAAAAGCCACAGAAAAAATAACAGATAATGCCACAAAATAAATAAAAACATCTTTTCAGCAAAGAAAACTAATCAACATAACATAATAAAATAAAGTAGAAATCTTTTCAACATCGCCACTGTAACTCTTCAGTTCTTTTGAAAGATAGAGAAAAGGTGAACAAAATTTATTCATTAAGTACTTAAATGGCACTCCTAGAATAGTGACAAAAAACTAGCACAGTCCTTACCTGTAGTGTGGGTTTATTTTCAACATGTAAGAGGTCTAAGAACTAAGCTCGATAGTTTATTTATGAGTGTATCCTATTCTCATTACAGTATTATCGTATTCAACGAGACTTAGTTAACGTGTGACTAGGCCAATGAAGAGCTGCAGTTGTTGACCTTTAAAATATTAGAACTGATCGCTCCTGGGAAACAAGTTCATTCTCAAGAGGTGGTGGAGTCCTTATTGCAGTTCATAAGAGCTTTAGCAGTAGGTCCTTAACAGTTAACCAGACAATCGAACAACTTTTTATCTTGGTAACTAAAGGTGCAAATCAGTTTATTATAGGAACAGCATTTCCACCAAAGTCTACATTTGAAAAATATTCCATATTTTGTGAAACCTTAAAACAAGCTGAGGTTTATTTATCTGCACACTATTATCTGGCTACTGACTTTAATTTACCAAACTGTAAATGGTTTTCAAATGACATGTGCTCTACAACAGTTCTTCTACCAGCTGCCACATCATCTAAAGTTGAAGCCCTACAGGTTGTGTCTGGTATTTGTGCATACTATAATTTATTTTAGTTCAACACTATTGTAAATTCCACGTGTAATATTCTCTTTTGAGGCAGGTTATGCTCCACCCACCCCTGGAATTTGAGATAAAGATGACCAAAAGGTGCCCCAATAATAGTGGTTTGGTTAGTGAGGGTTTCTATAGGGACTTTAAGTCGGCTGACTATGTGAAAATAACTGATTTTTTATCACAGTTCCGTTGGGATAATTTATTTTTAGAAAAACCACTAAATCAAATTGTGAATATTTTTCATGATATAGTTTACTTTGCTATAGAATTATTTATTTCCTTAAACAGGTATTCACGAAGTAGATTCACTTCTTGGTTCTCTTGAGAGTTAAAGGACCTGATAGTTGAGAAAAAGAAAGTTTACAAAAATGTCTTTTATCTAAATCACTTTTGGATTATCGCACTTTTTCTCAGCTGAGGGCCAACTGTAAATTGTTAAAAGTTCACAAACCATCTTTATTTAATAGAATTATCACTATGAAATAATTTAAAGGGATTTTGGTCGAGTTTGTAACAAAAAAAAGTGAAAGACGTCAACTTTTCATTAGTTTAATATTCTACGTTTCGCTTTGTTTTATTCTTTAAATGCATCCCCAGTTCTATACAAAAAGTAAGGCTTAAGTCTACTAAAATTAGACTTAAGTAGACTTAAGCCAGCAATACAAGCTGGCACCGCCAATAACCTTTCATGAATATCTTGATTAAAGAAAGACTATCAATATTTTTTTTTATAAACACAATTCTAAGTATTGTCTACTACTTTTGTCTCTAAGTAGGGTTGTTTGATTTATCACATAACATACATACATAACATACGAGTATATTTTTTAATATTTGTTAAGTAGACTAAAATATAAATAATAATAAAAGTAACTGACGTGATTGTTGTATAAACCCAGATTAGGTAAGTAAGTTGGTAACATTTATATGTAGGACGGATGTACGCATTTTGATTATTTCATTATTAATTTAAGACAAAAACTGGTTCAGTGATTTATAATATCTTTATAGACTCTTGTAGTGTTTTACTAAAGTATTATAATTGGTTTTTACTGATGTAATCAGATTATTATTTTAAATATCCGGTAATTCTGGATTAAAAATTAAGGTAATTGCGTATACATTTATTTATTTGTCACTCATAATTTTCCATTGTTAAAAAAATGCTAAAAATTAAATATAACACTAAGCTAAGCTCATGGAGATGTATTTTCATTGATTTACAACCTGTCACAGGGAAGATTCCCGTAAAGCAAGTTGCATTTATACCAGAAAGTAATTGCAGTGATCAATTTCTTTCCCAAAAAACATTTAATGAAAATAGCTTCCAACAAAAAATCAAAACGGCAGTAGCTTCATTGATCTGAGTTGCGCTTACGACACAGTGTGCAAAGAAGGCCTACTGCTTAAAGTGTATCAGGTGATACCAAGCATATAATTTAATAACCTAGTAAATCAAATGTAGTGCAATAGATTATTGAAGCGAAGCTTCTATGCTATCGTTATATTATTCATCAACGCTTCAATTATTTCTCTTTTTACTACTATCTCTGTTTCTTGTTTTTGGTTCTTGTTGTATCATGCCCCAAATAATCGATATGATGTTCATCTATAATGGTTATTCCGGAATTTGGGAAATTGGGAATCACACTTTAGTGCACTCTAAAATATCTATGTTAAAGAGTGTCGTTTCTTGAATAATATTATTTGCTACCTTGCCTGCTTGGTACGTGCTTCGAATATTCCACGTACTGATCCTTTTCACTCTTGGGACATTATTGGAATTGTCTAATATAGACTGGAAGTTATAACAGCATATGGTAATATATTATCTTTATTTACGAACTCGCATTAGCCTGTAACGCTATTAGCGAAAAAAGAAAGAATATTAACAATAATTGGATAACCTCACAATTAAATTTTGTATAAATAGTTTATTGCTTTTAGATATTGGATAATCACTTTGGCACCACACTTTAAGAATAGTTCTCTCAAAGTCTAACGGGCACTCCACTAAAAGGTTTTTTACTATTAGCGGGGTCTCGCCAGTATAACACTCCAGTTGGGGATCCATTGTCATCAGATGTCCATGCGTAAAGGCGACTATAACCAAGCCGCAGTCGTGTGATGATAACCTGAGAAAAACGATTGGTGAACTATCAGACCATGTTTGAAATATAGGCTTTTTATTAAGTAATTTTGCCTGTTTTTTGTACCATCTGCTATTCCATATGTTAACTATTTTGCTGTGGAAATATGATTTAAGATCTGTCGCTGGAGTTTTTGGATAGAATTCAAAGGCTTCTAAGGCTTCTCGTGCATATTTATCAGCCAGATCGTTTCCCGTGATTCCAATATGAGATGATACCCATAGAAAAGCAATGTTTCTGTGATATAGATTATGCAATTCTTGTCTAATGAATTTGTCCACAGGATGAGAAGTTTAGATTTTTGAGATGATTTCTAGAGAACTTGAGTCAGTGATTATTAAGAAGTTAGTTTCAGGACATTTTGTAACGTGATATATGGCTTTATATATTTCAAAGAGTTCTCTTGTTGAAATAGTATTAGTCTCCGCTAGTTTATATTTCTTTATTCCCTCCTTTGTTACAAAGGCAGATGCTACATAACGTTCTGATTTAGATCCATATGTGAATAACTGTTTGAAGGAAAATATTGAGAAATTAAAAATTTGATATTTAGAATTAATTAGGTGACGATTGCTTTCTTTCTTACTTTCTGATAATAGATCCAAATTTATGTGAGGACATACTAGCCAAGGAGGGGAAGTTGGCATCTTGCTAGGATGAATTTCGGGGATATTAAGGTTTAATTCATTTACGATTCGTCTGCATCTTTCATAAAAGGAAATGTTGGTCTTTCCGTGCTGGATACGTGCAGCGAATAGTTTGGTGATATTGTAAAGAGTACCGCTTTGATGCATATGGGAGCAATAATTCCTGTCTTCTTAAATATAATGGTAGTTCACCAAGTTAGGCCTGAATACTTAAGATAGGGGGTTGTTCTAAATGCACCGCTTTTTATTTATTCTAAGAGCGTTATTTTGAATGGTGTCTAAAACTTTTAGAGTTGTTGTTGCAGCAGAGTAAGCGTAGCATCCATAATTGATCTTGGTGCGGATCAGATTTTTATTTAATATGAGTAGAGTTTTACCGTCCTCTCCCCAGTTCGTACCAGAAAGACATTTCAAGAGGTTTAGTCTTTTTTGACATATAGCTGATATATATTTGATGTGGTCCTTCCAGATTAGAGCTTGGTCAAATTATATTAAACCTAGGTGTTCAATTGTATTTACATATTCAAGTGTCTGATCCCCAAGTTTTAAAGTAGAGGCATTTCTTTTATCTGTTTTGGTCTCTTTGAGATTATGATGCAGCGAGTTTTAGATGAGACAAATTGAAAACCACTCCTTTTAGACCATGCTATGAATTTATGAAGTTGATCTTGTAGTCATTTCTACAAGTTAGAGACATTGGACGATAAGCATCTGCTTTGATTTGTGGCTTAGTAGATTTTAAGATGAAAATAGTTATAGCTGTTTTCCATAAATTGGGAAATTTCATGTTTGGTCCATATACGATTATATATTTTTAATAATATTTCTACTGCTTCGTCAGGTATTATATATATATATATATAATATATATATATATATATATATATATAAGGTTCTTGAACTCCTAAGTGGAGCATAGAGCTTCAGTGAAAACGCGCCATCGGTTCTATTTTGCGCTAAGGCCTTCACCTCATTCCAAGACTTTCCTTGTTTTCTTATCTCGTCCATGATGGATCTTCTCCAAGTTTGTACTGGGCGACCTTTTTTTCGTTTTCCTTGGGATTCCACTCTAGGGCTAGAGTGGAATCCCCAAGGATTCCACTCTAGTATTGCAGTCTATTTGCAATACTGAAGTTATTTTTTCGGAGTGTGTGACCGATCCAACCCCACTTTCTGGACTTTATTTCATTTACTACCCTCTTTTGTTTGGTCAGGTGTAGTAAATCTTCGTTTCTGATGATGTTAGGCCAGAAAATACAAACAATTCTTCGTAGACATTTATTAACAAAGACCTGCAGTTTGTCTGTAAGGGTTTTTGTCGCTTTCCAGGTTTCACATCCGTAAAGTAGTACAGACATGAATTTGACTGGAATATGCGGATTTTTGTCCTCGTAGTGTAGTCTCCAGACCTCCAAACAGGGTTGAGCATGCTGAAAGCTTGTTGCGCTTTTCGTATCCCCATACGAATATCGTCTTCTGTACCTCCGTTTTCTGTTATGACACTTCCAAGATACGTAAAGTTTTCCACATTTTCAATCTGCATGTTATTAAATGGTGAATAGCGTGTTGTTTCTTGAATTTATTCTCATAGATTTGGTTTTACCAATATTGATTTTCAAACCTATTTTATTGGCTTCAGTGGAGAGTGTTTCCAATTGGTCAGCCACATCTTGGAACCTTTGTCCTAAACAGGCAGATTATCGTCGGCGTATTCTAGATCGCTTAGGCGTGTGGTTAACGTCCATTGTATCCCGCTTGTGTCTGAGTCTAGTTTGGAGAGAACATAATCTAGAGCTATGTTAAAAAGAAACGGAGAAAGCTCGCATCCTCTCTGACTCCAGTAAGTACGTCAAATTCGTCACTGTTGATCCCATTGGTGTGTCACGCTGCATTTCGCTTCAGTGTACAGTAACTTTATGATGGAAATTATATTTTATGCGGGATGTTTCTTAGCTCTAAAATTTTCCATATCGCATCATGAGATAAGCTGTCAAAAGCACGCTCGAAATCAACAAAAACCATGTATAGGATGTGTTCCATTCATCCGATTGTTCCATTATAGCCTCACAGTATTAATGTGGTCTATGCAGGAGGATTCTGGTCTAAAGCCTACTTGATTAGCTCGAAATTCAACCTTGTTTGTTAATCTTTTAAGTAGGATGGTCGTGAAGATTTTATTTATGGCGGTAAGCAAGGTTATTCCTCTCCAATTTTTGCATAGTGTGAGGTTGCCTTTTTTTGGAAGCTTAATAATGATGCCTTTTTTCCAGCCCGCGGAATGCGTGTTTGTTTCCCACACCTCTCGGATTATGGGAAACAAAAGTTCAGCAGTTAGATGCGGATCAGTTTTAAGCATTTCGGCAGCATATGTTATCGTTCCCGGAGACTTGTTATTTTTCAGAGATTTGATAGCTGTTATTATCTCTGTTTTGGAAGGGGCATCGCAAGATATACGCAAGTCTATATTCTGTGGATTTTCGACAATTTCATCTGCGTTATCCCTGGGCGTGCCTGGCATCTCCTGAAAGTGCTCTTTCCATCTCTCTATTTGGTCATTTGTTGTAGTAAGTAATTCTCCTGTCTTGGATCTTACGACGTTTGAACAGTTGGGCCCACTTTTTGTTAGACGTCCTAGTAATTTGGTATAGCTCTCTAGTTCTATTGTGTTGTGCAGCTATTTCGGCTTGTTTTGCCAGTTCTTCAGCCCATCTTCTTTTGTCTCTCTTGCATTTCTTTTAACTGCTTTATTTATTGTTTCATATTCCTGTTGTCGGTTTGCTCTTTCTTCTACAGTTCTTGCTTGCAAAATATCTTTTTTTTGCTGTTTTTTTTCTTCGATAAGATTCCAAGTTTCATCTGATATCCATTCTTTTCTATGTTTCTCTTTTTTACCCTGTTTTTGTTGCTGTTTTCCATAAATTGGGAAATTTATGTTTGGTTCATATACGATTATATATTTTTAATAATATTTCTACTGCTTTGTCAGATAGGTGTTTCAAAAAAGAAGCTGGGATGTCATCGGTGCCAGGGGATGTGTCCTTTAAATAATCTACCATCTATCTTAGTTCTCTGATTGTGATAAGTGCATTTATAGGTTCATTATTGTTTACTACGTTAATAGGGATAGTTTCTTTTTGTTCTTTGTATGTTAAGAAATCTTTCCCATTTTATCCATTTAATTGAGTTATTTAACAAATTTTGACCGTTGAGCGCCTGAAGTTTAGACAGTTTTATAAATTGCAACAAAATATTTAATATTGTAAATAAAAATTTAAATAGCCGTTTTAGACAAGACGCTATTAGATTGAACAGATGGATGAATTGGGGCGTGAACTGATATTAATGCACATCTGTGACTCAATAAAAGCCACTTAGACTGTCACAACAAAGAAAAAAATGTACATTGGTGCAATAAATATTGTTATACCTACCTACACGGAGACCGTTGTATATGCTTCATAATATTATTGTCTAAAGAAATAACGTGTCATAATTTATTATAATGAGACATGAAATAATGGATTTAATCAAAAGTCAATGACAGCGGATGGCATTTTACTCAAATTTCTCATCAATATTTCGATCATGACAAAGCGTATTATAAAATATACTAATTATAATGTCAACCGTACTATAAAAAGGAAAATGGTTATATAAAGCGAAGTTAAATTACCATAATTTACTTAAAAAAGAGGATTGCCAATTTTACATCAATAAAAAATTGGTTTTAATTAGTCATAAAGATCGAGAATCGCCTCAGAGTTCGATTAAAAAAGTAAGAGTCCCAGTACAGTGGAGGAAAATAACCAAAAAAAATCCAGTTATCTGAATTTTTTTTAACCCTTTCAGCCCTGAATTTTTTTTCAAAAGGAAAATTTTTTCTGTTGAAATTTTCTTTGACACTTTGATTTAATTGGACACCTAAATAATACTGAAAATATTTTTATAAAATGTTTGACATCCAGCTTTGTTATTTTATAAATTGGTGGCAACTGCCACCAAGAGGTTATTAAGGCATAAACAAACATAAAATTATATATAATATTTTATTACAAAAAAGGCTTGTATAAAATATTATGTTTTATTGACGTCTTGTATGATAACTGTTGAAACAATTTCTGTCTTTCAACAAGCACAGAAAGACGTTACACTTTTCACACATCGTGCATGATCCTTGAAAACCGCCACGCTGTTCGTGACCTGTTGTAGAAATTGGCTAGTGAGAAATTTCATTATATCTCACTTCGCTAACAGGTTGTTGCTGTTTTATTCGTTTGGAAGGTTCATCTTTTTGAAATGTAAAAGGTGAACTTCCAGATGAATCTCTAGGAGAAATTCCAGGTGACTGATTTAAAGGATGACCTCTTTTCGGGGTTCCCAGTGGAGCTTTAGAGAAAGCTAGAGCTTCTACAACGTAAAACGTTGCCACAATGCCATATTGAAATACTGAAACATTACCCATAGAGTCCACTTTTTACTTCTAATAATAGTATATTACTTTATGAGGCGGAGAAGCATGACTTTTTTTGACGCGCCCGATATTACGCGCGTAATAGAGGGCAAGTCAAGAAAAGTCGCTTCTTTGCCGAATAAAGTATACTATTTTTGCTTCAAACGTAGCGATTTTCAACCATAAATAAGTCGTCTAGATGTTAGAAATTAAAATAATTAAGTCGTCAGTGGGATTTGCGTCTCCCTGGTTACAGTTGTTTGACAGTTGTCTGCAATTATTAAAGACAGCTTATTGTTGTTGCAACCGCAAGCGCAAATTAGTGCGAAAATGGAAAACCTAAACGAAATTGAGTCCGCGGCTAATGATGCAGTAGCACGTTTGGGGCCCTCTAAGTCCGGAATAAAGTATCGGTTAGCGTACAAGTACTTCCAAGAGTGGTGTGATACAAGAGGAGTACGGCAAGTTACCGAAGACGTTTTACTGGCATATTTTAATATAATGGAAAATGAAAATAAATAGAAATCTTTTACAAAGTGGTCACGATAAGTCATGATAAAATCCGAGTTAGTTATTAGAAAAAAATGTGGATATAAGCAAATTTTTAAAGTTACGTGCCTTTCTGAAAAAACAAGCGAAGGATATACTGCAAAGAAGTCTAAAGTTTTCCCTAAAGATGAGTTTGATAAATTTTTGTTTAAAGCGCCAGATAAGTTGTATTTAGGATTAAAGGTAAAATTATATTGCAAAGCATGTAGTATACTCTACTAAATTATAAAAATATTTCAAATTGTTTTGTTAATTGGGGTTACCGACGCCTGTCGATGCGACGAAACAGTAAAAATGAAGACTGTGGATATTGAGGATAAAGAAAATGTAATAGTTATCAAAATCCCAGACAGTAAAACACGACAAATTAGATCTTTTACGATAACTGGTCAAAACTACATAAAACTGTATAAAAAATATGCATCACTGCGGCCTGAAAATTTCACAGAAAACTGATTTTTATCAAGTACCAAAATGGAAAGTGTTACCGAAGCGTCATGGGAATACATTCGATCAGCGCAGTAGCCCAAAAAGTAGCTAGTTATTTAAATTTAAACGATGCAAGCGCATACCCGGGTCACTCTTTACGACGAACTTCAGCAACACTTTTAATTGATGGAGGCGGAAATCTATAATGCCTCAAACGACATGGGGGCTGGAAATCAAGCACGGTTGCTGAAGGATATATAGAGGATTCAATAAGAAATAAGAACGATAATGCTCAAAAAATTTTAAACCCTCATGATTTGCCAACATCGGGAATGATCGCTGAAAGTTGTTCTCGATCATCAGTATCATCAACAATTACCAATGTGTATCAAGAGTCGGGAACATTTTTGCACGGTTTCAATTTTGAAAATGCCTCATTAACTAATTGTACTTTCATTATTACTATAAATAAAAATGATGGTTAATTTTTGTTAATGACATTTGTATTGTTGCTTTGTGACATGTTTCATATTGTTGCCATGACAACATTTTTCCCTCCGCCGTAAAGAAATGGGAAAAAAACTGCTGCCGGCGGAGACATCAAACTTTGACAGGATCAAGTTAGATAAGTAATGTCATCATTATTTGACGTTTAAAGAAAAACGTTCTATACAGTGATACAAGCAAATCATTTTTATCCGCGACCCCCATATTTTGAATGCAAAGTTTTATTACTGCTAGACGTTCAGCTTGTATATATGTTGTGCTATTGTAGATTAGGGATATTGTGGAAGAAATTACAAACATGAACTGGCGCTGGGCAGGTCACGTAGCCCAATATAATGAAAATAGGTGGATACGGAGAATTCTAGAATGGAGACCAAGGACCACAACAAGAAGCATGGGAACACCTAAAAAAGATGGGTAGATGACATAAGAGTAGAAGCAGGCAAACAGTGGATTAGATTGCTGTAACATATAGAAAAAAGTAAGCAATTGGGAGAGACCTACATTCAAGAGTAGATGGAAAATAATTGACAAATAGAGATTTCTTTCAAATTTGTGTAAAAAAATATCAGCTCTTCAAATTTATGAAAAAAGATTTTATTTTATTTTAAGTGACTGTTATTTTTCACAAGAGTTTTACGTTCTAAAAATGCTTTTTTCACTTTTTTGATACATATTGATAGCTTATATTCTATTATTACTATTTATTTATATTTATACATATTTATATACTATAACTACTAGTATATTATAACTCCTCAATATTCATTTGCTATAACGAGTCTTTAGCACGTCACTGCTCATCCTTCATAAAGGTTTTACCTTCTGGTCTGTGATAATTGGTAAGTAAAACGTCTTAAATTATTTTTTATTGTGTTAATACTACTCAAGTAGCCAATAAATGGAAGTTTTAATTTAAATTGTTAGTTTAGTATGATAAATTTAAATATTCCTTCTCTCCATTTACAAGTATTAGATAGACATAATTTTTCGAGTATTTAATCGTACTTAAACTTTTTTTAGGCATATTTTACATCATATCAAAAAAAGGACTTTATTCTGAAAATACAACGAGCGAGTCTTAGCCAACAAAATATAACGAAGAAAAGGATCGTATCACTTTTTAGTCCATAAAACCATTTATATAAGGACTGTAAAATAAACAAAACGATAATATTTTGGATATAAAATGCATGAAACAAAAAATGAAATCTTGCAGGTCATAATTCAAGGCTAGTAATAATTCCTGAAGAATTCAAAAGGAAGGTAAAACAACTTTTTACAGAAGCTTGATCGAAACTTAGAAGGGCTATTATAAGTGTTAATGGCATTTAAAGAAGCAGATAAAAAATCTCATTCCTTCTATATTCAAATAATTAGTTCAAACATTAGTTGGAATCCTTAACTTTTTTGGATCTATAGCAATTGTATCAATTAATCCTAAACTAGTGCGAGATACGGACAGATGGTCATATGATCTGAATATAAATATTTTTAATTGTATGAATTATTTATCAGACATAACAATAAAACTTTTGGTAACTTACCTTGACATTTTGAGTTTATGTGTCGAAAATTAGATGAATTTTATTTCCTGGAATAATAAATTCTGTTGACAAAATTTAATTGAATTCAAACTGGTATTAAAATTATCAATAAAGCGTATAAAAGGACACCTAACTAAATTAGGGCCTAAATGTAAATATCTTAAATAGGTGTTTAAACTTTTTTCAATGCCATTAAATTTATGTGTTACTAATATTTAGGTAAATCTTTTATGACTAGAACTATCAAAATAAAGTATATATATATAATATATATATATATATATATATTATATATATATATATATATATATATATACATATTATATATGTAAAAGATATACAAATTTTTTAGCTACTGCTTTGACCAGTTGTTGACCAGTTGTTGACAAATGAAACAACTTATTCCAGTGCTTAGAAACCAGAGGAAGGAAAAGTATAAAGCAACCAAACCTGTTAGACTACTGACAGAAGAGGAACAAAATAAATATGAAAGAATAGTCAGTAGAGATTAGATAATATTGCAGAAAGTGGGGATATTATTGAACAAACATGTATGCAAATAAAAGTATATATGACCAAAGCAGCTCAGACCAGTAATAGAAATATAAAACACGAATACAAAGAATGGTTCGACGATGAATGTAAAATGGAGCTAGATGAACGAAATAAATTAAGAATGAAAATGATGCAAGAAAAAACAACAGAGATTGAGAGAAAATACAATGAACAAAGGAAAAGAGCCAAAAGAATAATAAGATCAAAGAAAAGAAAATACAATGAAGATAAATTGAAATGAATAGAACAGAGCTATAAAAATAGAGAAATTAGAAACTTATATTAGGAGGTGAAAAATGAGAAAAAAGGGGTACCAAGGAAAACCTGTACATTACAAAAACAAAAGTAGAAGAAATTTAGTAAGTGACGAAGAAATATTGAGCAGATGGAAAGAATACTTTGAAGAACTTTTAAATGAAATTCCCACTACAGAATATGAAGAAGAAGAAGAAGTGAAGGAAAATGTCGATCAAGAACGAATAGAGGAAAGAGCGCCTAACGAAAAGGAAATAAAAGAAATAATAGAGAAACTAAAGAATAATAAAAGCCCAGGAAGAGATGAAGTAACAGCAGAAATGTTTAAATATGGATGACCAGTACTAATTAAGCATTTGGAAAAGTTGCTAAAAGACATATGAGAACAAGAAAAATTACCGAAGGAATGGACCGAAGCGACACTGTGCCCTTTTCACAAAAAAGGCGACAAAAGATGACATAGGAATATATCAATGTGGATTCAGGAAGAGGGCGCAGCACAGTAGATCAAATTTTCCTACTGCGCAAAATACAAGCAGAAAGCTACGAATATGGGAAACCTACAATGGCCCTATTCATCGACTTTAAACAAGCGTTCGATAGGATAAAACGCAAAGAAATATACAAAGCACTACGTGAAATGAGAATTAGTGAAAAACTGATAAGAATGGTAAAAGTGACACTACGAAGAATAGAGAATAGGGTTAAAATAAATGGCGAAGAAACAGATAAGTTTGAGGTCAGTGAGGGGGTGCGACAAGGTGACCCACTGTCATCGCTGTTGTTCAGTATCGTCCTCGAAGTTACCATCAGAGAAGGTGAAATCAACAGGTCAGGACTTATATATCAAAGAAAACACCAATGCTTAGCATTCGCTGACTACATTGTACTAAGAGCCAGAAGTAAGCAAGAATTAAAAGACATAACAAAAAGATTAGAAATGAAAGCGAGAAAGAAAGGGATGTACATAAATGAAGAAAAGACCAAATATATGAAATGGACAGAAAGATATTACCTACAAGAACAATATCTGACAGTAATAACAGATGAAAAAACATATAAATTCGAAGAAGTAGAAATATTCCAGTATTTAGGAGCGACATTCACGAGAAGACCAAATATGAAGGAAGAAATCCAAGCGAGAATTATGGCCGGTAACCGTTGTATTTTTGCACTAAACAATTTATTAAGCGAAATGAGGTTGAATGCTCGAATAAATGAACTTTGAAAAATAGGGCTATTATCTAGCACAAGTTAATTAAATCTAGCTAGCTATCTACCTATCTTTTTTAAGGTAACTATTTAACATCTTCTTCATGAATGTGTGGTACTCCTAATGTAAAAATTTTTAGATGAACTGATGATGTTATCAGAATTCGATAGCGAAACGTCTTCAAAATAGATGAAGTAGTATCAACTTTGTCTTTTATTTCTCCACCTAGTTGACCGATAATTGAACCCACCACTCATCTGAGTGATCCTTATTTATATATATATATATATATATATATATATATATTATATATATATATATATATATATATATATATATATATAATGACCAGTTGAGACTCCGAATATATATATATATATATATATATATATATATATATATATATATATATATATATAATGACCAGTTGAGACTCCGAATATGTAAATAAATGACGAAAGGAAAACACAATTCGTCAAACTTTCTTTGTATGAATTGGTATCAATATACTGTTATAACGTTATTTCTGTACGCCCTAGTCTTCAGACTGTTGGGTCCCACTATTTTCACTTTCTCAATGGTAAACTGCAAAATGCACCATCTATTTTGGTAGTCTTAAATGAAAACGACTGTAGTTTTCTGTCTTTTTGAATTGTACAAAATGTGTAAAAGATTAATGCCAGTGAATAATAAAGGTAAAACGTGATGCCATGTCTCGCAAAAAATAAAAAAGGTATATCGATGGAAGGCAACCGTAAATAGGTAATTTTGACTATTTGGTCGCCATTATAGAAAAAAACATTTAACTTTAAAAAGAAAAAGACAGTTAAGATTTCGGCAATTCATAGTCGCTCTGAACGTGAAAATAAATCTCTTCTGTCTTAGGAAGCAACTCTAACATGGCTTCGAATGGACGCAAATAGCGACATCTGATATTAACATCCATAAACTAATTTTCGAAACCAAATTCAGATTTTTGCTTTAATCTGTGCCTTCTAAGAATTGCAAGGCAAAACAGACGTTAATAAATATATTATTTTCTTCTTCTTAACGTGCCCTATCAAGTCCCCTTGACGTTGGCGATTAACATGGCGAAACTGTCTCTGTCTCGAGCTATTCTAAAGAGTTGCTCAGCTTTCTTTATTCCTGTCCACTCTCTGATATTCTTCAACCAAGAGGCCTGCTTTCTACCAATTCCTCTGCGTCCTTCGATTTTACCCATCATAATAAGTTGAAGAATATTATATCGGTCTCCCTTACTACGTGTCCAAAATAGGCCATCTTTCTACATTTGATGTTATCAAGCAGCTCGCGAGCAGCATTTGCTCTCTCAAGGACTGCCACATTTGTCAGCATAGCCGTCCATGGAATTTTTAGTATACGTCTGTGCAGCCACATTTCAAAGGCCTCCAGACGATTAATGGTGGATATTTTTAATGTCCATGCTTCGACACCGTATAAGAGGACTGACCAAATGTAGCATTTAACCATACGCTTTCGAAGTTGAAGTTTCAAGTTATCATTACAGAAGAATGACCTCATTTTTAAAAATGTCGTGCGGGCTATCTCGATTCTACATTTTATCTCTTGATCTGGATCTAGTTGTTCAGTAATATGGCAACCAAGATATTTAAAACTGGACACTCTTTGAATTATATGACCATCAACATATAATCGTGCATCTTGATGTGCTAAACGGCTAAACACCATGTGTTTTGTTTTTGAACAGTTTATGTTTAGGCCAAACTCTCTTCCCACTGTATCAATGGCATTTAAAAGGTATTGTAATCCATTCATGTCATCACTTAAAATAACTGTATCGTCTGCATATCTGATTGTATTTATCAGAATTCCATTAACTTTCACGCCCCATTCCAAATTATGCAGCGCTTCTTTAAATATTTTATCTGAATATAAATTAAATAACAGTGGGATAGTATACAACCCTGTCTGACACCTCTTTGTATTTTACATATTTCTGTTGATTTTCCGTTTATGCAAGCTGTCGCTGTTTGACGCCAGTATAACTTTTCTATGAATCGTATGTCTTGACTATCAACTTCTTTATCTTTTAATATTGTAATTAATTTGTGATGCTGTACTCGATCAAAGGCCTTTTCATAGTCAATAAATACAGCAAAGACGTCTTTCCTTTGATCTCGACATTTCTGCAGTAATACATTTAGTGCAAAGAGGGCGTCCCGAGTTCCCAGTCCATTTCTGAAGCCAAATTGTGTTTCATCCTGATCTTCTTCACATTTATCTCTGATTCTACTGTGGATGATGCGTAGAAATATTTTCAAAGTGTGGCTCATAAGGCTTATCATTCTATAATCGCTACAGTTTTTCGGACGTTGTTTTTTTGGTAGTGTTATGAATTCGGACTTTAACCAATCTTCAGGGATATCACCAGTCGAATAAACATCATTGAAAAGTTTGACCAGTATTCCAATGTTCTCCTCATTTATAAGCTTTAACATCTCTGTCGGTATGTTATCAGGGCCAACTGCTTTCTTGTTCTTTGCTAACTTTATAGCATGCAGTATTTCTGATTTTAGTATTTCTGGTCCTTCACCTTCAACTAAAGTCTCCGGTTCTTCGGGTCTATCATCATTATACAGTTCACTTATATAATTACACCAGGTTGTTCGAGTTTCATGTTCGTCTATTATCATTTTTCCCGACGAATCGGTTATAGTATGTGGAGTTTTCTTATAATAAAGACCAGCTACTTCTCTAACTTTTTTAAACATATTAAACGT
Source organism: Diabrotica balteata (assembly GCA_918026665.1). Taxonomy (NCBI): domain Eukaryota; kingdom Metazoa; phylum Arthropoda; class Insecta; order Coleoptera; family Chrysomelidae; genus Diabrotica; species Diabrotica balteata. The sequence goes on along the minus strand of OU898279.1, from coordinate 6,218,831 downwards.
ATCATGTTTTTCATTCAACTTTTCTAATTCCTTGCATTTATCCTCCATCCATTTTTCTTTAGCCACCTTTATTTTTTGTTTAATTAGTTTCTGTTTTTCCTTATATTCTGTCTTGTTACCTTTCAGTTTCCTTCTCTGCTCCATTAATTCCAGGATTTCATCAGTCATCCATTGTTGTTTTTTGTGAATGTGTAACGTTGTTGAATATTTTTCTATTACTTTCAAGGTAAGATCTTTAAATGTGTTCCATATTTCTGTGTTGTTTTCATTTATTGATTTCTTTAGCTCATTGTTTAAGTCATTTTCTATTAACGTTTTGTTGGATATTGAGATATTTAATTTTGGTGTTTTGGGGCTTTCTTGGACTTTTTTGAGCTTCACTTTGATGTCAGTTATTACAGGGTTATGGTCTGAACCGATATCTGTACCAGGATATGTCGTTACTCTGGTGACGCCATTCTTAAATCTCTTATTTACCAGAATATAGTCTATCTGATTTCTAATCATATGTAGTGAATTATCTCCTGTAGTATGTATGTAGTGAATTATTATTTACCTTTTAATAAAAATATTGTGCTTTAATTACAAAAAATATATAATATTCAGTGTAAAAGGAGACACGGGAAAATAGTTTCGAAACAAAATTATTTGTCTCAAGTAGTTGTATTTTTCTATGCTGAGGAAAAATCTCATTCCTTTAGTAGTTTAAAGATTTATTATAATATTAAAATGCTTACCATTGAGATTCTAAAATTCCATCTAATTTAATTTGCAATTATAATTAATTTCAATGTTGGTTAAAATTGGTCTGCTCTTCGTCTACATTTCAAATTACGTGGGCAGAGAAAGATAATTTCTTCTTGCTAAATTTTAACATATTTGGACCACCCCAGATAATTTTGTTAAAGAATTAAAATAAAAATTAGGTTAATAGAATCGGTCGTAAACAAAACTTATATTAATAATTGCCTGTGGCTATTTATTGGTAGGTTTATGTCGACATATGCAAACATTCTTGTTAATCGTGCTCTTAATGTTTGTTAACTGATTTTGGATGCCAAGGTTTTACGTGTAAGATAATGGTGAAAACTATGTTTATCTGTTAATGTAATCACAATTTGTAATAAGAATGTCTGAAAACGTGTAATTAAAAAAAATGGACTAAAATCGCCATCGACTGATTACTTGACTCTATAAAACATGATTTTTTTGTACCATATTTGATCTTGGAATGGAACATATGAATAAATACGAAATAGTGATAATTTGAGCTACAATTATCATCATCAGTTGGCGCTACAGCCCTTCGTGAGCCTTGGCCTGCTTCAAAACATTCTTCCATCCTTCCCTATCGAGTGTCTGTCTTCTCCAGCCCCTCACTCCAATCTCCCTCAGATCTTCCTGTACATCGTCCAGATATCTGAGTTTAGGTCGCCCCCTTCTTCTTCTTCCGACCGGCCTATTTAGCATAGTTATTTTAGTGGGATCACTCTCATCCATCCGCATAACGTGGCCCACCCACCTTAGGCGGTTTATCTTGATGGTCTTCACAATATCTGCATCACCAAAAAGTCTATAGAGTTCAAAGTTATATCGCCTTCTCCACAGACCCTGTTCGTTTACTCCGCCAAATATGGTCCTCAATACTTTTCTTTCAAAGACTCGTAGTAACTCTTCATCTCGGGTCGTCATTGTCCATGTTTCCGATCCGTATGTGAGCACTGGGCGTATTATTGTTTTATAAAGTTTGCACTTTGTTGCTATTGACATACTTCTCGCTCTTAGTTGAGGGCCCAGGCCGAAATAACAGCGGTTAGCCACGCATATTCTTTTTTTTTATCTCGTTGGATGTGTTATTTTTGTAGTCTACCAGTGATCCTAAGTAGCAGAATTCTTCTACCATTTCTATCGTTTCGTGTTGCACCTCTAAGTTATTTTGTTGAATTCTTGATATGGCCGGCATATATTTAGTTTTCTGGATGTTAATCAGAAGTCCGATGTTTTCTGCGGCATTTTTGATACGTGTGAAAGCCTCCACTGCTTCATTTTGGGTTCTTCCAATTATGACGATATCATCAGCGTATGCCATTATTTGTATACTACGGGTATATATCGTACCTTTTAAGTTTATTCCCGAATCTCTCATAACTTTTTCTAACGCTAGGTTGAACAGCGTGCACGATAGCGCATCTCCCTGGCGTAGTCCTCTGTTGGTTTTAAATGGTTTTGAAACATCCCCTTGTACGCGCACTTTACATTCGACTTTCATCATTGTCATTTTAATTAATTCTACCAAACCTTTTGGTATTCCTAATTCGATCATCGCCGAATATAATTGGGACCTGTCAATAGTATCGTACGCTGCCTTAAAGTCTACGAAGATGTAATGGCAGTCTATGTCGTACTCCGTCGTTTTTTCTAATATTTGTCTGATAGATGATATGTGATCAATGGTAGATTTGTTTTTCAAGAAGCCTCTTTGATAGGATCCTATTATATTGTCAGTATACCGTGCCAGTCGTTCGTTAAGTATCAGGGACACAATTTTGTATGCTGTATTAAGAAGGGAAATCCCTCTAAAGTTGGAGCATTCAATAACGTTTCCTTTTTTGTGTATGGGGCATATAATTCCAGTATTTCAATCTTCTGGTAACGCGCGTTCTTGCCATACCTGTATTAGTAGTTTGTGAAGGAGGGTTACAAATGTTTGACTGCCATATTTAAATATTTCTGCTGGTAGGTTGTCTGCTCCGGGTGACTTGTTTCTGGCTAGAGACTGAATTGCTTTGTTTATTTCTTCCAAAGTTGGTAGTTCAGTATCCTCGTGTTCTATTTCTATATCATATCTACCTTCAGCTCTACTTTCTCCATTAAGTAGCGTACTAAAATGTTCCTGCCATCTTTCTAGTACTTCCACTCTCTCGTTTAAAAGAATTCCGTTAAGGGCCTTGACTTGGTTCGCTTGTGGTTTGAAAACTTTTCTTTTTGTGTTAACCTGTTTGTAAAATTTTCTGTATTCGTGTTCTCTATTAAGGTTTTCCATTTCTTCGAACTCTTTATTGATTTGTTGCCGCTTTTTCTGTTTGTGTTTTTGTTTTTCCTCTCGTCTCTTTACTCGATATTCTTCAACATTGCTCCTAGTCCTTCTGTTGATCATTTTCATATACGCGTCGTTCTTCTCTTTCGTTACTCGTTGGCATTCCTCATCAAACCAGTTGTTTCGCTGTCCTTTGGGTACTTCACCCAGCACTTCCTCTGCGGTCTCTTTGAGCGTGGTTTTCATAAACTCCCAATTTGTGTTAAGTTCAGTGGGATATACCTCACTTCTGGGATATTCTGATATTTTGCGATCTAAGCATATTTGGTGATAGCATGATGATGATGATCTAAGATATAAGTTTCTTACGACTTCAGTACACTTTAATTTATCAACATTATATTTGATTATTTTTGGTTTAGTGCTACAATTATATCAAATAAAAAAAAAAAGAAGAGAGGAAACAACAATTTAATTTTTTTTCCATAGCTAATGTTAAAGTGTTTTGAGTATAACGACTATAACAACTGTTTTGAGTACATAAAGTATCCCTTTAACCGCAAGGGTAGATAAAGTGACACTTTAACAGCAAGAATAGATAAAATGTTTAATTTTTTTTATTCAATAAAATTTACAAATTTAAATACATTAATGATTAAAAACAACTGAAATTTTACAATTAACATTATTAGAAATATCTATTTTTGGAGCATCACAATTTGTACTCGTTTGCTTAAACACTTGTTTCGAGGTACTAGATTTATTTTCTGGTCCGCCAAGTATACACTTGGATATAGCGATCTTATTGCTTATAAACTCTTCAATGTAAGATTCTGCAACAGATGACGATTTCCATCCACCTAAACGTTTAACTTTTACTAGATCAGCTCCAGAATTTGCGAACATAGTAGCTGAAGAACTAAATAATCTTGTTCTTGAATATGTAATTAGACGGTTGACGGTGAGCAGAAATAACATACTTACAAACAAATCTACCCAATTAGCAGCATACGCAGATGACATAAACATAATGAGCAGAACAAAGACTGCGGCAGAAGAAACCTACGTTCAGTTGAAACAGATTTCAGAAGTTGTAGGGCTAACAATAAATACAAATAAAACAAAACTACTCATACAAACTAGATCAAATAGACAGGCGCAACAACAACAATTTATAGACGATATAGAATACGTGAATAGATTCACGTATTTAGGAATGGATCTGGTCGAAAATAATGAAGAAGAACCGGAAATAAATAGAAGGCTTATGCTGGCAAACAAAGCCTATTTCGCGATGGGCCACATATTCAAATCGCGAGACGTACACCGGAAAACAAAACTCCGGATATATAAAACAATAATCCGACCCATAGTAAGTTATGGGTGTGAAACATGGGTTATAACACAGAAATCTACCAATGCATTAGACGTGTTCGAAAGAAAAATATTGCGTAGAATACTGGCTCCAATAAAGGAAAATAACAACTGGCGAATTAGATATAATAACGAAATATACGAACAATACACTGAACCAACACTAGCACAATACACTAGACTGCAGAGATTACGATGGGCAGGGCATGTGGCCCGCATGCATGAGAACAGAATCCCCAGAAAATTACTAAACGCAAGAATGCAAGGAAAAAGACCTGTTGGAAGACCAAAAAAGAGATGGGAAGACGAGGTAGATGAGGATGCCAAAAATCTCCTAAAAACGCGTTCATGGAAAAGAACAGCAGTAAATAGAGATGTTTGGAGAGGTTTAATGAAGGAGGCCAAGGCCCGGCTTGGGCTGTAGTGCCATTGGATGGATGGAGTAGCTGAAGAACAACGGAAACAATGCCCCGTGTACATTTCTGAATTTGCAAGTTTCAAAAAATCTGCAATCTTTTTGGGAATATTATATATAGTGTTAATCCCCACAGGTTGAGTAGTGCACTTTTGCTGTCGGTAATTTTCATTCACCAACAACGTACACTTTAGCATCGAATAATACGACCATAATGACGATATCATCGCTTTCTTCGACTTTTCAGAAAAATACGCCTGAAGTATTTTTTCACTCACGCCATTGATATTTTTAATGCTTTTCCACTTTTTAAAAGACTGGTATTCTTTCTCATACATCATCCTAGATTTTTGTGGCAACAATAAACTTTCTGCTTCCAACGCTGCATTTTCTACATTTGATAGGCAGGTTTTCCTTTTCTTGTGTCGAGTCTTTTCCGATCATTTCGTATTTATTCACTTTGTACACAAAACACAACAATATTTTCCGCAAAAACCAAAACGTAACATTTGTTTGCATTTGTGAAGAGTAATTCATATCCCTAGCAACGGAGCAACACAATTGCGATTTTTGTGCTAAAAATTACAATTTTCTTTGAAATTCTATTTTTCACCTGAACTTGTAGTCTTGCTGTAGAAAAAATGTTGTATTGCACACGACAATAAAATCGCATTATCTTCTCGAGCATAATCGAGACTGACGTCTCGACGCTAAAAAAACGCTCTCGCAAAAAAGGTAAAGGAAGCAAAGAAGATAAATTCGAGGTGAAGAGACTAACAACCCTGAAAACAGACTAGAAACACTGAGAAAAAATTTGAACACAAACTTACAGAAAAACTAGAAGACCAAATGAGTAGTACTGTTGAAAACATAGATAATTACTGGAATTAGTTCGAGAATATCCTGAAAGAAGAAGCAACAACAGTTGTAGGAAAGAAGAAACAAGAAAGGAAGGGGATAGAATGGTATGATGCGGAATGCGCACAAGCAACTAAAAAAAAAAAAAGAATCAGGCGTATGGGGAACTCCAAAACAGAAGAACAAGACAAAATAAAGAGAAGTACCAACAGATGAGATAAGCAGAATAGAAGTGTACAGATATTGGCCTACGCAGATGATATTGACATAGTAACACGGACAAAAAGAGAGCTGATACAGGCTTTTGAAACATTAGAAAAACACGAAGACAATGGAACTACAGGTCAACTACACCAAAAGATCTGGTGACAGAAGCACACACATTCGAAGGAGTCTCGGAGTTTATATATCTTGAAAACATTTTTTTTTTGTTTTTTGTTTTTGTTTGTTTTTTTTTAGAACGATTTCCGAAGTGGAAATTGAAACGTCAATAAACGTATTTTTATCTTAATTGTGGCTTATTTCCAGTTTAATAGTAAATTAACAACCTAGTAAGCGCAAAAAATTAAGAGAAGAATATACCTGGCAAACAGAGCTTACTTTGGACTAAAGCAGTTCTTAACGTCACACATAATTAGCAGAAAAACCAAGATAATCTAAACCAAGACTAATATATGAAACACTTATTAAACCTGTCCCTGACATACGCATCAGAGACTGATGCGTATGTCAGAGATTGTATTAAAAATGCAACATCGTTCGGTCTATTCAAATTAATAGTATTAAGGTGGCTAGGACACCTAGAAAGAATGGAAACTGGAGACCCCCAAAGACACATTATATATCAAGAGCCAGTAGAAACCAGGAAAAGAGTCAGGCCAATATCTAGATTTAAAAACTCAAGTCGAAGATGACTTGAGGATTCTAGGGGTTAGAAATTGGAAAGCCAGGGCGAAAGATAGGAGGGAATGTAGACCAATTCTTGAACAGGCCAAGACCCATCCAGGGTTGTAGAGCCAAAGATGATGATGATGAATAGTTTTCATTACGGTATTTTCTATAACTAGGAAATTCAAAAATGTTGTTCAATGCATTTAAACTTTTATAATTTATGCTGCGCTTTTACGTATATATGACTGACAATTTTACGTTACATACAAAACTTACTGATTATTTAAATTCGTTTAATTGATGTTTGATAACACCTGTGTAATATCTCCTACTATCTTTATTATCAAAATCTTACAAAATATCCCATACAGGGCGTGTGTTGTTATTATGCAAAAAGAAATACCCAGAGTAGTGAGATAAATCTAGGTCGACCCCATCAAATTGATTTATCACCTTTATGTTACAGAACGCGACAAAATTTAAAAAATGAATTGTGGAATGTCGTCGACAAGATAAAACCTTATCGCTTTACAAGAATGCGTGGGTAATATATATCAAAACTATTATGATTTATTTCTTTTAATAAGAAAATGCAATGGTAGAATAAGTTGCAGAATGAATATAATACAATTAAAATTGTTGCGTCGTCGAATGATATATGCAAATTATTATACTTATTAATGTCAGATCGAGAGTTTTAAAAGTATCTAAACAACCAGAAAATTACATTTACGATATGATTTTTATCTTAAGTGATTTATAAGACATTTCTATAAGAAAAATTCAACGAGCTGTGTATAAAACGTTGAAATTGAAAGATCAGTTTCTATTTCCTCTTCCTTATAATTTAATATCTTGAATCGTTATCATAGCCTTGATTTGCATTATTATATTGGCTATGGATTTCATTATATTGTTACACAATTATTTTCTGTCGTTTTTCTATGTTGAATTTGTTTTACTTGTTATATATATTTTATACTCTGACAAAAAATTGGTAAGGGTAAGGTAATTATTTTAGAAGTATTATGCAAGAAGTTGTCCTATGACAATTTCCTATTTATATTTTAATTTTAACAAAAATTATTTGAATATTTGTCATCTACAAAAAAAATTGTAAAAATAATGAAGATGAATGGGAGTGTCTCGCACTCAGTGACTGTTAGGATGGTTTTCAAGCCATAGAGCATATTTTTGAGAGTAATTTGTGGTCTCTTCTTTAACAGTCTTGAGATAAAGGTCATGCCATGATGCATATGTAATGACGCGTAGGACTTTTTATTGAAACCTCCAGATTAGACCTGGACGCTGATCCCCACAGCTGAATCCCATAATTCCAAACTGATTTATACATCAATACATTGTTATGAATATACAGTCGTGATCTTTTACCTTCTTCAGCCTGTGTTCGTCCACTGCTGGACATAGGCCTCCTCCATTTGCTTCCATTGATTTCTACTTTTGGCAATTCTCATCCACTGCTTGCCCGCGACTATTTTGATATCGTCTGTCCACCTCTTCTGCGGTCTGCCTACTCCTCGCCTGTTTTCTCTTGGTCTCCAGTTTGTTAATCTTTGTGTCCATTTTTCGGGATTATCTCGGGCAACGTGTCCTACCCATTGCCACTTGAGCCTTGCAATACGTTCTGAGACATCAGTATTTTTGTTCTTTCACGAATGACGTTATTTCGAATCCTGTCTCTCAAACTAATCCCTAGCATGGCTCTCTCCATTGCTCTTTGGGTTGTACTGAGCTGCTCTAAGGTTTTCTTTGTGAAGGCCATGGTCTCCAGTCCATATGTAATTACACGCAAGATACATTTGTCATAAACTCTACGTTTTAGACACATTGGTATATCTTTATTCTTCAAAATAAAGCTTAATTTGCCGAAAGCTTCCCAAGACAGTTGTATGCGTCTTTTTATTTCGGCTATTTGATTTTCTTTGCCGATTTTAATGGTATGTCCAAGATATATATATATATATATATATATATATATACTATATATACATATATATATATATATATATATATATATATATATATAATATATATATATATATATATATATATATATATATATATATATAATGGTCTACATTTTCAAGACTGACGTTGTCAATAACAAGATTAGTTTTGTATATTACTCATTATTTTTGTTTTCTGAAGGTTCATTTTGAGACCTATTTTATTTGACTGCTGGTTTAATTCCTTCAACATTTGCTCCAGTTCCTTGATATCTGTACTAAATAATACTATGTCATCCGCAAACCTTAAATGACTCAAACGTACACCATCAATGTTTAGACCTTTTTCCTCCCAGTCAAGCTGTTTGAATAGAATTTCCAATGCTAAGGTAAAAAGCTTTGGTGAAATAGTATCACCTTGTCTAATACCTTTTTCAAGGCGCATTTTTTCAGTTTTTTTGTCTTCATTGATTTTGATATGGAATGTGGCCTATTCATAAATGTTTTTAATGAGTGTAGTGTACCGTGAGTCTATTCGAGCATCCTTCAGGGCTGACAAAAAGGACCAAGTCTCAATACTATCGAAAGCCTTGTGAAAGTCGATAAATGCCATATGTAAGGGTACATTATATTCTGTGGTTTTTTCTACTAGTGTTCGGATGGTTTGTAAGTGATCATTAGCACCAAACCCTTTTCTAAATCCCGCCTGTTCAACCAGTTGATATAAATCAATTTTTGTGTTATGCGGTTGGTTATTATTCTTGTTAACAATTTGTATAAGTGTAACAACAAACTTATAGGTCTGTAGTTTTCAATATTAGTAGTGTCTCCTTTCTTGTGTAAAAGTATTATTTCGGCGTTTTCCCATAGGCTAGGTATTCTTTTTTCTGTTAGAAACTTATTCAGTAAAACTTCCACAACTTCTACAACGACGTTGCTGCCCATTTTTAACATTTCAGACGTTATACGATCCTCGCCAGGAGCTTTTTTGTTTTTCATTTGCTGTAAGGCATGTCTAATTTCCGAAGAGGTTATTTTAGGGAGGGTTTCCGAGCCGACGTTTAGAATTGTTCTGTGGTCTGTTTCGGGGTTCTCTATAGTAGATGTACATATAACAATTCTTATAGAACGTTTGTATCTTTTACCTAGTAATCAGTAATGTCTGCCAAGCTTAAGGCCCAGCTCTTTTCTTTGCACAAATATATACTTCTTCCCTGTTAGGCTCATGTCGAGATGCATATCCAGACATTTGACATAATCTTTTTTTGGTAACTCTTGGTTAATTAAAGACACTGGTGGGCATATGCTTTTTCTATTAGTAAATATTATATAGATTAATTTTCTTTAAATTCATTCATTATCTTTAAATTCATATGATCGCAGAAACTTATTAATCTTTCACCGTTTTTTTTTTATTTTTTCCCCTCAAATGGACCGACCACTTTGCTATTTACTTTTCTTCCGGTTCTAGCATTTAAGTCACCTACTAAAATTACTTCCTTCCTAGTTTCCAATACTCTCTACCAGGTCCGTCAATTCGTCGTAAAATTTATCCTTTACCTCGTCATTTTCATCTTCAGAAGGTGCATATGCGCCCACTACCACTATGTCTCGTCCTTTTAGCTTCATCTCAACTTTTATTAGCCTTTGGTTTTATTTTGTTTCGTGACAGCCTTTTCTTTATCAATATACTTACACCTGCTGCTGCTCTTCTGTCTTTTCCTACTCCACTATAGAAATGAACAAAATCTTTAAACTCGTTTGTCCCTTTCCCTTTCTTTTTTGTTTCTGTAAGGACTGTTACATCTAATTGAAATCTCTTAATTTCTTTCAACACCTTATCAAGCTTAGTCCGAATACCTTGCACATTCCATGTTCAACTCATTAAAATTTTTCGTAAGCTGGGTCGTTTTCCGTTAAGACCGTCCGGCGTTTTCTTTCTAGGATTTTTTGCAATACAGTTTTTTTCCGTGTGATGGGGAGCAGGCCCATCGCCACAACCTCCAATCCTGGTGGACCGGGAAGATTTCTGTAGGGGCCTTCTACCCTTAGCCGAGTGGCCTCAGTTTTTGGGTGCTGGAGACTCGCCCTCACCCTTCTCATTCTGAGATAGGATTTGCTGACTATGTGTTAGTTGTTCTATACTTCGAGACGTTTCTTGGTATTTGTGATACCCACATATCGGCATCAGTGAGTACCCCAAGATCTAAAGTCAGCCGTTTCACCATTCTTCTTTCTCAACCGGGCTTGGGACCGGCTTTGGAGGAGTTAAGATTTTAAACCTTTGTATACTATAATATAGTAGTATACTATACAACAATAAAAAGTTATAGGTCTTTCTTCTACAGAAGACGATTTAATCTGCCAAATGTGCTTTGCAAAAGAACGGCCTATGGAAATAAGTTTTAATAATCTTCATTTAAAAAGAAAAAAAGGACATAATTTATATAGGTGTTCTCTATTAATTTTATCAATGGATCTTTTTAAGTTCTTAAAACTAAAACACTAAACAATGCAAGTGTTGGTTCGCCTTAGGCATAGATGTTAACTCTTTTAATGCTTGTTTTTCAAAATACACTTAGCAAATACACACTTCTTCTAGCTGCCGCTTCAACTACTATTTTTGTTGAGAATAAGCCACAATTTAAGTTTAAAATAAGTTTATTTTTCACGTTTCGATTTCCACTTTCGGAAATCGTTCTGGTATGCCACTCGAGAAAACATTCCTCAGCGAACTTTTACTCAAAACATTTATCTCATACATGATTTGTTATACAAATGTAAAAATTCATAGACTCAGACAGTCGATAATAAAAAAGGTAATACATACAGTTTTACAGAGCGTATACAATTTATTGTTACCTTTTTCCACGAAATACCGCATAATACTTATGCAATATGTTCCAGTTTGTATATCCATATAGAACTTCGACTCAATATCGTACCGAATAGATGTGTGCGTGCTACGATAAAAGTTGTTGAATAATCTATTACTGTTGTCTGTACTTTTCATGTAAGCTCGTATTACCATTAAATAAAGGTTGAATTACCACAAACGATAAATAATTGAGCAGGTTTCCAACCTCTTGTCGTATTAAACAGGTGTATCTCCGCAACAGTAGGTAGGTAGCTAATATCGAATATGTAACTCTTTAAACAACATAGTGTATATAAATATTGTCCTAAAGCTTCTTTACAGTAAAATTTTAGTATATTTCACTATTTTTACTGTAAATGTGTCATGGTAAAATTAGCAGTACCTGAACACACTTTCCTTAACATTTTTAGAAGTAAAGTATTAATGTTTAATTCAAAAATATTTAAATTCTGGAATGGTTGCTTTTTTTATTTTATTTTAATTGTGAGAAAATAAGACAATATAGCTTAATTTAAATGTTTTTGAGACACAAACGTAACAGTTTTATTATTTACATGACAATATAACATAGAAACGTGGTGTTTAACATACAAAGGAAAGTGTTTCAGATTCAATTAAAATTACAATATCTGAACATATTAATTTTCTTTAACTTTAGGAAATTGAATTTAAAAAGTTAATCAATTTACAAAAACTGAACAAATGGGTTTTCTTCTTCTGGAGAAGGTTTTGCCGTGCGTGTCCTAGTGTCGTCTGCTGTGCGGTGTCTCCTCAACCAGGTGTTCACATAGGGTTCCACATTCCACTCGTTTATACTTGATCCATTTTTTTTATAAACATAAGGCTTGGAACGTGTCTGGTTAAGAGTCTAGTTCGCAAATCAGTCATTATCTGGTTCATGAGATCAAAACCTCGTTCACATTCTCTACATGGGATCAGTTTAGTGCAATTCAACAACGGGATGAGATCTTTTGGTACTCTTGAAGGTGAAGTGGCCTCGATATAATCTCGAAAGCAGTTTGTTATTTTGGTTTTGTTAAGCTTAAACCTTTTGCAGAGATTTTGAATTTCTTCTTCCCTATACCGTACTGATTTGTTAGTTGGGTACTTTACAGTAATTTTAAATCAAATAGTTGTGAATCATATTGTTGTTTACAGTTTGAAGGCGCTTGACATTGACTCATGACTGGATTTAGTAGTAACCATTCTTCTAGATAAATTGTTTATTACACTTGTTGAAAGTTGTTTGTAGCTGATGGTCGCAATTTTTGGATTGTTTGTAATGGAGACATTGTTGAAATTACCGTAATTATCGAAGACTTCTACACATCCTTGTACAGCTCGTAAGGCCAGCCTTATGAAACAACAAAAGAGATCGTCATAAGAAAAATAAAACACGTGGGATCAGAGGTACTACCAAATATAAAGGGATACGAAAGAGCTTTAAAAGAACTAAAAAATAATAAGGCTCCAGGATACGACGGTATGACTGCCGAGCTCTTGAAAACAAGCAAGACATTAACAATCCCTGTTCTAACAGAGCTTTTTAATAGATGTCTCCATAATAGCCAGATCCCTAAAGACTGAAACAAGGGTCTAGTAATACTCCTACACAAAAAAGGGGACAAATATGATCTACAGAATTATAGACCTATATCGTTGCTCAGTCAAGAATACAAACTATTTATGAGAATTATTAATAACCGGTTAACCTACAAAATTGATAATTACTAACCGGTCGAACAAGATGGCTTCCGCAAAGGATATAGTACATCAGACCATCTGCTGACAATGAGAACATTGATAGAGAAGGCAAATGAATATCAACTACCCGTATTTCTTACCTTCGTCGACTATGAAAAGGCGTTTGATAGTATCGAGATGTGGGCCATAGAACAATACATAATATATATGAAAATGCAACAATGATAGTACAACTAGAAGAAAATACAAATTCCATCCCCATTAAGAGAGCAGTGAGACAAGGAGACGTAATATCGCCAAAGCTTTTCAACCTAGCCCTAGAAGACGTATTCAAAAACTATAAATTGGTCAACCTATGGCATTAACGTTAATGGCAACAAGTTAAACCACCTCAGATTCGCTGACGACATAGTGATTATAGCGAGCACATTCGAGGAACTGCAAATTATGTTGGGGAACTAGCAGCCAGCTTCCAATACGTCGGCCTAAAAATGAATATGAAAAAAACAAAAATAATGACAAACACACATGACCCCAGACATATAACTATAAACGGCATTGAGATAGAACAAATCCAGGAATATATCTACCTAGGCCATATCCTGAGACTTGACAAAGAAAACCAAAGTGCGGAAATTACTAGAAGAGCAAGACTAGCATGGGCAGGATTTGGAAAACTTAGTTGAATACTTAAGAAACCGCAAAATACCCAATACTTGAGGAGCAAAGTGTTCAAACCAATGCATCCTTCCTATCATGACATATGGATGTCAAACCTGGACCCTAACTAAGGCAAACATGAATAAACTAGCCACAACAGAAAGAACAATGGAAAGAGCAATGTTAGGTATACGACTGTCAGATAAAAAGAGAACGACTGGGTAAGATCCAAAACAAAAGTTGAGGACATAACAACAAAAATTGCTAAACTTATATGGAGCTTCGCGAGCCACACTGCTAGACAGAACGACCAACGTTGGAATACTACAATTCAACATTGGAGACCTTACGAAAGTAAACGACCAAGAGGAAGACCACAGATAAGATGGGTTGATGTCATTAACAATAGCCGGAACAAATTGGAAATATATTGCTCAGGATAGAGACCGATGGAAGTAGTTGGGAGAGACCTATGTCCAAACATGGACGACAGAAGGCTAAGAAGAAGAAAAAGAACATAAATTAATAAAAAATCTGTGACAAGTGGATTAGTTTCCATGAAAAATACGCTATCATCATCATCATTTTGGTCTTGGTGTATTGAGTAGTGACTTGCACCATGAAAGTCAGTTAAAGAAACCAGCTTGAGGATGTCAAAATGTAAATATATTAATGAGACAAAAAATAGATAACATTAATCTTAATGAGAAATATAAGAACCTATATGTCGACGCTATAGATAGCAGTTTTGAAAATCATAGAGGAAAAAATATAAGACGGCAGAGGACCTGGTAGTACGCAGAGTTCCTGACTGAAAAACAACAATAATTGCACATAACTCATTTCATATGTTCCTGAGAACCGTACAATGCCGCACATAGTTCAAGCATGTTCAAATGAGCAAAGGTGAAAAAACTTTTTGTGTGCTCCATCGGAAGTTTCCTCGTCGTAGTTTTAGATGATTTTTAATAGTTCTTTCATCTTTTAGGCGTAAAATTTCTCACCAATAGGAACTCCAAAAATTGGGTCCAAATAGAGCTTCTGGACCCCTCCGTGTTCAATGGATATTTTCCGAAACCAATTTTTTGATTTCTTTACCGGACTAATATCCAAACCTTGACTTTTCGTCTGGATTCATTATATCTGTACAAAATTGATCACGCCTCAATAAAGCTTGTCAAACTGACAACAATAGAATTACCAGAATACTTCTTGATAAATCTGTCATAATTATTCCGCTGAGATATTACGGACAGGAAGGAGTTTTGCCAGTAGGATTCGTGGAATTGCTATGATGTTTTATTAGTTAAAAATGGTCTAGTGAAATAGTCCCTAAAAGAGAATACTTTTAACCTAAGGCATGAAAAAAAAATTGTAAATATTAAACATTCGTTATAGTACTATAAATAATATGGTATATTACTCGTATCTAATAGCCATTAGCCATACACGGTATCTACATCTACGACTGGTGTTGAAAACTTCATCGCTGTTAATGATAACCATAATTACAATATTATGTTCGTTGAATAATGTACTACTTTCTTAAATCAATTTCAAATAATTTTAATTAAGACTATACATAGGCAACAATTTACAAAATTAATACGAGATCGTTGATAGTTCTCATCCACTAATTTTCCAACGATTAGAAAACGTTATATTTTAAAATAGACTATATTAGCAATAATTATATTATGTACATAAAAATATCAAATACGTTCATCCATCCAATGGCACTACAGCCCAAGCCGGGCCTTGGCCTCCTTCATTAAACCTCTCCAAACATCTCTATTTACTGCTGTTCTTTTCCATGAACGCGTTTTTAGGAGATTTTTGGCATCCTCATCTACCTCGTCTTCCCATCTCTTTTTTGGTCTTCCAACAGGTCTTTTTCCTTGCATTCTTGCGTTTAGTAATTTTCTGGGATTCTGTTCTCATGCATGCGGCCAGATGCCCTGCCCATCGTAATCTCTGCAGTCTAGTGTATTGTGCTAGTGTTAGTTCAGTGTATTGTTCGTATATTTCGTTATTATATCTAATTCGCCAGTTGTTATTTTCCTTTATTGGACCCAGTATTCTACGCAATATTTTTCTTTCGAACACGTCTAATGCATTGGTAGATTTCTGTGTTATAACTTATGTTTCACACCCATAACTTACTATTGGTCGGATTATTGTTTTATATACCCGGGGTTTTTGTTTTCCGGTGTACGTCTCGCGATTTGAATATGTGGCCCATCGCGAAATAGGCTTTGTTTGCCAGCATAAGCCTTCTATTTATTTCCGGTTCTTCTTCATTATTTTCGACCAGATCCATTCCTAAATACGTGAATCTATTCACGTATTCTATATCGTCTATAAATTGTTGTTGTTGCGCCTGTCTATTTGATCTGGTTTGTATGAGTAGTTTTGTTTTATTTGTATTTATTGTTAGCCCTACAACTTCTGAACTCTGTTTCAACTGAACGTAGGTTTCTTCTGCCGCAGTCTTTGTTCTGCTCATTATGTTTATGTCATCTGCGTATGCTGCTAATTGGGTAGATTTGTTTGTAAGTATGTTATTTCTGCTCACCGTCAACCGTCTAATTACATATTCAAGAACAAGATTAAAAAGTTTTGGAGCCAGTCCGTCACCTTGTTTCAGTCCTTGCGGTTGTCATAAACGCATCAGTGATCTGTCCTTGATTACATACATGTGCTTCTGTTTCTGTCATTGTCATTTGCACTAGTCTTATTAATTTTGATGGTATGCCAAATTCTTGTAATATATTAGGTAGTATTGTTCTATCTATTGAATCATAGGCTTGCTTGAAAATCTACAAAGAGATTGTAGACGTCTATGTCATATTCCCATGCTTTGGCTAGTATTTGTTTAACTGTAAATAGTTGGTCAATAGTAGATCTATTTTGCCTGAACCCTGCTTGATATTCCCGATAATTTTTTCAGTGAGGGGTTGAAGTCTTCGATTAAGAATGTTTGTGAGTATTTTGTATCCCGAACAAAGTAAAGAGATGCCTCTATAATTCTGGCATAACAGTTTGTCTCCTCTTTTATGAATAGGGCAGATTATACTTTTCTTCCATTGTTGTTTTATTCCATCAAATACGTATTTCTTGATTTTTTTCATTATCATGAGTTTGTGCTGTGCCTGTATGGATGTAAAGTAAACAGGAAGAAAATAGCTTAAATCTGAAGTTTGAATCTCTATGTAACCGAGTTTCCACAACAAAATGGATTAAAAATAATTGGTTAAAGGTTGAACAACACGTTTCTCTGTTAGTTGTCGAGTAAAAATATTATTCATAAAGGACAATCATGTCTAAAGCTGCTCTGTTTTTCTATTTTTTGGTAATCCGCTCTATAATTATCGCATACTGTTATGTATCCTATATTTATAACAACTTTTAATCTGTACGAATATTTTGGCATCCAATTAAGTATTTATTAAAAATATCCCCTATTATTTCTAACAGTATGTCTGGTCCATGTTTTACTGATTCAATGGGAATGTTTGCAGGCCTATTTATGTTAATTTAATATTAATATATATATTTACCTATTATTAAAGACCTAATGCTCACATATGTTTATATTTGTCTCCCCATTAAAACAGACGTAAAAAAATTCTTTTTCTTAGAGTGTCGTCTCCCTACGGAGGTTGGCAATCATCATGACTATTTTTATTTTTGAACTTACTGCTTACTGAATCAAATCAATCGATCTGTATTGATACCAATCACGTAGATTCTTTAGCCCTGAGTTCTGCCTTCGGCCAACAGATCTTTTTCCTTGAATCTTTCCCTGTAATATAAGTCTCAAAATTTCATATTTTGGTCCCCTTATCACGTGGCCCAGGTAGTCAAGTTTTCTGGTTTGTATAGTGGTGATTAGTTCTGTTTCTTTACCAACTCTCTCCAGTACTTCTTTATTTGTAATTCTATCAGTCCATCATATTTTTAATAATCTGCGGTATGATCAGAGGTCGAAAGTTTCAATTCTTTTTAAACTGCATTTTTTTAATATCTAAGTCTGAGCTCCATATAATAATATTAAAAATATATAAAAGCGAATGGTAAAACTTTATTACCATAATCAATAATGTCTCTTGCGCAAATAGTTCTAGCCATTATAATTTATACTAGAGACGTCATCACGGACCTTTAATGCAGTGGTTTCTTGTTGCCTTCTGCATTCTTATGTCGTTGACCATTTTCTTGGTTCTTCCTCATTCGAGACCAATTTCTCAGTTTGAGGACAACAGAGTGTTCTTCCACTTACAAGCTCATCCGCCCTAAGCCGTTGGCCAGTAAATGGTTGATTGCTTATCCCGGCAAACACTCAGACGTCAGAGTCTCTTAGTTATCTAGCAAGATGTAATAAAATACCATCATCTAGATCATCATACGAGCAGGTGAGGTTGACATTTGAATAGGAGTAGCTATATGTTGCGTTCCACTATCCCATTACACTCTTTATATCCCCATTATAAACCAAATATTAAATAAAATTAATAATAATTTACTATGACAAACCGAAGTCTCAGTTGGTAAAGTCTTAACTTGTAAAACTTGTAAAACAAAACCAAAATCCAAAATGATCGAGTGGTTATGTGTATGATTTTCACAAACTAAGAACCTTGAAAGTTAAGGCAAGTATCAAGCACAAGTTTAATCAAATCTTGTCCAAGTACTTTCGCTTAATATAGCATCTTCAGGGGCATTTCGTCAAATATGGGCTATCCAGCAAGAGTAGAATATGATAAACATGAATGTTAACATAAAATTGTACAAACACTACACCAAAACTAGGACAAACAGTTTAAAATTAATTAAAATAGTTCTACGCTCTACATTCTTTGGCGGTAACAGGAGACATAATCTCTCTCCATTCTCTCTCCTGTTACCGCCAAAGAATGTAGAGCGTAGAACTATTTTAATTAATTTTAAACTGTTTGTCCTTGTTTTAGTGTAGTGTTTATATAATTTTATGTTAACATTTATGTTTATCACATTCTACGCTTGCTGGATAGCCCATATTTGACGAAATGCTCCTGAGGATGCTATATTAAGCGCAAGTACTTGGGCAAGATTTGATTAAAGTTGTGCTCGATACTTGCCTTAATTTTCAAACTTCATTTATTCGAGCATTCAACCTCATATCAATTAAATTAAGAGCCCTCTACATATTTTAAGATCAAATATTCCAAAAATAAAAACACAATTAAAATACTTTACATTTTGGAAATCAACTGAAATTAAAACATAAAACTGGATTTCCCAGTATTATCAGTTACTGAATTCACTTCGCTTTTCTAGAAAATATGTTAGCTAATATGCAAATAAATGAAGTAAATATTACAAAAAATACCAACTTCATTCTAAGCCTAGTTTTTTGATTGCAGACAAATTATATTGACCTCCACTGCATTAGCATTGGTTGCATTTATTAACTTATATTACTTATTATTGCTTAATCCATGCTATAAAATCAATATTCATAATGGGTTATTTAAATTTTATAGCATAAATTCCTAAAAAAATCTGTATGTAACTACTAACCCAATCAATTTTAATTACTTGTTGTTTGGACATTAACTTCCTTGTAGAATTATTTGATGACGAGGGTGTGGCATTACAATATTTAAGCTTATACTTTTAGGGATATACACATATGTCCAAAAGTTTGGAATACGTACAAATAATATATCTACGCCTATGGTGGTTTTAAAACTGTTTTGATATTCATTCTAGAACGTTTTTAAATGAAAATGATAAAAAATCGGAATCTTTGTTGTATGATTTTGGTCGCATTCAACTGATTAGCGTTACACATTATTTTAGTCCTCGTTTAAAGTTGAATTGAATTGAACCTTTTAAAAATGCCTAGATAGGTGATATCTCATTTTGACAGATCTAGAGTAATTGCTTTGTTACAACATGGCTTTAGTCAAAGGTATATCGCGAAAAAAAATCCAAGAAACAAATGACGTCAAGGATCATCCCAGAAGTAGTAGAAGTCAATGTACAACAGCAGCACAAGACCGACAAATAACATTGATAGCTCGTAGGAATCGTCTGGAATCTACAAGTGAATCCAGAGAAATTTCTAGGCTTCAAAGACTGAATATTTCAAGGCAAACAATAACACGTAGATAAAATGCGGTAAATTTGTATCGTAGAAGACCGGTACGTGTTCCTAAACTAGCCTATCAACATAAAATAATAAGGTTGCAATCTGCTAAAGAAATGGTGCATCAGGATCCTAACTGGAATAATGTGATGTTCTCTGATCAGTCCAAAATTGGCTTGGTATCTGATTCGCAAAGAAGACTGGTGTGTATGGTATACTGGTATAAGTGGTACACGGACGCCACTGCTGGTTGTGGAGAGAAGAGTCACTGGTGCTGTGTATATCGAGGAAGTTTTAAATCCTATCGTACGTCTATTCCGAGGGGCAGTAGGTGATGAATTTGTGTTTATATATGACAACGCACCTCATTAAACAGCAGCAGTACAACATTTTCTGGAAAAAGAAGAAATATCTACATTACAGTGGCCCTCGAATTCCCTCGACATGAACGTTATTGAACATGCTTGGGACATTCTAAAAACACGCACCAAGAAGCGAAACAATCGCCCCATTACATTTTGAGAACTAAAAGATGCTGCTCGTGAAAAATGGGAGAGGATTTTCGCAAGCCCAGTTCGACCAGTTAATCGGCAGCATGCCTAATCGCCTACAGGCATGCATACAATTTTATGGGAATCAGGCCATTTGAATTTTAAGAAAAATGATTATACATTTAAAGGCGTTGGAGAGCTAACAGAATGTATCCTTGATTTAAAAACTCCTACAGTTTTTTTCTTGTTTTTGTTTCCAAAAGAATTAATATCCATGATTGTTGAACAATCAATCATAAAAGTTCTGCAGGATTAAATAAACAAACCTGCCAATATTAGCGAAAACGAAATGGAGCAATTCATAGGAACTGTAATATTTATGTCATTGGTGAAATTACCAGCATCGAGACTTTACTGGAATGTAACTGTAGGTCAACCACACGTATGCGAATCTACGACCTGCAATAGATGGGAAATTATAAAGAAACACCATTTCAGTAATAAAAGTAACTCCGTTCCTGTTAATAATCCGGGCCATGATAAACTGTTCAAAATTCGATCTCTATTAGATAAGATTAAACAACGCCTTGTACTGGTTCCCAAGAAGGAACATCTAGCTGTTGACAAACAAATAATCCCTATGCAATGCTGGTACCACTTTAAACAATATAGTCCGACAAAACCTTATAAGTGGGGATATCAAAAGTGCTTAGTGGTGTATCAGGTTTTAGTTATGACATGACTTTGATATTTTTGCTGGTGAACAATGTAATATCTTTCCAAATGGAGCGCCTGATTTAGGAGTAAGTTACTAGACTGATAGAGACAGTTCCGAAGAACACTGTAATAGTCCAAAATTACAGATTTATCTTACAAAAAAAGGATTTTTGCCTTTAGGTACGTTCGATTAAGCCGTGTTTTAAATTCAGGAATCATTGGGGAAAAAGTTGCCCTTGTTAAAGACGTAAACATAAGTCTAACCCCTTGGTTCGATAATACGCTAGTAAATCTATTATCAACTTACGTTGGTAGTGAACCTAGAACTACAAAACGTAGGTACTTCCAAAAAGAAAAAACGTACAAAAAGATTCCATGCTCTTAAGCTGTTGAAGTTTATAATTAGCTGATAGGGGAGTGGACTTATGAGAGGTGATGCTGGGGTTTTACAGAATTCATCTAAAATGGTATAAACGAATTTTTTTCTTATGTTGGATCTATGTGTGGTGAACGCATGGATACTCTGGCGTAGCAAAAATTAACAAAATTGCTATATGCCATCATTTGACTTTAAACAAACTGTTTCTGAACATTTATGTATATCTGGGAAGTCACTACCAAGAAACAGAGGTCGTTCAATAGAAAAAAAAATGGGACTTCAACGTCCAATCATCAAGGAACTCAAATGTCTAGTCGTCGGAGAAAGATCGGAGAAAAGAACAAGACAAAATCTTGCAAGACATCAAGCGATACACCAAATGTATAAAGTTTAAAGTAATTTTATATAATAATCAAAAACCAAACTGTCTTTCACAATTTCATAACTAATGTATTTATGTAAGCCAATATGTTCGTATAATGCATGAGAAATCACGTATATATTTTCAAAAAATCTTCCAGTTTGTAGTAATTGCATATGAAACCATATATGGGTTTACAAAAAAACTTCTATATATAGGACTAAACAGCTATTTTAAATGTGCTTTTTATTTCATGTTTGCAATAATTCATGCAGTATAGGTTTAACTTCAAGTATATATTTACACAAAACTAGATATTTAGACGATACATGATCATTCCAAAAAAATGCTTCACGAACAAAACTAAAATCGAAGTAACCTTGTAATTTCAAAGTTTCCAACAATATGTATTATTATAACATTCAAATTTAATCTAATAATTTTTCCATGTCTCTGTAACTGATTTATAAAACCTAAAGACATATCTTAACAATCTACTGTCCTTGTTTATATTTCAACTACATTCCTTTACCATTGAGATTACCATCAGATATTGATGTTACTATAATTACTTTATGGGTTTCATTACGGTTGGTTAATACGTATATACTTATGTATTTGCAGTAATTATATTTTTTTAGATTCTCAAGATCTGTTACAAAAAGATATAATTTCTTCATATCGTTTCAAAATAATACATCCGGTTGACGATTTGATTGGATTTTAGAACATAAAATGCCAACAAATTTAGTAGTGAAATTTTAAATAACTTGTGATACGGCTCGTCAGCATGCAGTCTGTTCATCTGCAGTTTGTTTCCTTTATTCGTTTTGGACAAATCGCCTTTGTGAATGCTTTATAAGAGTTATTAAAGAATAAGCCCTCTATATCAAGAAATTATTTTTTAGTTTTAATGCATATTTACAATCTACCAATAAACAGTACATTATAAGTTCTCCATTGCTGGAAACAGTTCTCCATTTTTACCTATGTTACCAGGTCTGCTGACCAAGTCCACTTCAGTCTTCGTTCCTCCATTGTGGGTGATATAATGCACTGATAATTTGGCTGTATTGCGTTGAATTAAAAATTTTGGCCTTGTTGGCGTGAAGTGATATGACAGGTTGGTACTCCCAGGTAATTGTGGATGGTTGCATTTCTTACATACCAAGGGGTGTTAGCTATTATACTCAGTATTGTTGATTGGAAGGTCTAAAAAATTTTTAGACTTAGATGGTAAAAGACTTGATAAGGTAAAAGAATATAGCAAAGCAGACAGCAAGAAGGACAAGGAATCAATCTGATAAACATAGAGCAAACAGGCTAAATAGAGAGGTCAAAACATCAATACAACAACACCGTAGTGAAAGCTGGGAAAATCACATAAGACATATGGAGGAGCAAAGACCAAATATGCAAAATATTTGGAGGATTCAAGAGATATTGAGAAGCGACAGAAAGCCAATCCTCTCCTACACGGAGAAAACGAAATAGTTTACAGCACAGAGGAAAAAGCAAAGGTAATGAGGAGTACTCTCTCGAGAGAGTGTACATTAAATTACCACCCAGACGAGGACATCGACTTCATAGAAGTAGTCGAAAAACAAAGAGAAAGACCAGAAAACCCAAATGAAATCATCCCTCCAACATCACCGGAGGAAATAAACGAATTAATTACAAACAGCCAGCTCGCCAAAAAAAGCACCTGGTTCCGATCAAATCACGAACAGGGCTCTAAAATACTTACCAGCGAAAGCCATAGTATACCTTACAAACATAATCAACGCGATGCTAAGATTCAAGAAATTCCCAAACAGATGGAAAGAGGCCCATGTCATAATGTTACCAAAGCCCGGAAAAGACAGCACATTCCCGCAAAACTACAGGCCAATAAGCTTACTACCTGCAATCAGCAATATTGTAGAGATAATCATACTCAGTAGACTCCAAGCCGAAACAGATAGACTAGACATAATACCCGAAGCCCAATTCGGCTTTAGAGTAGACCACTCCTGTGAGTACAAGTACTCAGATTGACAGAGTACATAGCAGCTGGATTCAACGATAAACAATTTACAGCAGCTGCCTTTATAGATGTAAGCAAAGCATTCGACAGAGTCTTTTATAAAGGACTGATTACAAAATAAGAAGATATTGCAGTACTGTCACCTGTATTGTACACGATATACACAGCAGACATACTTAGAACACCAGGTACACTACTAAGCCTCTATGCCGACGACACAGCGATAGCGGCTAAACATAGAAATGTAGACATAGTGGTTAACAATCTACAAACAGCACTAGATGATATAGAAGAATGGAGTATAAAATGGAAAATAGCAATAAACTCCGATAAGACACAAGCGGTACTTTTCAAAAGAACCACCAACAACCAAAAGAATAGGCAACTGTGCAAGACAATCCCATCGAGTCGAAAAGCGAAGCAAAATACCTCGGAGTAATCATGGACAAAGGATTAACATTTGGCAAACACGTAGAAGCCTTCTTCTTCATGTGCCTTGTCCGTTCCGAACGTTGGCAATCAACATGGCTATTCTGACTTTGTTTACGGCAGATCTGAATAGTTCAGCAGATGACAATCCGAACCATTGTGCAAGTTTTGGAGCAACGAGTGTCTTCTCCTCCCTGGACCCCTTCTGCTGCCTATTTTCCCTTGAACGATCAGCTGTAGTACTCTATATTTATTATGTCTCATAAAGTGACCCAAGTATTCCAACTTTCTTTTCTTTATACTTATTCCTACCTCTCTCTCTTTACCCATCCGGCGTAGTACCTCTTCGTTGGTCACGTGCTCAGTCCAGGATATACGTAATATACATCGGTAAGCCCACATTTCGAAGGCCTCTACTTTTTTCATCAATGTTGCGGTCATTGTCCACGCCTCCATTCCATATAACAAAACCGGTAATACATAACATTTCAGAAGTCGAATTTTGAGAGGTAGGGTGAGGCTTTTGGAGGTGAAAATTTGCTTCATGCTATTGAACGATGCTCTTGCCTTTTCTACTCTTATACGTATTTCCTTTGCTTGATTCCAATTTGAGTTAACTGTTTTTTCCAAGTAGATGTACGAATCCACGTGTTCAATTCTTTCATTGTCTAATATCAGTTGCTGTGTTGGTTGTTGGGTTTTGCTTACTAACATCCATTTGGTTTTTGTGATATTTAGTCTGAATCCGTATTGTACACTTGTTTTTTGTATCTTACTCATTAGGTAACTTAGTTCCTCCATGCTACTTGCTAGAATCACAGTGTTATAAGCACACCTTATGTTATTAATTATTTCTCCAACGTAGAAGCCACTTTTACAAAAAGCCAACATCGCGAGAGCATCTATAAGAGACCTAGCAGGAAGGAAAAGCAAACTCAGACTAAAAACAAAAATAATACTAATAAATAGTATAGTCCTTCCTATACTAACATAATAGTCCAAAATACGTAACGAAAAGATTCCTCTTAGAGAAATGCAACAAATCAGAGTGACTTACACAATAAAAGAAAACGCTAGGAATAAGTTCGCGGAGTTAGAGAACCACCACCCCAGTCACATACTGTGAGAGATAATGAGGAATGACGCTACCATAGATGGAAGCACAAAAGACTTAAACAACAAATAGTAGACTAAAACAAAATACCAGAGAGAAAAATCACACCAGAGAGAAAACAAAACTCCGAAGAGACAAATAATCAAAAAACAACACTAAAGCACAATGAAGACAGTTCGTAGCTCAAAAACATTCAAGGAAAATCGCCAATAACTAGTTATGATTTTTTGTTTCGGGGCCACCTATAAAAAAAACCGAAAAAATACTCAAAAAAACCGGCCTCGGCAACCAAAAAAATCAAAAAACACTAACTAAAACCGACGCAAGCCACATAAAAAAATTAACAAAAACCCCAAAACCCGGGCACGAAGACCCTTAAGCACCAAGTCGCCGAACTGAGCCGGGGCTCAAAGCAGAGACTTGAGGACCAAGTAAGCAATTTTTCACCAAGTAACAAAAAACAAATTTTGTTTAGTTTATTAATGTTTGTTAATTACTATTAAACTGGGAATAAGCCACAATTAAAGATAAAAATACGTTTATTGACGTTTCAATTTCCACTTCGGAAATCGTTCTCAAAATACAAACAGTAATTTAAACAAATTTTGTTTTTTGTTACATAGTGAAAAAATTCTTCTAATAATTTAATTTTATCTGACTCATTTATATTGACAATTCAGACATACATTATGCATTTTAAAGTAGACGACTTTAAAATGATATTGCCAATATTGTTGAGTTGCGCTCCTGGGACGACTTTACTTATAAGATAGTTCATTCGATTACATGAAATCAACTTTAACTTGAGAATATCACATATAGACAAACACATGACATGATGACAGTAAAATTCTCATGTTAGTGATTCCATAGTAAATTATGAGGGAAAAACCAGGAAAAAAACCTCATAATACTATCCCGACATTGTAAGTATTTGTTTGTGAATTTAGTTTACCTTCAACAAACATCAAAATTCTGATTTTATATGTTACGTTATTTAAAAAACATAAATGA
This sequence comes from Diabrotica balteata, assembly GCA_918026665.1. Classification (NCBI taxonomy): domain Eukaryota; kingdom Metazoa; phylum Arthropoda; class Insecta; order Coleoptera; family Chrysomelidae; genus Diabrotica; species Diabrotica balteata. The sequence goes on along the minus strand of OU898279.1, from coordinate 6,192,383 downwards.
TGTATCCTCTATATGTTACTGACTTACTAATACTGGTATTTTCTTATTAATAACTTCCTCTTTCAATATTGGTAACCAGATCCTACTACATTCTGCCGAGGAATTTGCGACACAATTGGCCTCATTTAGCATAATTAGAGCCGCTTCTTTGATTTTTCTTTTTTTACCATCCGTTTCTTTTAGGACTACATTTGAATTGTTCCATTGAACCCTATGTTCATTATCCCATGCGTGTTTACAGATTTGAGATCTATCAAATTCTCTATTTTTAATATAAGATTGATGTTCACTTATTCTTATATTTAATGGCCTTGATGATTCACCTAAATAAAACTGATCGCATTCACAAGGTATTTTATAAATGCAATTCTTTGTCCTTTCTTGTTCATTGTTAGGTTTGGTTTTGGACAAAATAGATCTCAACTTGATTGTTGTGTTGAATGTTGTTGAAATGTTGAATTTATTTCTTATCCTTTTAAGTTTTTCTGATAGTCCTTTTAGGTACGGTATTGTTATTTTCCTCATATTATTCCTTGTGTATGCTGTAGGATCTCGTTTTAAGTTGTTCTGTTCTATTCGATCGATTGTTGAAAATTCCTTATTTATAAACGATAAAGGATAATCATTTTTTAATAAAACAGATGTTAACAAATGTTTCTCCTCCAAGAACGAATTTTCGTTAGAACAAGTAATTTTGGCTCTATCGTATAAGGATTTAATTATTCCCATTTTTACATTAATATTGTGATTTGATTTGAAATTTAAATACGTATTGGTGTGTGTTGGTTTTCTATACATCTGAGTCTCATATCCAGTATCGTTCTTAGAGATTAAAACATCCAGGAAAGGTAGCGTGTTATTATATTCCTTTTCCATGGTAAATGTTATTGTCTCTTCTTTATCGTTTATATCATTTAGGAATGTGTCCAACAACTCTGATCCATGAGGCCATATAAAAAAAGAAAAATCAAAGAAGCGGCTCTAATTATGCTAAATGAGGCCAATTGTGTTGCAAATTCCTCGGCAGAATGTAGTAGGATCTGGTTACCAATATTGAAAGAGGAAGTTATTAATAAGAAAATACCAGTATTAGTAAGTCAGTAACATATAGAGGATACATCATTTATGTTTTTTAAATAACGTAACATATAAAATCAGAATTTTGATGTTTGTTGAAGGTAAACTAAATTCACAAACGAATACTTACAATGTCGAGATAGTATTATGAGGTTTTTTTCCTGGTTTTTCCCTCATAATTTACTATGGAATCACTAACAGGAGAATTTTACTGTCATCATGTCATGTGTTTGTCTTTTTAAAGACGAATTACATGCTATGATTTTTTTCTGACGGATATTCTCAAGTTAAAGTTGATTTCATGTAATCGAATGAACTATCTTATAAGTAAAGTCGTCCCAGGAGCGCAACTCAACAATATTGGCAATATCATTTTAAAGTCGTCTACTTTAAAATGCATAATGTATGTCTGAATTGTCAATATAAATAAATCAGATAAAATTAAATTATTAGAAGAATTTTTCACTATATAACAAAAAACAAAATTTGTTTAATTTACTGTTTGTACTTTATGAACGATTTCCGAAGTGGAAATTGAAACGTCAATAAACGTATTTTTATCTTTAATTGTGGCTTATTCCCAGTTTAATAGTAATTAATTTACAATGCCACAAGAAAATAGCTTCAGAACAATATTAATGTTTGTATTTTGAGAATGATTTTCAAAGTGGAAATTGAACCGTCAATAAACTTATATCAACCTTCAATTGGGGCTAATAACATAATTATTTTGTTCGGTTATTCATTTTTAAGTACAGTCCTGCTTATAAACAAAAGCAAGGTATGCGATATCATATCGTTTTCATACTTTAAAATACTGGATCAGTTAATCTTACTAATATGTGATTGTAGTTCCGCGTTGCATACTGAAAAGGTTACCTGATTACCCTATAATGGATATTCAGAGTACAGTTTGACATAAATGTAAAAGGTACACCAGCGAGGATTATTAAAAGAAATCGTGACATTACTTTAATACTGAAAAACAATTCTTTTTAAAAGTGTACTGCTAAAATTCTTCAATTCGATGATCTGTTTATTTACTAACAGTGAGTAACGATTAAGGACTTAAGGCTTGGGCACATAGAACGCGATCGCACAATTAGTTTGGTAAAATGAGTGAAGAAACTGAACTACTCATTGAAAGAGAGCGAAAATATGTGTATTTGTTTGACACTTCCCACGAATATTATAAAAATGTGGTAAAAAAGGCAGAAGCGTGGAATAAAATAGCTAATGAGCTTGGTAAACAAGCGATGTCACTTGGAACATTGTCAACACTTTCGAACAACTCTTTGAGTCTATTTGAGACAGAGGCCCATAATCAATCTCACCTTAAACTAAATACTATGAAATCATCGTTTACATTCAATTCTAGCGGTAATATTTACGAGAATTTTAAAATTTGTTTTGGTACTTAATTTTGATTATTGATATCAAAAAATGCTCCTGCATAACTTACCTTAAATAAATGGCTAGTCTTTTCCTTGTTTCATTTGGTCTTTTTTAGTTAGTTGTATATTTTTCAATGCTTCGTTTTGAGTGATCCAGTTCGTCGGAACATTCTCGTGACATACGAAAATATTAAAAAATCTGTCTTCAGGTAATTGCAGCTAAATTCATAATCGGTGGTAATCCCTCAATTTTTCTCTCTTCTTATTGCTATTGTGCACCTAACATTGTCTTTTCTGACTAATATTTCCCAACAATAATAAAAGCATTATTGTTTCTTCTTTCTTATTTCCGAATAGAATTAGCATATTATAATAAAATAATAAAGAAAATGAAAACTACAGCATGACCTGCTCACCGCACCTATCAAAGTGGTGTAAGAAAGAAGTGTAACAATATGATAAGTAATAATTGGTAGATAACGTACTGGTGTCAGTTCATTCAAAACCTTGATGCTGTTTCGGTTTTCTTGGAGGTACATCTGACATGTACAATATCTGATTCTGGCTGAGTTGACGCACTGGTCATAGTTCTTAGTATAGCTTGAAGCAGTTTCTGTTTTCTTGGAGGCAAAGGAACACCTGAGCACTTCAACTAGCTGAGTTAGTTGAAGATCCTGGTATTCGGCATCTATTCTTCTTGACTGATGTGATTTCTGGTGAATGCATAGTGTGGTTTTTACGGGGAAGTCTGGAGAGTGGGATACCCTGGGTTAATTCCGAAAAGGGAGCATGGAACATTCATAATATGGATTAATGTCCTCTGAGTTCTCCTGATGACCATGGTTCAGGAAATTTATGCATATTCTTCTTTAAAACTGAAGAGATCCATAATATCTTTCTGTGGGTTCCTAAAAGTCGCTGATCTTGTCGGTATTTTAATCCATGATGCTGAATTTGCGAAGTCAAACATATTCATGATAACTCTGTTCATTTCCTATATTTGCGTAGAGGGCCTGGAATAACTTATCATTCAATTAAAAGAACTTTCGTAGTTTTTTCCACATACCTTCTGTTCGACTGATACAAAATAACTCTAAAAATACTTTTATGAATAAGCTTACTAACATATGCATGAGGTGGAATATTTACATCATTTGTTTCTAAAGGAATATTATCTAAATTTAAACCTTGCTGAAAAAAATGGTTTTAAATCTGAGCTTTTTTTTCAGAAGTATCTTTTACTGCTAAGAGGCAAAATATTAAGGAAGCTATTTCGAACAACCCAATGTAGCGATGGTTCGTGGACAATAAAAAAAAAGTTGGATGAACTAATGCAGAGCCCAGGTATTGTTAATTTGTAAAGTCACAAAGACTAAATGGGCTTGGTCATCTAGAAAGATTGCCAGATAATCGAGCTGTAAGTAAAAATAGTCTAGAGATAGAAGCTCCAAGTAAACAGAACAAGAGGAAGGCAGTGGCGAAGGAAAGTATCCAACAGGGCAAAATGGAAGAACATTGTTAAACAGGCCAAGACTCACAAAGGGGTTGTAGCGTCATTAGAAGAAGAAAATTTTTTACTGCTACGCACCGCTTGTACAACTATAATGTTCTCTTCTTTAGCAAAGCTATTAGAAGCCGTCCTGTTTGAAGTAGTTGAGGTATCATCCAATATCGTTTCTTCCCCTTCTTCGTCAATTACTTCAATGGCATGTCATTGGTCTCCTGCTGTGGTAGTCATGTTGGATCTGCATCCAAGTTTAATTAGTCTAACAAAGTCTATAATTATTTACTTACAGATAAAAAAAACAAGTCTTAAAAATAAGTACGCAATCATTGAATGAAAATGATATGCTAATTAAAAAGCAGACAAATTACATACAGTAACTTGAACATGGAATTGGATGTAAGGGACGGTCCGCCATTTTTCCTTTCCTTCTGCTTCGAAGTCGAAAAATGCGAATGAATAAACTAAAAACTCACTCCCAGCGGGTGCTGCTACCTCTTGGGTAAATGAACTACTTTTGAGGGCTGCCATCCAAAAAAAATTCCCAAACAAAGCATGTTTTATGTTAACTATCATCATCATCCATTGTGCTCTATTTTGAGAACTTTTCATCCAATTTCTTGACGTTTTCTTGAGATCGTCAGTCCAACGAGTAGGGAATCTTCTATTTTTTTTGTCAAACCTTGGCCTCCACTCAAGCAATCTCTTCTTCCACCTTTCATCACTGATTTGGGCGATGTATCCGGCTTAGTTCCGTTTCAGTATGGCAATTCGGGAAATTACATCTGTAACTCATCGTTCTTCGCCTTAAGTCTTCATTTCTAACTCGGTCACGAAGCGATATTGGGACCGTGCAAGTTCGGAACAGCGACACCTGGTGTCGTAAATCAGCAAAATTTACTGCGCTTTCATGTTAGATCCAGGTAACCGAATAACTGTCAAGGACGTGGCCGCAAAAATGAATAAGAAGAAAAAGTAAGATTGAGGTTATGTCGGTATGTTATTAAAAGGTAAACGTTTATGTAGCGTAAATACAAATAAATATATTATTAAATTACAGCATTTAATATGGATTCAATAATAAAAACTGGATAGAGAGAGAAAAAGAGAAAAGCTTTAGTAGTGGCAAATGTCAAAAAAGAATGGATGAATTAAGAAAAATAAATTACCATAAATAATGCTAATGCATAAATTAGCAGGTTAAGCCCATATCATCATATTGGTTTGAACAATTAATTCTTTCCCTGTAAACTTTTGGACAGCGAATATATCTTAATGCATCTTCAGAAAAACTTGAACTTGATTAACTGTTTGGGTTAAAATGAACTCTAATTGAGTGTTATGAAACTAAAATTTACACTTAAAAGTGAACTTTTATTTATTATTTATTTCAAACTGACTTTAAAATCGGGCGCAAGAATAATGCATAATTTAGGTTATGTTACTTAAGCTTTTTTATGATATAAATCCACTTTTCTCTTTGTAGTAGCTTTGTGCTTCGAAGTTGAAAACGAATAAAACTTAAATTGACAATTTTTGTTGTATTTTTACAATTTATAACACATCATTTCCTAAATCCCATTTCCTTTAGTGACAGAAGGTGTAAATAAACAAAACGAATATGAAATATGACAATTGACAATATGAATTTATGAAATCTGTGAAATGTGCAGTAAAAAAAGGCAAAATTTCTCCGCTTCTCGCGATCGTTTCTCGTATCCACTCCAAGTACTTGCACGTCGCCAATACTCAGCATTGACCTTTTCATTTTCCTCTGAGCTATTTGCAGCGTTTTAGAGCTTGTAGTTGTCAATGCCACAATTTCGGCACTATAGGTCATCACATGCAACACACCTTGGTCAAATGTTTACATTGTAAAGAAATTGGTATATCGCTTTTAAAGATATCTTTGAGTTTTCCATAGGCTGCCTATGCTGGGTTTATTCTTCTTTGTAGTTCGCATGTTTGGTTGTCACTTGTGATCTTTATTTCGTGGAAAAATACATATATCTTGGACACTAAATAAAATAAAGATATATGTCAACTATAGAAAAGTGTATTTTTAATAAGTAAAGATGGAATAAAATGGATTTGGCAAGACATGAGTATCAACTCCATAAAATACACCGATACTGAGAGAAAGAGACATATTATTTTGTAAGCGTGTTAAAAACCGAGTTTTATTGATGAATCTTGTGTTTTGTAAAAATTAAAATCGGTTGATTATCAGTAGTAATATCCCTAGGACATTGATAACAGACGAGATAATTTCATGACAATCGAAAGCTCGTTCCTCAGCCTTCGGCCTCGTGCTGTTACCAAGCAACGAGCTTGAGAAATTTGTCATGAAATTATGAGGCATTCATCAATGTCCGAGGGATATTCGGCGGATAATTTTTCGAAAAAAAAATCATAACTCAACGTAACGAAACATTTATTTATTGAAAGTACAGTTAGTGAAAGTACAATTATTAAAATTTAACATGTTAACAAGTTAACATTACATGACATTTTGAAATTTATTTGGATGAAGTTGTCAAACTCGATCGTGTTGTCATAGGGATTGAAAATTGCACTGAATGCAATTATCAGTCTAATGTTGACATGATTGGGTGAAATTGTTCCACATGACACAAAATGACGAAATTTGAATGGTTGTTAGAACAGTCGAAAAATTATCACTATAACATGAATACGGAGATGTTTGTGAAATAGTTAAAAGGAAAACTGCTTCAAAGGCATCGAGCAAAAAGACAAAAGAGAGAATCTAATCCTTAGGAAAAGGAGACCAAAGGCCTCTGATGGGGACATATCCGGAGATGCGAATGTGCCAAATTTAAAATTTCCGACACTTCATTAACTGAAGCTATATAATATTTTTAGAATGTGTCTTAGACGAGAAAGTTTTAATTAATTATTAACGGTAATAGTCTAAAATGCGACACAATTGTTAAAAAACTTCAATATAAATAAGATTTCATGTGACATTTGGGACAAACAATAACATAACCCAACTAAATTTGATGTCAAACAAGGAAAGAGACTCTCTTTCCTTGTTTAATGTGGCCTCTAAAGATCGCACTTCCTGTCTAACAATATTTTCGCCCCCACTACCTTTACATTCCCTCTTTTGTCTTTTTGCTCGATGTTCAAAGGTTACATAACGAATCTGTTACAGTTCCCCATAATATTCGGCAATAAGCAACCAAAATAATTCCTGGACAGTACATTCGAATGTAAATATTTCGTCAAAGGAATAAAAAACCAAAAATAGTTATAGTAGACAAGATTATAGATAGTTTTGGATATAATGTGTTGAGAATGCCCCCTTACCATTATGAATTCAATGCCATTGAACATAAGTGGTGAATATACAATACTTTTTACGATGACTGTATTGGACGTAGTGGTTACAGTGACACAAGAGTTTTAGAAATAGTGCAAGTAGAATTGAATACTACCATTCCTGCAATTCGCATTCCAATAACTAACCCAATCATTATTTACAATCCAAATGAAGATACCAACGACACTGATTATGAGTATGGATCCAATTCTGGATTACATTGTAAGATAATATGTTTTGATTTTCTTATGAATAAACATTTTGAGTGTATTGTTATTATTTTATTAATAAATATTTACTGTTGCAATTTAGAAATAATCTAATTTGTAATTTTCTTTATTTTTGCACTAATAATTAAATATTTCTCTAAATGAATGTAAAATACATTATCAGTTAAAACCGTATCTTTGCTTGTCTTCAACAGTGCTTTAAATATTAAAACAATTTGCTATTACCGTTCTAAATACAGTGGAAAAATTCGTGATATATACTTTGGGTATTTTCTCAAAGACACAATTCACTACTAACCTAACTTTTTTGTCTCCTAACCTAAAAAATTCTTACATTTATAATTTTAAGAGTATTAACAATAATTAAATTTAAATTTCGGGTTGCATCAGTTTCTTCGTACCAACTTTCACTTTCTAAAGGTCGAGTATTGCGTCATATTGACCGGCAGTTGTTTGCGAGCCACTGAAGTGAATGCCACTGGTTGAATTCTCAAGATGTTCTCGTTACTTCGTCATTAACAATAATGTTGTAACATATATTATCATACAGCTTTACTTTCTAAATTCATCTAATTTTAAATTGTGTTTTTATGCAGAATTTGAAACGTGATGAGTTTCCAAAAAATGTTTGAAACTGTTTTATTAAATAGCAAAAAATATAAATATTGGGACATTCAATATTTTATTAAATCTGCTCAAATGGCTTTCTACTCTAGTAAATGACCGTTTTGGTGTATAATTTTCATCTTCAAGACAGATTTGCTTAAAAATTTGGATTTAGGTTCCTCTTACCATTTACTTTACTTTTGGACTTGAGCACAGAGCTGCTTTTACTTGGGTAGTGAAAGCCACTCCTTTTCGGGGGTGAAAAATCCCGTTTAAAATAAGCCCATTAATATATAAATTGACTGATTCTCAGCAACTTTTGTTTTATCACTAAATCAACATTTTTTGAGATGTTTGCGAACGAAAATTTCATTATGTAGCTTGGCAAAGAAGATTCTTTCAAATTAGTGCAATGCCTGTACTAGGCCACATAGTTTCTGAACAATCCACGAAAAAATATTTTAAATCACAAACTTAATAATTAAAATAAAACATATGTGATATAATTTTTGTGAATAATTCGAAAATGATGCAGTTGCGAATACACTCAGCTTCGTCTGCTCCAAATTGTAGTAATTTATAATAATTTATTAGGTTACCGCCACATAAAAGTCATATTAAATCTTTTTTCCGCTATATTTTATCATGTAAATTTTTATAAATCAAGTTCATCTACCTACTCCGTCTTCACGAGAGTTGTTACCAAACACTTACCAGTTTACATTTTGTATAGCTAAATCAAACATGATTTATTCCCATTTATAAAACCAGATCAAGATTGAAACAATCAGTTTTGAGTGTAGTAATTATGTACGAAATGTACAGAGTGGGCTAGTATTAAATAGATACATATAGATAGTAGTATTTCACAAAAATATTCTAATAAAATATAATAATATTTAAGTGAACGTAATAATACAGTGTCAAAAATGAAATAGATTATACCATAACAAACAGAAAAAAATAACTAAAGAAATCGAAGTACTCAACAAATGTTCAATAGGAAGCGACCATGGATTAGTCCGAGCTAAGATAATATTAAATGTCAAATTAAAAATAAGACAGATGATTCTAAAAACAAAAAAAAAACAAATGAATTCCCCCAGAAAACAACGACCTATATGAAGATACAGTCACCAGACATATACAAGACTTGCAAGATGAAATAGAAGATGTAGATCAAGCTAGCGATGGCATAACGAAGGCTATAACATAAACGGAAAGGAAGTGCTGCCCCACCGTTCTGACCCATAAAGAAAAACTAAGCCAAAATACCAAAGAGCTAATAGGTAAAAGAAGACAGCTGACAGAAAATTACGGCTCCAACTACACAACAATCAAGAAATTAAATAAAGATATCCACCGATCAATCCAAAAAGGTGTAAGAGAAAATAATACAAGAGCAATAACTAAAATAATTCAAGAAAACAAAAGTTTAAGAGTTTTGAGGAGAAATACGAACAACATAGACAACAAAAAAATTTAAAAAATAAAATAAAAGATGGAAAGACTACTATTGATAGAACTAAAATTCATGAGTTTGTCGAATCCTTTTATCTCGAAATGTATGGGAGCACCGACGAAAGGCAAGACAAAGTTTTGTGTCCAAAATCACATACCAGTGATTAGAATTAATGCCAGAAATAACTCGATACGATATCAAAACGGCATGTATTGCATATATAATATTATATATATATAGAATATATATAAATGTATTGAACACAATGAAATATTATTACTTGGCGCAGTCTAGTGGAAATAAAACTAAAATCATGGAAGCAATGTTACTAAATCCATTATCATTTGAAGGTAATGTAGCCAAAAATTTTAAACGATTTACGCAAAGTTTTGAAATGTATCTGATGTCATGAGGAAAAAGTGGTAAAAGTGATGAAGTTAAGGTAGTAATTTCCCTCAATTTATATGAAGAAGAAGGCATTGATATTTATAACAGTTTGGAATTAACAGAGATCCAACAAGGAAAGCTAGCAGAAGTATTGGAAGCATTTGAGTCTTATGTCATCCCTAAAAAAAACGTGGTTTATGAAAGATATTTGTTTTATAAGCGCATTCAAGAAGAAGGAGAGCTTTTTGACCACTTTTTAACCACTTTTAACTAAAGTAAGAAACTGTTGTAAAATAAACAGATTGGAAAAACAAGGGAATATGTATTAACGGAAAATACCTAAATCACCTTAGATATGCGGATGATATACTCCTGATCTCGAAACGACAAGAACTGGAATTAATGCTGAATGAACTTCATGAAAAATCACTGCAAAAGGCCTAAAAATTAACTTCAACAAAACAAAAGTAATGGCAAACACGGAAGACCAAGAGGCAATAAAAATAAAAACAGAAAAAATAGAACAGGTAAATGAGTATATCTATCTAAGACAAACAATCAGAGCTAACAGAGAAAATCAAACAGCCGAAATCCCTCTATACTTACGAAGCAAGGTATATAACTCCTGCATAATACCGGTGCTCACCTACGGAGCACAGACATGGACAGTTACACAGGCCAATTTGGATGGGATAAGGAAGGCACAAAGATCGATGGAGAGACAAATGTTGGGTGTATCACTTAGAGATAGAAAACGTAACCAGTGGATCAGAACTAGAACAAAGACAGTAGACGCGATAGAACAAGCAGCAAAACTGAAATGGAAATGGGCTGGACACAATGAAAGTCTCCAAGACGGACGATGGAACAATGCCATCGGAAAGTGGCGTCCATACAATGCAAAGAGATCAAGAGGCAGACCACAGATGAGGTGGAAAGATGACAATAGAAAACAAGGAGGTCCCACATGGCAGAGAACAGCTCAAGATAGGGAAATATGGAGAGAACTGGGGGAGACCTATATCCAACAATGGAAGGATAGAGAATAGGTTAAAAAAAAAATAAATTGTAAGTTTGCAGTTAAAGCATTTTCAATGGTAAGAGATAGAATAGTATTAGACACCAATAGTAAGGATGCACAACAAAGCATGTTAAAAAACCATTAATTTAGATCTGACTAAAGCTATTGAAATATGTAAAATGCATGAAGTATCCCAAGCTTAAATAAAAGAAGTTCAGAACAGTTTAGAGAAGGTGAACATTGAATCAATTGGAAGTCAAGTCAAGCAGAGGCATAATTCCGTCCAAACAGTCAGGGGTGCAAGTTCTTCTAGAGGTGAATTTAACTGCAGAAACTGTGGGAGTGTCCATAGACCAAGGAGGTGTCCAGCATATGGAAAGAAGTGTAAAAAGTGTGGCAAATATGGGATTTTGATAAAGTGTGTTATCATGGTAGGTTAGTAAGAGAGGTACAAGTGGAAGAAAGTGAAAATAATAAAGTAGACGATTTCATGATTTCATGAATCACTGTTAATAAAATTAACAATAAAAATAATAAAGACTGCATGGGAAATTAAAAAATTAATATCGTTGATATACTTTTTAAAATAGAAACAGGGGCACATGTTAACATTTTACCCAAGGTTTTTAAAGTTTGCAAAATTAATGAATTAAAAGAAACTAAGGTCATTCTTGAGACATGGTGGTTTGAAGATCATTGAACCCCTCATTTGGGAATCAGAGTCATGGAGTAGCGGAACCTTCAACCTTCCAGATGAATGCTGAAAATAGAATTAGCGCTAGACTTAACGAGCTACAGTGCGTTTTATTGACTATCAAATGTAGAAAAAAAAAAAGGGAAAGATGTCATATCAGTAGGTTATGATTACGGTCACGGGGCTCTAGGCACAACGGATTGGGACTCGTTGTCAGTTGTCACTACTTGGCAGAGTGATCATTGTTAGAACATGGGATTTTTGACATTGTTCATTCTTGCAGACATTTGTTAAAGCATGTTTAAATAAATGTATTGAACACAATGAAATTTATTACTATAAGCCATCAGAAAATGTTGAAAAAGCATTGACAGAATGCCGAATAGACCATCGCAACACTAATATCATCAAATATGTGTACCAAAATGCCACAGCTAGCGTAAGACTACCTAAACAACCAACAAATAAATCGCTGTTTACAGCGAGGAGTACGGCAAGGGGACATCCTCTCTCCAAAGCTATTAACGATGCTTTTAGAACCGACATCTGAACGAGCATGGTATCAACATAAATGGAGAGAAGCTCAGTCAAAATTACATTGCGTGTATACTTGCTATTAAATTCAGCATCTTAATGGAAAACACACTCTGTAAAAATGCATCTCCCTAAATCGATTGCTTGCGTCATTGCGTATAATATATTTGTTTAAAATGTTTAGAGACAGAGATATCTATATTAGATAAAATTGCTTACGGTCCATTATGTCGATGATAGATTGATGGTTGTTGTATAAGAACCAATTCTTATAATATTTACTATGTTGATCAAGATTGTTAAGTAACATTGACTTAGTCCAGATTAGTTGTGAATATTAGCGTGTGTATTATACATTTTTAACCGCTCTAGAAGATTGTTCTAAATAGAAATTTAAGTGATATGAATATATAACCAAACTTTAAACTTGTACCACTCATCTTATTATTTAGAATATACAATTTCATAGTTTTATAAAATATTACAATAAAATTGATCACTTTCGAGTATTAGGAATAATTTTTGACAAACGAAAATGCCAGAGAACTATATATTACAGGATCCAATTTGTAAATAGAATACATCTTGGAGACGGCTATCACCGTATTCTTGTCCTCTTCCGCCAATCCTCTCGGTCCAAGGCATGCTCCTCCTCCAAACCTCTCGATTCCATTGCTCTTCTAATACCTTCCATTCCATGAGCGTCGAGGTCTACCTCTTTTTCTTCTACCAGGGGGCTTCCATCTGTGAAGTTTTTGGGGCCAAAGTTCGTCAGGCATTCTTAACAGGTGTCCAAACCATTTTAAACCTCTTCTTTCTATTCTGTCTATGACCGTATCTGTAGCATTCATCTGATTTCTTATAGATTCGTTGGTTTTCCTTTGCAGCCTTGATGTTCTAGCACTTCTTCTCAAATAATCCATTTCAACTGCCAACAATCTTCTTTTCAGGTGTGCATTAATTGTCCATACTTCAGAGCCATAACAAAGAACTGATTCAACCATCGTTTGCCCTATTCTTTTTTTGTTCCTTTTGGAAATGTTGCGATCCCACCATAAGGAGTTTAAACATCCTAAAATTTTACGTCCCTGATTAATTCGGTGTTTAATTTCGGTTTCACCCAAGCCGTTTTTATCAATGAATGCACCTAAATATTTAAATTTTTCCACTTGTGTGATTTCCACGTCCTCGTCTATCAACATTCAAACCTTGCATCTTAATTGATAACTTGATATTCCATTTTCTTCATGCTGACTTTTAACCCCCATTTTACATATTCTCTGTATAGACGCTTTATCATAAATTCTAGATCATAAGAATCTTGAGCTAGAACGACTTGGTCATCCGCAAAGTTCAGGGAGAACAGTACGTCATTTCCTATTGGGATTCCCATTCCCTGGCAGTGGTTTTTCCAATTTTGAAAGGCTGCCTCAATATATAAATTAAACAGTAAAGGTGACATACTGCATTCTTGTCTCAGTCCTTTAGTTACTTTTATCGGCTCTGATAGTCTATTTCCGATGTTTAGGTAAGTGGTGTTATCCCTGTATACTTCTGTGATTATTCCTAAAAGGTGTGGACTAATGCCGAGTTGTTGTAAAGCTTGCCACAATTTAGGCCTTGGTACTGTATCATACGCTTTTTCTAGATCGATGAAGGCTAGATGTACTTCGTTACTAAACGCAATTCTTTTTCTATTAATTGTTGGAGTATAAACAAGTTATCAGTGCAAGATCTACCAGGCGTAAATCCGCTTTGGTCTTCGCTAATTAGATGTCCTACATCATCTTGTATTTTTCTATTTATTATCTTTCCAAACAATCTGCCGAAAGTAGGTAGGACACTCAATCCTCTGTAGCAGTTAGGATCTTTTCGATTACCCTTTTTAAAGATGGACACTTGGTGAGCGGTTTTCCATTCCGATGGTATTTTAATTTGTTGGCAGCATTGATTCATTAGAAAAGCTATTCGTTCGATTAGGAGTGGACCTCCTGCTTTAAGTAACTCTACAGCTATATTGCCAGGTCCTGAAGATCGCCCGTTTTTTCATTTTAATTAGCGCAGTACGGACCTCGTTGCTGGTAGTATTAATGTTACTATTTGTTTGTCTCTCCATACTGTATTCTTCTCCCATATATTCCAATCTGGACTCTTGGAGTAAATTTTTATAGTGATTTTCCCATTTTTCTATAGAAATTAAGTTGCTTAATGAGTTATGGGTGTTCTTCTTTAGATTAGTGATAGTTCTCCATGCTTCCGTTATCTGAGAGCCACCCATTAAATTTTCAACTTGGACACATTTCTGTTCCCAGAAATTGTTTTTTGCTTCTTTTATTTGCTGGCGTACTTCTCCTTTTTCATTTGATATGATACTCTATTGCTAGATGTTTTATTTGTTAGCCATTTTTAATATAATTTGTTCTTTTCTTGTATCATTTCTTTTACGTTTTCTGTCATCCATGGTGGTTCGTGGTGTTTTTTGTCGTTGTTCTCTGTTCCTAATACTTCATAAGCAATTTTTTTTATTATCATTTTAATGTTATTGTATTCTTGTTCTACATCCATATTTCTTTACATCTCATTTAGTTCCCTTTCTAATCTACATTGGAAAAGATGTTTAATACTTGGTTGGAATAAAAGATGCAATTTATATCTCTCCGTTTTGTACTGCGTAGTATTGTTTCTCTGACTTTCGGTGTTATGTTTGTTGTTTTGTTTAAAGGGGCACAAAATATTAGCTAAAAGAAAGTAATGGTCTGTCCCACAGTTAGACCCTCTTTTTACTCTGCAGTCTTGGCACTTAAATTTTGAGTTCTGTCTCATTATTATATAGTCTATGATCGACTTCTGTTGGAGTGAAGGTCGTTCCCAAGTGTATTTATGAATATCTTTATGTGGGAATTGGGTGTTTATTATTTTTAAACCAAAAAGTTGACAGAACTCAATTAAACTGTCCCCTGAACTATTTTTAACCATTTCTCCGTATCGTCCCACCACTTCATCGTCTATTTGAGAACCAACTCTGGCATTTAGGTCTCCTAACAATATTATTTCTTGATGGCTTTTTATTTTATCACAGATGTTTGATAACTCTTGATAAAAGGAATCTTTAACTTGTTGATTTGAATCGTCTGTTGGCGCATAGACACCAACAACTATTGTTTCGATGCCGTACAATGTGACAGTTATTGTGAGAATTCTTTCAGATATGTACTCATAGTCTTTTATATATTTTTTAATGATTTTTTAATAAGAATTGAGACCCCTGATTTAGCGTGTATATGTTTCTCTACTCCTGACCATAGATGAACGTAGTCTTTAATCTGTTCATTTCCCTGTCCTTTCTTTTTGGTTTCAGAGAGTACTGTGATGTCCATTTTTTGCTTCGTCATTTCCGTTAATGAGAGAAGATAGAGAAGTTCCGCCAGAGAACTAAATTTACCAATATTTCTATTTTAAACAAGGGACAAAAGCAATGATAGAAACTTTATTTTTATTTCTAACGTACCTAAAAGCTATTAAACTCGTCATTGAGATTGCCTAGTCATAACATTTACCTTCCTCCAAAGTTTCTTTTTCGTAAAATCCTTCCCTGCAGAAAAAATTGCAACAAATAAAATTTTGTCCTTTTTAATTGGGGCTCAAAGTATTGTAGTTTATTTTCATTTTAGTGTTCACTTCTCTCGATTTTAAAAGATTTTAATTTAGCAACTGTATCTACAGTTGAGTCCATGTTTTTTTGTCCGAGCGTCATTAATACCTGGCAAGATAAAACACATACTTTTTATCGACCATCATTGTCTTCCACGAATGAAACTTTAGACAAACCAGCTACCGTCTGTTATTAAATTAAAAAGAGAATTCCAGAGAATTCTATATAAAAGGCTATGATGACAAGTCACACCGTTTGTTCAGTAAACTAACGACACCATCTAGAAAAGAAATCTGAACTATCACAACGACATCGCCTCGTCAAAGTAAGGACACTTTGATTTTAATACTGTGGTAACGAGTAGAGGTGGATCTTTGACGTTTATATCATTAACGAAACTGAACCGTTTTTCGTGAACAAGTACAGTAAAACCTCCATATAACGAACTACTTGAGGGGAAGGGGTGTCCGTTAAAGCCAAAAGTCCGTTATATAAAAATATGTCTAAAATAAATCAAAACTTTTTTTTGAAAATATGTATGTACACTTTAAATGTCTTCGGATATTCGTCGTGAAGTGTCGTTGCTGTAGATATGACGCGCTTGCTGTCGAGAATCCTGTTTTGAAGAAGTTTCGTTTGCACTTTTGATGTTTGTTGTTTTTTTATGATCAAATCTCTAAAATTACGAAAATGCGTAAATAAAGTTTAACTATTTGATGAATAATCAATTAATGTTATTAGATCGTCGAAATGCGATCTTACCTCTGATAACTTCATTTATAACACATTTACATAACGATAACGTTTTGTCGTCTGCTTCGCTATCTTCACTTACATCCTCATTTTTTAGGTTCATAACTTTATGTGCTATTTCTCTTTCAGTCGCGATGTTATAACCAGGGCCATCCTCATCTACTGCTAGCCATTGTAAAACATCTTCCTCAACTACATGTCCTCCGGCATTATTATGTATAGTCCTACAGAAATCAGTAACTTACAACATTTCTAAATCTATTTTTGCATCTTGGCCATCAAGAAAATTCTTCCAACCATTTTTTACTTGTTTTTTCACCTCCTCCCATGCTGCAGCAAAATTAAAAACTGTTGATTTTAAATTGTAAGACCTTAAGTTTTGCAAGGTACGCTGCCCTTCTGTATCTTCTGCATTATCTTTATCGTACAATACAACCATTACTTCGTCTAAAAACGTTTTGCGATATATTCGTTTGGCTGCCAAAATTATTCCCTGATCCGTGGTGTCAAATAAGCAATGTTGTATATTTTGGCAAAAATAGGAAAACCACTCTTCTGGTGGTATTCCCAATTTCTTCTCTTGAAGTTTTCTCACTGAAGGTACAAATCTTTGAAAAACCTTTTGAAAATATCTGAGGTGAACATGCCTTGTTAGAGCTATATTAGGAAGGATTATATCCTTTAAAACTCTAGGTTTACGAGATTTGCCAACCATTACAGGAGTCAATCTATGCGATCCAAGGTGTTAACACAAAGCAGTGCCGAGATCCTGTCCTTGCTGATTTTTCTTCCAGAATTCGATTTTTCACATTTGAAGGCTTGTGTGCTTTCAGGCAAAGTAAACCATAACAAACCAGTTTCTTCAACATTGTAAATTTGAGATTCTAATTGTATTTCGTTACTTATATGGGCTACTAATTTTTGCCTAAAAGGTTCCCTTTCTTCTTTTGGTGCACTTGAAGCTTCGCCGTAAATTCTTTTATTCATGATTCCGTGCCTTTTGCGAAAGCACTAGAGCCATCCATCACTTGCCCTGAATGGTATGTCCATATGATTTGCTAATTTAATTGCACCAGATTTCAATTCGACTGCTTGAACCGGGATCCTCACTAGAACGTTGTTGGCCATACAATTTTAAGATTGCTTCTTCCATTGTTTGATTTCATTCGTTTTATGAGATTGCTGTGTTCTCCTACATCACACATTAATGCAAATTTCTTTATTTTGCTTTTATTTTTTTTATGTCCAAAAGTTTGGTTTTTTATGCCATATTGATCACATATATAAGACACAATGTTCCAGAGTCCAATGTTTTTATATTCTCTAGTTTTTGATTCAGAAATCAGTAAATAGAAATCAGAAAAAGAATCAATCTGATCGTCAGATTGATTCTTTTCGTTTGTTAAAGGGTAAGATTGCGAAAATTGTAACTTATTTACTGGAGTATACTAAATGTGTTTAATCACAAGGAATAACCAAGCATTTATTTTTAGCAAAAAAATATATACTATTACTATTAGAAATGTGTCCACTTATACAAAATTTTATTGAAATTCTTTTGTCCGTTATATCCGAAGTCTGTTAAATAAAGGTCCGTTATATCGATGATTTACTGTAACTAGTTGAAAAACTAGTTAAATTATTCAACTAGTTGATTGTTTAACAGTAGTTTCAAGTAAGAGAGTACATAACCAAACATATTAGCTATTCTAGTTTATGTGTACATGTATTGAAGTGAAAGAAACTAATAAAGGATATATTTATTATAAGTTGAAAAATAAATTAAACAATACAAATGGTAAATCGTACTTACATTTACATTACACGTTATTATTAAATCGCGAATCGTCTAAATTGACATTTAAAAACATAAGTTTTTCCACTTTACTTGTTGCTAATCGTGTTCTTCTGTGATTTAAAATTAAACCAGATTTTGAACATGTGTTCACAAGGAACAGATGTTGCTACAGTTACAATATTTTTGACTATATGATTAGTTAGATTACATGGCGATGGTTTTCCACACTGTATGGACAGTTCATCTCGTTCGATTTTACGGTGTAATACGTTTATCAGACATTCAGAGTCATGTCCAATTAATTTATCAACAATACACTATGGATTTAAGTCATCTTTATCGGTTTCTTTTTCTTGTACTAGTTAATTTTTAATAGTACAATCATCTTTTTCTTTAATTATAGAAGTAACCAGCTTCTTAACTCTTTCTTTTGTTTTTTTTTAAACACTAAGCTTAAAAAGTAAAATACACTTTTAAAAACTACTAAATATTTTATTTTTACATATTTTATACCTAAAACATCTAGATTGTCACTATAAATGTGCAAATGTGCCTTTTTACACAGTTATTTATAATACATCCGTCGTATCACTTCCATGATGGGTATCTGATTTAAACGGCTTTTAAATTCCTTGATAACTCTGTGTAGTAACTAACTATCAAATGGATCCCGCTAAAACAGAAAACATTTACGATATATAATTTTCATATCAAAGTTCAAAAATATGATATAGAAATATGCTCTACAATAAAAACGTTAAGTAAATATAATTCTTTGCACCCACGTATGTAATTTATGAACTATTTTTTTTTATTCCAAAGATTGTTTAAAGTAAGTAAACGTGTTGTAATAAAGGTGTAAATATACCATTACGTAAGTATTTTACTAATCAACAGGAATTCTTTGCTGTAATAAAATCATTTCATAATAACAAAGTTGTATTGGACTGGGCGGTGGTCAATTAGAACATGTCCTATGAAAACCATTTTTTTAATTTTACTTTTTATGTTTCAGAGTAGAAAGATAGTATTTAATTGGATATATTACAAACAACATGTATCGCACAGTATGTTAATATTTCAACACCAGCTATTTTATAAAATATTAATATTTTGCACTGTAAAATCTGCAAGTTAAATTAATAACTCATTATTTAAACATAATTTTCTATATTAAAGCTATAAAACCAGTAATGTTTCTATTAAAATTCTACTAAATTACCATTCTAGCTTTCTTGAACTTTATTAACAACATGTTTATATTTTTTATTTCAAACTCTTTGTTCTTATAAGATTTTTTTGTTTCGATCTTTTTCCCATAATACCTTTAAACATACCGCCATTAAACAGACATTAGAGAAGAAAAAAAAGCTATTGACAAACTGGCTGCTATTAGAAAAGTTTTTAACCAAAAACGTAAGTACCTCTGAAGAATATCTTACATTAGACAATGAGTTTTTGAGCTTTCCGAGGACGATACTCATTTCGAGGAGCTTTAACACGAACAACACGGAGATTTACGCAGATCAAACAATCCCAAGGGTCGTTTCTGGTATCAAATAAATGTTTCGATGTTGCAATACGAATGTGTCAACATTTATAGGGTTCAGAACGAAATATAACTATGGATCGATGGTTCACAGGCAAAAACTAATTAAAAAATTTCTTGGTGAACGCTTAAGAGTTGTTGGTACAATTCGGTCGAATAAATGAGAGCTTTCAGAAATTCTACGTACAAAAATGGATAGATCAGTATTTTCATCTGTATTTGCTTTGGGAAATACAGATGACTACAGATGAAATACAGGAAACTACGATGACCAATGGATGCCATCGTAGTTTAATATCTCCGTAAAAAATGTAAAAATAATTTAGCAGTATCGTCTTTGCATTGCAATATAGACATTCTCGATCCGTCAACGGGAGATGCTCAAAATCCAGAAAAAATATCTTTCTACAACCTAACCAATAGCCTAGATAAAATAGCTTTAAAGTATAATGTACCCAGGGCAACTAAAACATGTACAATGGTAACATTTTATGGACTGCTGAATGTGGTTGTAATTATTGCTGTTGTTATAACTAGGCACAATAATTCAGATGCATCCTGTAGCAAAGACAGAAGAATCTTTAAAAAAAATTAGGACTTGATTTGGATAAACCAAACATTGTACCACGGGCTTTAAGTAAGCCATTGGCTAGAGGTGTGTGCTATATTGCCGCAAATATGTCGATATTATATTATCTGATCCAGATCTACCAAATCCTCCACCAAACAAAAGCAGATGCTGCAAATATTGAAGAAGGTGTAAAATTTTGTTTTTTTGCGAATTGTTTGAAAAAAAGTTGAATTTTAGGTCACAGTCGTTTTTGCCGCTAAATAGTTATACAATTATGTTTTATTCGTTTTTAGTTATACCTTGCCTAGACTAAATAGAAGTTTTTGGTTTTGTAGAAAACGGCGTTATGAATTTTTAACTATCAATATGTCAAAAAGTAAGTTTTTTTATTTTTAATTATCTATTTTAAACGTTATTAAAATCATCAAAATTAAAATACAAAAAACATCATATTTTTTGATTAAATGTTTTTATAAAATTCTATTCAAAAATTACACTAGTACACGGGTGAGTCCTGTCAGGACCATTTTTTTGGTAAACTATTTTTTTTTTGCAAAATTATTCTGTATTGAAACAGCTCTCACCCGTGTACTCGTGTAATTTCCCACCCATCCACTGGAAGGTTATTAAGTATGATATTATCTTCATTGATTTCTTTCGTTTTCTTTATTTATTTGTAGAGTTTATTTTTTTGATTCGATATTTTTCAAGGATTATTTTCTACATTTTTATATATTTTTTTGTTTTTTATTCCTAAAAAGTAAGATGCTCTTACTTTTTATTGATGCTTATTAGTTACTGGTTTATGTGATTTATTTAGCCTAACAATTCTGATATTTGGAATTTTTTAAAATAATTTCTGATATGTCTAAGTTGTCTTTTTTGCCTGACTGAAATTTATGCAGGATTCATTCTTTGTAGTACCAGCGATAGTTCCTGAGGTACTTTAAACGTCATATCGTCACTGAATTTATGCCGAATGTCTACCTGCTAAAACAGACCCTTCTCTGTTACATAGTACTCCGAAAGTTAAATGGCCGCTGGATTTTAAGTCTGGACAACACTTCCGAGAAACTTGCTTTACTTATCCAAGGACTGGAGGCAAGAAGGCGCTCTGTCATCTGAGAAGAACGCCGTTCTAGATAGCGCGTGGAAGACATTCATCGCTCGTAGAATGCGCCATCTTAGCCAGGCATTTTCTTCTTTTACACAGTCCTCCATTGTCAACCTTTTCTGTTGATTTAATTGCTTTTCTCTCTCTTCCTTCTTCTTTATCTGTTATTCCAATCTGCTTGACTTTCAATCATCCTTTTAATAATTTCTTTCACTGTTACAAAGTTTAAAGCTCTTTATCTTTTCTTTCTACTTCTTTTGCAGTCCATTTATTACACTTTAAATACATATATGTTACAATGTCTAGATATCCGCAAAATGTCTAAAACACCCGTGTCCTGTAAGCACTTGCGTTAGGAAACAATCCAGTTGCCTGTGACCACAGTCCATTTATTCTCTAAGGTTTGGGATTAGCATATTTACCTACTGGTCCACGTCCTTGATATTATTCCATTCTTTTTGCCATTTTTAAATTTACTTTTCTTTTTATTATCTTCTTTTGACCGTAGTCAATTCTTGGTATTTTGTAACGTTTAAAACGTTACATTTTTGTTCTTATTAATTTCAAAGTACTTTCCACTATTTTCTGCTCATACTATTTGATTTTAATTGATAATAAGTTCTTTTTCCTTTGTTTGTATTCCTATATTTTATTTCAATATTTTACTATTACAAATAAATCCGCTAATTAATTTCCTAAGTCCCCTCGTAGTCCTACCTTTGCTTACTTTATCGTACAAGAAACAGAAACCCCATTCCTAAATAATTTACTTCTATCAATCCGATCCGATTTAATTTTCTTTTGAAATAAACCAGCAAACGAAAAGGTATTATTAAAAAAATAAGTCCTCGTGTCAGAAACTTCCAACGATCTGGGTAAGTTAATACTTTGCTCTTTTTACAACAACATATTTTCATACTTTAATCAAGAACACTATTAGTTTTTCGTATAATTTTGTGTACGCTAGTACTTAAAAACTGCTTACAATTTTTATTTTCTTTTTACCTTGCTGTAATAATAATAATAATTTAATATAAATCGTATTTATCGCACAACTTTGTCTTTTTCATTTTTCATTTAATAATTAATCTATTAATTACAATTATTAATTTGTGAGTTTTGGCAACATCAGAGAATTCTGGATCGGTATACAGGTCTCAGAGAGAAGAGCTTTCCGCTTGCCAGAATTCTTCTGTTGTTGGACAAAACTCGTGCCATGACGAATTTTGTAGCGGTTTTTGTTTTTCTAGCCACCTTGATTTTTATTCAAGAGAATCCACCTTGATTTTTATTCAAGAAAATCCACCTTGATTATGATATAAGAAAATTTACGTTGACATGGATTTTTTGGTCGAAGAATACGAAAATGGAATTGTTCTTTTTTTGAATAAGAAATCCATCTCGATTTTGAAAATCCGCATGGCTTTGAATTGGAGAGGGATCCACATGGTTTCGGCTTAGCGGCATGGTTTTTGCAGACATTGTATGGTCCGAGTTGAGAAGAGAATAGCAGGAGGATTTCTCATAGAGTAGAGCTAAGTTTCTTTATTTCTTGAGATTTTGTATATAGATGCTTAATTCCCTGTTGTTAGAACCTCAATTTAATTGTTATTACATTTTGATTTATTAAAATATAAATAAATAAAGACATTTGTTAAAGAAATTATTTTATTAATAATTCCCGATTTCTCAAATTAATTTAGTTTATGCCGAACATCACCCCTGAGGGGTTTCAATGTGCAATGGGTGAGCTAGCCGTTACAATTTTTTCTTATATAACTGTTTACTTTTCACTACCAATACATGCAGAGAAACACGTCCAGTGATAGCACAAACTATCTACCACCTCTAATGCCCCACGTCTGACTACTGAAGTGTAAAGGATGATCGACTGTACACAATGTACGGCCGTCTTTCTTTCGGTTTTTCGATCATCCAATGTTAGCTATTACCTCCCAACGAAGCCTCATTTTCCTTCCAGACAACTCTCTGTACTTTTGCCTCGTACACTGTTTTGGTGCAGCGTCACACCTAAGTACTTTACGTGTTTCTTTTCTCCTTCAAAATGATAGCTTCGGTCTTTACTGCCGTAAATTCCAATCAACGATGTTTCATCCGCAAATGCAAAGAGAGTTTTGTTATCTTCGTATTGACATTGCATAACCCTATCGTATGTGAAGGTCCATAGCATCGGTCCAAAAACAGATCCATGAGGAACTCCAGCCGTTGCATCGACGATCATGCCCTTATCCACCATATTCTTTATGACGCACAGATACTCCGCCACCACATTCATCAAGTTACTAGGACATTCAATATTTAATAAAACAGAAATTAATTAACCTACTAAAGATATAGGAGGAATTAGACAAGGCGACAGTTTAAGCCCCTTCTTGTTTAACCTTCTCATGGGCAAAATTATCAACAAAGTAACATCTTTTAATCTCGGATATAGAATGGGCAACAAAAGAATTGGTATGGTGTGTTACGCAGACGATGCAGCAATTATTGCCGAATCAGAAGATGATCTCCAAAGGCAGCTCTTTCAGTTCTTTCAAACAAGCCGACTACTAAATATGAACATCTCTACCAACAAAACTAAATGTATGACAATAGCAAAAGATCCGCTCAGATGTAAGTTAGTGGTTGAGGACAACCCCATAGAACAGGTGATGCAATTCAGATATCTGGGCATAGATATATCAAGCACCCACGACCCAGTAAAGGACCTGAGGAGTCAGATCAATAAAGCAACTGCACTGTCAGAATGTCTGTGGGAGATAGTCTGGTCAAATCCGTATATGCGCACAGATAGTAAAATTAGAATCTATAAGACTTGCATACGACCGATCATGACATATGGCATAGAAGTGCGCGAAGATACCAACAAAACGAAACAGATGCTAAGGCTTGCCGAAATGAAAACCCTAAGAACAATAATGGGGAAAACAAGAAGAGACAGAGCGAGAAATACAAACATTAAGGGAGCAGTGCAAAATTCAAGATATTGTAAGATGGGTAAGGCAGCGCAAGAGGATGTGGTACAACCATGTAAGACGAATTGGATGAGAATAGACTCCCAAAAAATTGCCCTAGAAAAACAATCCGCCCGGTTCAAGACCCCCGAAAGACCACCTAAAAGATGGAGGGATAGTTGGCAATCTACCTCCCAAGAAATTAACCAGAGGCAGCTTCAGAATTAAACAGATCGAAAGATCTACAAAAAGTAGAAGAAGAAGACTAAAGATATAAACCAGTATATTATGCGAGTAAACTGTAGGCTTTACCTAGGATCTTCATTTTTATGCAATACTTGTTGGTAAATTTATATAAAAATTTATACTACACTTATACCACTATACTACAACACTTTCTAGATACATCAGTTATTTTTATTAAAACAACAAGTTTCTCTGTGGTCCTTGTTTGAATATATTATATTTAATAGTTTTAAATAATTACCCTTGTTATGGGCGAGAGGCTTAATTGTGGTGATATTACATTTCTTGGCGGAGCCCTTAATGGAGGTAATGGAGGATGTGGAGGAATATCCAGCATGGCAGGAACATATGACACTCCGGACATGCACTTTGAACATTTTCTTCGAAGAGCAGGTCTTTGTCGAGAACCTCCACATTTAAGAGCAAAACAGAATTCACCCTTCATTTCTGAGCAAAGAGATTGATGAGGCACACTGGCAGATCTCTAAAAATCAGTAAGTAAATTATAAAATTATAAAGACATCCATATACACGAATATAAGTACATAATACACAATATAATAATCACAATAAACAAGACAGACATATAAATGTAAATATACCAAAAGTTCGGAAAATACTTGAAAACCTGAAGAATAGAAAGGCAGCAGGTAAAAACGGTATACAAACGGGTTTACTATTTAAAAAAAGGAGATAAAAAATAGCCAGAAAACTATAGAGGTATAAACTTGTTAAATACTACGCTAAAACTTATAACTAAAATTTTATATAACTTACTTTGTCATTTATTGCACTTTATCTAGAATTGTAACAAAATTCAGCGATGGCAATAATAACTGCAAATGCGAGTCCACATAGTAGAACTACAAATACACCTCCGATGTTATCGACCCCCAAGGCATTGGCCTTGGATTCCTTTCCTTTATCATTCCTGTGGCAGGTGTCACCCTTGTTTTTCCACCATTTATCATACAGCATCTGAATCTCACCTTTCTCTTGCAGTTCCAAAATAGCCAGAGAAATTTTGTCTCTCCAAGGACTGCCCTTAGGTGTTGCAATTCCGTATCCTGAAGGAGATACAGATTAATGATTTGATATATTAGTAACAATCTAGAAACAGTTTTACCAATTTTATCTGTGTATTAAAGACTCATGAATTATTTTTTTACCTGATAAGGTAAACACATTTTGTTTAAATTTCAATGAAATAATCTATTGTTTGTAGCTTTTTTAACATTATTTCTTTTTACTAATATATTTTGTTTATTTAAAATATTTATTTACGTAGCACAAAAAATAGTCAAAAGAAAAGGTAAAAAAGTATTTTTGAAGTGTGTATATTTTAAATAATTCCTAGCTGAGCGCTTTCGGCTTTACAAAGCCATCCTCGGAGCTATGGTCAATTTATAAATACCGACTACAATGGAGAGATCTCATTTCCTTATATGTCGAAATATTGATTTTTTAGTTGTTAAAATTCTTAAAAAATATAATAAAAAACATATAAAAAACCGACACCTGGCCTTCACAGACACATTAAAAAATTGAATTGAATTGTTAAGTCCAGTGTCGGTTTTTTTATATGTTTTTTTTATATGTTTTTTAAGATTTTAACAACTAAAAATAATCAATATTTCGACATATAAGGATATGAGATCTCTCCATTGTAGTGGTTATTATAAATTTACCATAGCTCCGAGGATGGCTTTGTAAAGCCGAAAGCGCTCAGCTAGGAATTATTTAAAATATACACACTTCAAAAATACTTTTTTACCTTTTCTTTTGACTTGTCATAAGTGTGTACAAAAAACATATCAGTCTTTTGACAAAAAATAGTCCATAATTTTTATAATAGTTTGATTTACTTACATAACTTTTTTTTTTTATATAATTTTATAACTAACACAGTGTATACCAGTATAAAGTGAAGTCAGACAGGGTGACTCGTTGAGCCCACTTCTCTTCAATATAATAATGGATGGGACTCATATTTTTAAGATACCATAGAAATATGTAATACATGTTGCAGCTATTCAACACATTCCCGTAATATTATATTTAACTAACACATTGATCTAAAATTGTCGTATGAAAAGTTCTAAAAAAAGCTTGTAAAAACTTATTTTAGTACAAAATTCGCTCGCATCCCATGTGGAAAGGCATTATCATAAATAAATATAATAAATTTCACCCACAACTCCTCTCCATCTCACAGGAGTTTCTAAAATGAAGATGGACGAAAATCTCAGCTTTATGCTTAGATAACTAGAAGAAAAATATAAAAACAATGGAATGGAAATAAACATCAAAAAACAAGGATATGAGAAATCTAGAGATAGACGAGGGAAGACAAGTAAATGAAACAGATAAATTCAAGTATTTAGTGAACCATAATATCGAACCAGGGAGCAACAGAAGAAGATATAAACAACAGACTAAGACAAACAAGCAAACTGTATTAAGACAACTAAATTCAGTGCTGTGGGATAAGAACATTACGATAAAGACAAAAAAGGAGAATTATATAATACCCTGACAAGAAGTAATCCTGGACATATAGGTCCGTAAAACTGAGATAAGTAGAATAAGAGCAGTAGAAATGGAGTTCCAGAGGAGAAGCTGTAGACTTACAAAAAGGGACGAGACGAGACAGAGACTGAAAGAGACTATCCTGGTCAGAAGAAGCGGACAGAGGACGCTGGATAAACAAAACATACAGAATGGAGCCCGATCGGAAGAAGAAAGAGAGGAAAACCCCGAAGGTCATTCAGAGACTAAATCGACGGGACCATGGAGAAAAGAACCCTGCGAGATGGAAACTGAATGACAGGAAATTTCTAGAAAACGGTTGAGTGAAAATTTGTGTAAATTTTTTAAAGCTTGCTGAATAAGTAAAGGATGTGTAGAATCTTTGATAAGCTCTTTTGGTTTCCTCCAAGAAGGAAAATTTACACAGATTTGGTCAACATCGTGAGAGGCTGTAAGAAGCAGTACTTGGGATATAAAATGAGAAATGAAGGTAGGTTATAATGCTACTTGAATTACTTTTGCAAGGTAAAATTAAACGAAAAAGGGCCCCAGAATAAAGGAAAATATCCTAGCTGGCTAACCTGAGAACATGGTATAGAAAGACGTTAATACGAAGAAAAAAGAACATAGTAAGACATAATTGTTTTAAATTAAGACCAATACGTTTATTCGCTCAGGAAATGAATAGCATACTGCTTTCATTATTCCTGTAGTAATCCGAAAATACATTTGTTCTGCAAAACATTGTTGAGCAGGCTACTTTGCTTTTGTTTGCTGAAATCTTGGCAACGTAATTTAGTGACAGGAGTCTTCATTGGCTTAGTTGAGGTTTATTAGCCAGATCTTATATAAGCAACTACTGGACTGTGTTCTTGTGGCTCTAAAAGTAATCTCAAGCACATATTTAAATATAATTATTTTTTTTTAAAGACGTTTTATTAGCGTGTCGGAGCATAAACAGGCGTAGTCTAATTTACTTCGTATTGATGATCTGTATAGAGTGTAGATCTATATAAAGTCAGAGGTAGAAAAAGCAATTAAAAAGTTAAAAAATAGAAAATCTGGCGTAGACCAAATCACCGCATGAAGTTTTAAAAGAGACTGAGATGTTGGAGTAAAATGTTATCATATGACTGCAAAAAGATTTAAGAAACCAGAGTAGTTGCCCAACGACTGGACAATATCCACTTTCATCCCTAGACTCAAAAAGGAACTCCGCTAGATTGCAACAACTACAGAACGGTAACCCTAATATCCCATGCAAGCAAGGTTCTACTTCATGTAATACATGAAAGACTAAAAGATTTTCTGTTGCCTTAGATATCAGAAGAACAAGCCGGATTTATCCCAGAAAAAGGCACAAGAGAACACATACTTATGTGCTCTGTGGATTACACAAAGGCCTTCGATATTCGATAAATTCAAATGGCAGCAGCTATGGTTCATACTAGCGGAAATAGAACACCCCACCACTTAATTCAACTAATTAGAAGTCATTGAAAATATTAAATGTACAGTAAAAATAAACAACACCCATTCCGGCAGGTGTCAGACAGGAATGCATAATCTCGCCAACTCTGTTTAAGATCTACATCGAACACATTATCCGAAACCTACTAGACGGATGGAAGGGTAGAATTTAAGTAGGAGGTCAAAAAATCAGTAACTTGAGATATGCTGTTGACACTTTAATAATTGCGGCAAATTAAGAAGAAACGGAAGACATAATGAGATGTCTTAAGGAGAAAAGCAAAACATGGACTAAAGCTAAATAGGAGCAAGACAAAGATCATGATAGTAGACAGAGCCTGAAATAATCTTACACATTAAAGAAATTGGGGACTTTAAAGTAGTAAATAGTTTCATATACCTGGGGTGCCTAATAACAAATGCCGGAGGGTGTGACAAGAGATACGTAGAAGGTTGATTATTATTAGAACAGCTATGATAAAAATTTAGAAAAATTTTAGCATAACAATACACCCAAAACTAAGGCTGGCAAGGGCGCACATTTTTCCCATAGCCACATATGCATCCGAAACATGGACCTTAAAGAAAGCAGATAAAAATAAACTAGATGCTTTTGAAATGTGGGTTTATCGCCGCATGTTAAAAATATCCTGGATTGATTATCGCACTAACAACGTATCGAAATTAGAAAAAAGTAAAGGATATATTGCTTAAAAAAATATAACAGATATATTTGCAGCATTTTGGGACACATTAGACAGAACAGGTATGATGGAAAAACTGATAGTCGAGGATAGAGTTGAAGAAAAGGGACCTAGGGAAAGATCTTAAAGTCGTTCGGTAAATCAAACAAAAATATTTATTAACCAAGGGTTGCATGAAGCCCAACAACTAGCCCAAGATAGGAAGGATGGAGAGAAATCGTGAAAAAACTGTAAAGGCCTGATGGTCTCACCATATTATTCCCAAAAGGGATTAGGACGAAGGAGAAGGGTAGAGTAAGTAAAGTTATTGTATTAAAACTCCCAAGAGGTATTTGACAGCATATTTAGTAAGTTAATTCTGGATTGGTAAGAACATTGCAGATTCGTTAAATGGTTCTCTCAAAATTAAATAACAAGTCTTCTCGCCAGAGAATATAAAACCAATGTTTGTTGGTTGTCGTACGTAATATATTCTAAAATTTTTAGATCGATTCATCCTGATTTTCTGCTGCATAATACAACTTTATCTTTATCCTTAAAATGAGACTAATAACGTTACTTAATTATTATAAAAAATTAGGTGGAAATTAAAAAAAATCCTGCTTTTTACACAATTATCCTAGTATAACTTGTTTTTTTGGTTCAAATTCGTGTAAAAATTTTTAGCTTTTCAAATATAAAAAAATAATTCGCCTACAAGTAATTGTTTTAAAAGTTTTTCTAATTGTTTATAAATAACAAATAACAGTAACAGTAAAAGAATAATAATGATTGAAAATGGGTAAAATGCCTAGAAATCGTTTTACTAATCTGCATAATCTGTATGTTTGAGTGATTAAATAAACAATGTCACAGATAATATTGTGACATGGGTACACCCATGTCAATTGTAAGTAATAAATTGCTCTATATTCCATTTGACGGACACGGTTGTGTTGTTAAATTAAATTAACCGCCCCTTTTCAAATATCACGACTTTATATAATGAAGATAATACTTAATAAGTTAATATAAACAAGATCATTTGTTATTATAAGCTTACTTAATTTCGACAAGAAGGACGTCTTTAATTATGAATTGAAATTTAAGATGGATAAATCATCTAAAGTCTGTAGCCAGCCAAATCTCAAATATTGTTTTACACTACTGCGTCCGTATTGCAGCCATGTTATTGTTGTCTTCTTAAAAGGCAGAAAATATTGATTTTTCACGTTGAGAAGCCCTATGAAATAGCTCTTCTGACGAGACCTATTAGGTCGAAATACGTATCAAGAGATACATAGGATTTGTTTGCGTGAAATCAAATATTTGCTGCCTTTTCTCATTTTATTCGGATATACTCTGTGGGAGTACGAGAAACACAATTCGCTAAGGATTTCTGCTTAGTTGTAAAAGACATGTGGGAATGCAAATTTTAGATTCCCCATGTCTCTTTTAACATCTTTTATCAGCGTCTGTTTGCCTTGCAATTCTTAGAAAGGCTCAGATTATAAAGCAGAAATCTGAATTGTGTTTCGAAAACTATTTTACGATTGTTTAATTAGATGTCGCTACTGCGTCCGTATTGAAGCCATGTTATTGTTGCTTCTTAAAAGGCAGAAAATATTGATTTTTTACGTTGAGAAGCCCTATGAATAGCTCTTCTGACGAGATCTATTAGGTCGAAATACGTATCAAGAGATACATAGGATTTGTTTGCGTGAAATCAAATAATTTGCTGCCTTTTCTCATTTTATTCGGATATACTCTGTGGGAATACGAGAAACACAATCGCTTAGGATTTCTGCTTTGTTGTAAAAGACATGTCGTGTGGAATGCAAATTTTAGATTCCCCATGTCTCTTTTAACATCTTTTATCAGCGTCTGTTTGCCTTTGCAATTCTTAGAAGGCTCAGATTATAAAGCAGAAATCTGAATTGTGTTTCGAAACTATTTTACGATTGTTTAATTAGATGTCGCTACTGCGTCCGTATTGAAGCCATGTTATTGTTGCTTCTTGAAAGGCAGAAAATATTGATTTTTCACGTTGAGAAGCCCTATGAATAGCTCTTCTGACGAGACCTATTAGGTCGAAATACGTATCAAGAGTACATAGGATTTGTTTGCGTGAAATCAAATATTTGCTGCCTTTTCTCATTTTATTCGGATATACTCTGTGGGAGTACGAGAAACACAATTCGCTTAAGGATTCTGCTGCTTAGTCTGTAAAAGACATGTCGTGAAATGCAAATTTTAGATTCCCCATGTCTCTTTTAACATCTTTTATCAACGTCTGTTTGGCCTTGCAATTCTTAGAAGGCTCAGATTATAAAGCAGAAATCTGAATTGTGTTTTTGAAACTATTTACGATTGTTTAATTAGATGTCGCTACTGGCGTCCGTATTGAAGCCAT
This sequence comes from Diabrotica balteata, assembly GCA_918026665.1. Taxonomy (NCBI): domain Eukaryota; kingdom Metazoa; phylum Arthropoda; class Insecta; order Coleoptera; family Chrysomelidae; genus Diabrotica; species Diabrotica balteata. The sequence continues at coordinate 6,160,375 of OU898279.1, read as the reverse complement.
GTTATTATTGCTTCTTAAAAGGCAGAAAATATTGATTTTTCACGTTGAGAAGCCCTATGAATAGCTCTTCTGACGAGACCTATTAGGTCGAAATACGTTATCAAGAGATACATAGATTTGTTTGCGTGAAATCAAAATATTTGCTGTCTTTTCTCATTTTATTTCGGATATACTCTGTGGGAGTACGAGAAACATAATTCGCTAAGGATTTCTACTTAGTTGTAAAAGACATGTCGTGGAATGCAAATTTTAGATTCCCCATGTCTCTTTTAACATCTTTTATTAACGTCTGTTGCCTTGCAATTCTTAGAAGGCTCAGATTATAAAGCAGAAATCTGAATTGTGTTTCGAAACTATTTTACGATTGCAGAATTTTGGTGTTTATTAAAGGTAAACTAAATGCACGACACATATAGTTACCATGTCGGGATAGTATTATGAGGTTTTTTTTTCCTGGTTTTTCCTCATAAATTTATTATGGAATCACTAACAGGAGAATTTTACTGTCATCATGTCATGTGTTTGTCTTTTTAAAGACGAATTACATGCTATGATTTTTTTCTGACGGATATTCTCAAGTTAGTTGTATTTCATGTAATCGAATGAACTATACTTATAAGTAAAGTCGTCCCAGGAGCGCAACTCAACAATATTGGCAATATCATTTTAAAGTCGTCTACTTTTAAATGCATAATGTATGTCTGAATGGTCAATATAAATGAGTCAGATAAAATTATATTATTAGAAGGATTTTTAACTATGTACCAAAAAAACAAAATTTGTTTAATTTACTGTTTGTATTTTAAGAACGATTTCCGAAGTGGAAATTGAAACGTCAATAAACGTTATTAGCTCGGCAAGCGCTAATTCTGAGATGGCGTCACTGTATAAATTGAATAGCCAGGGTGATAAAATACACTGTAGAGGTGACGTCGTATGAAACATTTGGAATTTATAATTAAATAGAAATACAAGTCATTCATCGAGATAAAAATATATTAAGTCCTAAGTTGAGCCACACTTTTACAAAATTTTCTTACAATCAATTTAGTTTAAGTTTAGTTTAAATATTAGCTGGGAGAAAAAATCGTGACACGAGATTTTAATATATAAATACTTAACAATATAAAAAATGATAATTATAAGAGTAGTTCAAGTCATAGAATAGTCTGTTAGACCAACTTAGTATAACAAAAATATAAAATAATTTACCTTTAGAATCTAAAAGTCCTCCGATCTGCGTTAAATTGCAATCACGTTGCACTATATAATCCAACATAGTAGATTCCATTAGGAAGGCATAATTCCCATCGAGGACTTTCCGAATTCCTTCTTCGTATGTGGGGACGAATACGGAGGGCTTTCGATTTTCCATAAAACGCCACATTTTTTTATATGTCTCTATCATCGAATCCTGGAAATATTCGAACTTGTAAGGAAAGAGCCAAAAATGTATTTGGCTACGTGAGAATATTCGACAAAGTACAGTTTATTAGATTATGTAGTATGCCAGAATTGTAAAAATGAATACAAGAATATTAAGCATTGAATTTTATGCGATTTATAAGTTAAAAAAAACGTAGAATGCTGCGAAATTTGTTCTACCGATAATTTTTTGACTGTTCTAACAACCATTCAAATTTCGTCATTTTGCGTCATGTGGAACAATTTCACCAATCATGTCAACATTAGACTGAATAATTGCATTCATGCAATTTTCAATCCCTATGACAACCCGATCGAGTTTGACAAATTGATCCAAATAAATTTCAAAATGTCACGTTTCCGGCAATGAGAATGTTCTGCTGTTAGCGAATTAGCAAAAAGTGGTGTAGAAGAACAACAATTCTAAAAATTACTGGTCATGGCAATCAGAATTCTCTAAAACCATACTTGATCTCGATCAAGAACACCACAACAAGATTATAAATATTATGCGTGGTTAATGATCTTCTATGTAGAGAACGCAACGAATCTATGTTAACTTAAATTTTAATAATTGTATTTTCACTAACTGTACTTTTAATAAATAAATGTTTTCGTTACGTTGAGTTATGACTTTTTTTTTCGAAAAATATTCGCGAATATCCCTCGGACATTGATGATTGCCTCTATAATTTCATGACAAATTTCTCAAGCTCGTTGCTTGTTAATAGCACTCAGCTTCGCTTCGTGCTGTTAACAAAGAACAAGCTTTCGATTGTCATGAAATTATCTCGTCTGTTATCAATGTCTATGGATATTACTATGATAACAAAATTTTTGTATACTAAATTAAGCCGAAATCATGAAAGATCATGCACAACTGCAGTGGATAATGCTCCAATCGATCAAGTGAAAACATTTCCATTCCTTACCTTCCATTAATAAGTTGGAGGCCTTCGAAATGTGGACGTTGCGAAGAATGTTCCGCATACCATAGACAGATAGGGTGAGAAATGAGAAAGTGTTAAGAAAGGTAAATACTGGGAGAGAACTACTTAATTTGATCAAGGTACGGAAAATTGGATAACTTGGTCACAATCTGAGAGGAAAAAATACGCAATCCCTCAATTAATCATACCAGGAAAAGATGAAGGTAAGAGTGAGTAGGTCGCAAACAACACTCGATGGCTACGAACATAAAAAACTGGACAGGCATAAATAACACTGCGATCTTTTGACATTGCGCAAAAGACAGACGTCTAGCCTTAAGATAATTTTGCCAACGCACGATAGGTGCACGGTATTAAAGAAGAAAGAAGAAGAAAGAATTTACGACAAAATCAGCTGTACATCTTTAAGGATTTGTATATTTGAAACCTGTATAAGATTTTAACGTGACATTGATGATTTTTTACATATTGACTGGGGTATAGGGTCATTTCTTTATTATAAGATAACTGAATTATTTATTCACTACTTAGCTATTTTAACTTAGCACAAACTTTCTTAAATATCTTTAAAAACTTTAAAAATAAAAATTTAAAAGCTATTCTGTTGTGTAAATAAATAATTCATATTCGTTTCGTTTTATAGGATTAAAGACCGCCAGAGTTTAGAAATTGAATTTATTAATGTTCCCAGGAGTAAATAGTAGTTAGTCTTTTCAAAGACATAGTTTCCCTTTACATTAAACCCATTATTGTGTCAAAGTTCTTTTGTATGTTTAAGGAAAGAGAGTAAAGAAAATAAATCGTTTAAAATATAGTGAAAGGCTTTATGTTCAGAGTTTAACGTAACTTAATCATTTTTACTATGTCTAAAATTGATGGAAATACTGTTTAAAAATTAAATATAATATAGAAGTATATATAGTGTTTTTAATTTAAACAAAATATAGTCATGTTGACATGATACGCTGAAACATCAACTTCTTCAGAAGAAAAGTAATTTTAAACTAATCCCTTCTCTGTGCAACAGTTTGTATATCTAATAAAAAATACTTCAGCAACAACATTTTGCATTAACAATTATAATCTGGCAAGTACAAGACATATTTGCCCTTCAGAATTATTATCTGTCATTCAGAATTATTATCTGTCACTAATTAAATTGAAAGTTAAAAATTTTTTAAAATAAGTATTGGACTACGAATTAGATGATATGCGAATAATTTTAAAAGATCTTTGATAATTATATGATATTATGCAGTATGATGCAAATGTATGGAATAAATTATTATTTCAGAAACAGACGGCTTTTAAAAAAAATTATAAAGCATGTAAATTTTAATTTCTGAATATCCATCAACTGCTATGTTTGTGTTGGGCATTATATATTACATTACAATATCCATTAATTAACTAAAATACACTAAGAAACGCCACTGGGAATAAAACAAAATAGTGTTTATTGCTGGTTCCGAAAAAAAAAAAATACATTCATAACAAACAATGCTACATTATAATCTGAAATTAATTATTGTAGTAAGTATTCCAAGTTATTTTTCAAAAATTTTTAAATCAACATTGTCATTGACCCGTCTTTATTTGTCAATGCATCTGTAAAGTTATAAACGTCAAATTTTTACCCATTTAGTTGTTTGCATTTACAAAAATGAAACTACCAGAAACAGAACAAACTGAGAGTTTAATCATGATTGATTATGGAGATATAGTGAAGCAGAAGTTCGTAATGTATTTATTGCTAAATACTCCAATCGCAAACCAATTACTCAGTCAACAGTAGTAAAATTGAAAAAACATTTAGAGAAACGGGCCATGTTAAAGATCTTCCCAGAAATGGTAGAAAATCAATATCCGAAGTCAAGAAACTGTATGTTGTACTGGCGTTTCAAGAAAATCCCCATACCAGTTCTAGGCAGGTCGCATTAAATAATAATGTCCACCAGTCATTTGTGGTAACAGTGCTAAGAAAGGAAAAGTGGCATCCATACGAAGTCTATCTGGTCCAGGAGTTATTAGAAGATGACTTTGATAAAAGAATCGAATCCTGCAAAATCGTTATGGAAAAATGTAACACAGATCAAAGTTTCATACAAAAGGTACTTTTTTTTTATGAAGCGTCTTTTATACTAAACGGTCACGTAACTCGCCAAACATATCAATACTGGGCAAGTGAAAATCAACATTAGATGAAAGAGTATAGGACACAATATCCCGAGAAGGTGAATGTTTGGGCCGGCATTATAAACAATCAAATTGTAGAGCAATGTTTTTTAAGGAAAACTTAACTGCTTCTCGTTATTTATAAAATCAGCTATTTCCAAATAGAAATAATTTATAGTACCAACTTCATGGGGCTCCCCCACACTACGGCGTTAAGGTACGAAATTATCTTAATACCGTTTTCCCAAGTAGGTGGATAGGTATAAGGGGGCCCACCGAATGGCCACCAATGTCTACAGATATTTAAGGAGCAGAGCGTATCAAAATCGACCGAATAATGTAGAAAAGTTGAAGGAGCGCATCAGAACGGAAATTGCACAAATAACACTTGAAGTCATTGAAAACGTTAGGAAAAAATTTATTGCCCATCTTTCATATTCTATTATTGCTGAAGGTCGTTAATTTAACATTTGTTGTAATTTAATTGTATTTAAGTAAACATTTATTGTAAGTTAATTGTATTAATAAACCAACAGTTTAGTTTAAACCTGTAGAAATAAAATATTCAAATAATTATATCGTTGCAAAGACGATAAGGATAAGCAAGCAGGATTTAGAGCTGGATACGGAACAAATGATCATTTGCAAACCATTAAGTCGTTGATTGAAAAAACCATTGAATATAATAGACCCCTGATACTTGTCCTTTGTCGACTTTGAAAAAGCATTTGATACGGTCAATCAAAGTGAAATGCTCCAAGCTCTAACATCAATGTAGAATAGATCACCGATACATATCTCTCACCAGATACATCTATCAACATGCTACAGCCTGTGTAAGACTTAATGAAGATACTGGGATTTTTCGTATTGAAAAAGCGTTCGGCAAGGAGACAACATGTCTCATAAATTATTTACAACTTTACTAGACTACGCTTGTAAAACAATAGATTGGAACGAAAAGGGCATCAATGTAGATGGAAAATTTTTAAATAACCTTAAATTTGCAGATGATATTGTTCTCATTGCAGACAGCTTTGATCAGGCACAGATAATGCTCCAAGAACTCCATACTGCCACAAAAAGAGTTGGTCTTAAAATAAATTTTTCAAAAACACAATTTATGACAAATTTAGTCCACAACAAACACATCTCAGTAGAAGACAAAGATATTGAGCCAGTTGACTCCTATAAATATTTAGGCCATAAGATCAGAATAAGTCGAGACAACCAAACAATCGAGCTGAAAAGAAGAATAAACCTCGCTTGGGCTGCATTTGGAAGGATGAAGGATATTTTTAGGTTTAAGATTCCAATGTGTCTGAAAAGAAAAGTATTTGATCAATGTATTTTGCCAGTGATGACCTACGGGCGCAGAAACCCTAACGCTCACAAGAACAACAGTGAGTAAACTACAAGTTGCGGAAAGAGCAATGGAGAGAATTATGTTAGGGATTTCTCTACGTGATAGAATACTCAATGCTACTATACGCAAAAGATCAGGAGTAGCAGACGTTATTGAAAGGATAACAACACTAAAGTGGAACTGGGCAGGTCATGTAGCAAGATCAGTTGATGACCGGTGGACAAAAATATTTTGAAATGGAGACCCCGAATACAAGTTTACAGAAATAGAGGTCGACCCCCAACGAGATGGACAGATGACAAAAAAAGAGTGACTACAAATTGGATTCAGATGGCGCAAAATCGGACTAAGTGGAAAAGCATGCGAGAGGTATGTGTTCAGCAGTGGACTTAGAGGCTAGTTGATGATGATGAAAGACGATAAGGAGACCTTTCGAATGAGCTGTCGTATGATCTCGGTTTTTTTATAAAAAAATCGTTATTACGTCATTACGCCGACACTGATGACGTAATGTCCAATACATATTAGCAGTTGATGGACATTCAAAAATAAAAATTGACGGACGTGTTTTAAGATTTTTTTAAAATTCGTCTGTTTCTGAAATAATGAATTTATTACATACATTTGCATCATACTGTATAAACAAATTTTACTTCTTTCGCTGATTCACAAAACATGGGCCTGCAAATAAATATGGCAAACCTAAAGCATTATTATTCGACAACAAAACCAGAAATATTGGTCATAATTTTACCGTTAAAAATTCTAGCTTTGAGGTAGTAGACAAATTCACGTACTTAAGCTTCGTCGTGATCAATGCCAACTCTGAAAAATCAGAACGATTCTTCAGAGTTGACAACTTCAATCATGAAGAAACAGAACGAAGCAAGAAAAGCAATTTCTTCTTCTTCTGCTTTTTATGTAGACACACCCTGTCTGTTTTTCAATGTGCCTGTACATTGTAGTTTTATCGTGTTGTTCCTACTGATTAGCTTTATATCGAGATACCGTCTCACGTGATCTTTACTACACTATTTGTTGTCATTCGCCTTATATGGTCATTCCATTTAACGTTTCTATTTCGTACCCAGTCGTAGATGTTCTACACCTTGCATGTAGTACTTCTAGGTCTGTTCCGTAGGGTAGTACAATCAATTTAATAAAGAAATTTTGTCTGTGCTGTTTCTTGTATTATTTTTGTCCTCTCTATGTCAGGTCGTGTTTCTGTCGCATATATTATTTGTCTCATAACTGTTTTATAAATTCTGCCTTTAATTCTTTTCCGGTATTTTTGTTTCTCTATATTATTTCATTTAGACAAATTGCAGCTCTGTTGGCTCTCTCCACTTAATTTTACAGCTATATAGTATGATGCCTAGATAGTTAAACTCCATCACTTGTTTTATTATCTGACCTTCTAACTACAATTTATATCTTAGTAAATTTGTTGTTATAGACGTGCATTTTGTCTTTTTGGAAAAATTCACATGCTACATTTTCTGACGTTTGTATCATTTGGTGCAGCATACGTTGCAAATCGTCTTCACTTTGAAAGAGTAGTATTGCGTCGTCTGCATAGCAGATTATTAACAGTTGTTTTTGTCCCATTTGGTATCCTTTTTAAGTTCTTACTTTTTTTATTATTTTATCAATGATAAGATTAAACAGTAGAGAAAAAGAAAATTTGGAAGTCTCGAAAAAGAAAAAAAAGCAAAAGAAGACAAGAGCAGTCATTTATTACTAAAACTATTTTTGTACCATTTTTACTTTTTCTTTCGTTTATAATCTATGATAAATATGTGAAGAAAATTTTGTTTTTAAAATAAATAGAAAAATATTTATCAAATATAAGATTTTTTACATACCCTGAAAAACGTCATCGTAGAACCACTTTCCAAGGTACCATAAGGAATTTCGGTCTGCCCCGCCAAATCCTCTGCATTTTCTATCGGTGTTATCATTCGTTCTACTGTTAAAAAGGCGCTAGGTTTGCTGTATATGACGATATGATAATAAGTGTAAAAAACCACCAAATTCCCCCAACTATTCTGGTCGAAGTAGCCTAATGAAAAAAAGATAAGTGGAAATAAAAATTTACCTGTTTCAAAATAATTTTTTCCTAAATCGATTGGTTTCCACGTAAGGGATTTTTTAAAATCATTTTGTGGACCATACCGGTAGTATACTGTTACTGACACTGTCATCCGGCAATTGGTGGCTCGGAATAAAATTAGTATATAGAATCTGATCTTTTTAGAATGGATTTAACTCATATTTCAAAAAATTTAGAAACAATTTCAGTGTTTCAGCCTGCAGATAAAGCAGTTTATGAAATTGGAAACTATTTTCTGGTTTTAACAGTCTAAACTTTGGCGGATGCGCCAAGCAAATTTTTAAAACTCCTTTTAATTGGTTTATCTGTAGGAGCAACACAATACTTTTAACCTGATATAAGTTTAACTTACCCAACATTTTCAGGTTTTTCTTCCTCAAGCTATCGGTTTGTAAATAATAGTTTTTTTTTTTACTTTATTGGTTTATCTGTAGCAGCAATAGAATAATTTTTACCTGATAATAACTATCACTTGTTAAAATATATTAATTCTTTGCAGTGCTTATTTTTTAATATCATATTTGTCTTACGATGTAATTTGTTTTAAAAATAATGGCGACTCTTTTAAAAACTTATGAAAATCAACACATTCGCATTTCAAATTTTACGAACAAAATTTTTTTAAGGTTTCAAGTTGCGATTTTTCGGCTGTCCATATTTTTGTAATCGACTTTCCCAGAAGTAGCTGGTAAACAAAAGATGAATTCAATAACTCGTGCAAAGCGTTTGTACAGAACGTAATTCTTTTCGAAATTCTTTTCGTTCCAAGCTGTAATTTTATCACTGGTCAGAAATTTAACATTGTTTTCTTCTACGCCAATCGAAATGTTCTCTGCCAAGAATTTATTCGTTGCCTCGTCTTCATTCCAATTCGGCTCAGTAGCGACTGTAGCCCATCCAAATATGAGTACATCTTCAAACTGTGATTTTCACTGCTTGAGATAATCGAAGCAAGTTTGATAAAATGAAAGAGCTGTTTGGAACACTGTTTGTTTATCAATACGGAGGTCCGCGTCTGCTTTGTTTACTTCGTTCAATACAGCTGACAACAGAAACTGTAAATCCACTCTTGTTTTCAACGACTGCAGAAAATCGGCCAAGGCCTGTGTCATTTCAATCGCAGCTATTATGTACCTTTAATTCTTAAGACTGTCCGACTAAAAATCTTAGCTTATAGAAAAAAAAAAAAAACAATTGAAATGCAGGTTAGATTCAAATATTCAAATCACAAAGTGATTAAAAGTAATTTTTGAACACGTTTCTTCAGATGGTTTTACATTATGCATTTTCATGCTAGGCAAAAGCCAAGCAAGACAAATTTTGCAACAGCGCATGCCCACGCGCTATTTTTATGCAATTCCTGTACTATAGGAAAAATTAAAACTTGTTCAAATTTTCACACTATTTTGCTGTAAGTTGCTATCGAAATTCATGTTGCCAGTATAATAAAATTTATAGTTTAGAATAAAACTCAACATTATAACATATTATTGTGTAAGTTTATAATATTATTTATTGGATGTAATCATTTGTGATTTCTTTTTTAATATATTTAATGCTGGACTCAAATTTCTAGGTGAAATATCTAAAGTTGATGTTTTGGTATATTTCTTTTGTTACCAATAATGAAAGTGCTATCAAAAATTGCACAGAAATAGCTCTGATCTAAACAGGCTAGGCAAGAGATATGCCATGCAAGACAGACTTGCATAGCATGGAACTTGCATTGCCTAGATGTAAATTTGCTTTTACCTGATCAAGAATGAACAACAACCAAACTTTCAAACATGGGTCCTTGAAAAAGTCATTCAGTAATTATAGGCTCTTTGAAGTTTCCACAAAATATGCATTTAATTCATCATAAACTTGTAAGATTTATTGCATGCATCTGAACATTTTCAAAAAGCGAGTTTTTCCATAACCAAGAATTTTCTGGTATTCAACATTTGCGGTTTTACAAAACTCTTTCAGATGTGTAACACGAACAGTAAAACGATAAAAATGTTAATAAAGTTTCACCATAATTAATTCTAAGTCAAATGGTTACATATTGCAGCCACATTGTAAAGTGTCATGACTAATGTGAGCTGCACAAACCGATTCCCATCAACGTTGGATTCACCTGTGATTTTAGTTTGTAGCAAACATTATTTTGCCCACCTCGGTTTTTACCACCAACATAAGTATTAGTATTATCACCGCAGAATGAAACTTACTTTCTTGAGATGTTGTACTTTTCAAGAGTGTTCCTCAAGAGCTGAACAATAATATCAGATGTTTCGTCTTCATGCCTTATATTGGAATGAAATATCTCACCACAACCAGGTACATCTTTATTATTGTTGACGTATATTGCATTGTTTAAGTTAAAAAAAGTGCACAGTTTGAGTTTTCATATAACATAATACCACGATTAAATGCATGCGTGGATGTGGTATTAGTATTACACTCTAGAAATTTTCGACTGTTTTTCGTCCCAAAAATTCAATTTAATGTGAAGTTTTAGAAGTATAACGTAATTAAAGTTTATAAATAGAATTTTACCAGAAAGTTAAAAAGTCGGATTACCAGGAAGCGTTGTCCGGGACGCCGGGACACAACTTCGTAATTCGGGCCATGTCCCGGATTTTTCTGGCTACTTGATCACACTAACCATACCGGTAGTACTCTCCTTGGCACTGTTATCCGGCAACTGGCAGCCCAGAATAAATTCAGTACATCGAAAGTGCCGATCATTTTAGAACCGAATAAATTTAATATTTGGAAAACCGTTTTACTTTATAAAAAAATTTTAGTACATCAGTTCAGTATATCAGTTCAATTTAGAAAAAAGTTTAAGTGTTCCTGCCTGACGTCAAAGCAGGTCATGAAGATGGAAACTATTTCTGGGTTTGACAGTCTAAATTTTGGCGAATGCGTATACCGAATATTACAATCCATTTAATTGGTTTGTCTGTAATAACAACAGAATAACTTCAACCTGGTAAAACTCTCGATTCGAAATAAAAAATTTTTACTTTACTTTATGCACAATTCCAGAAGTTTACTCTCACTGGCACTGCCATCCATCAATTTGCAGCCCGAAATAAATTCAATATATTGCAAGTCAATCTTTTTAGAACGAATTAAATTCAATATTTTGAAAACCGTTCACTTTAGAAAAAATTTCAGTGTTCTAGCCTGGAGATAAAGCATGTCATAAAGTTGTTTGTTGTTTGTTTGTGTTTAAATGACTGCGGACACTAAATCCATTCGCCAATCTTACAATTTGAGGTGTAGTGTGTGTGTGTGTGTGTAGAGTAATTGTCTTGATACTTAGCAAAGTCGACATCATTGTCTTTGCTAAGAGACGCTAATTGTATCCGAACGTCTGCGGTCCCTCCGGTGTGTACCGATCAGACAAGGATAGAAATTATTTTCATTTATTAATTTTTTTAATAAACGAAAATTTCCACCCAGGTGGGATTCGAACTCACGACCTTTAGGTTTAAAGGCAGGCGCTCTTACCACTGAGCCACAGAGGGGTGTCATAAAGTTGAAAATTATATCTAGTTTCTAAATTTTCTATTTATTTAAATTATTTGTGCTTAATTTTAATCTCTGTAGTTTTTTTTATTTATATCCCCTTTTCCGAATTTTTGGCAAATACTAGTAACTGATCAAAGTTTTCCTAAAATTCTTAGTTTTGTTGGCGTTTCGGGCATCATATTATTTTTTAGATATCTTACTTTTTCTGCACATAAACTTTATCTCCATTTCTTCTTTTCTTACTAACATCATCGGTTGATGCAATAACTGGTTCTTCATTAAACTTTTTTGACTACACTTTTAACTCAGTCTATTTGTGTTTTCATACACCGTGACACCGCAAAAAAACTTAAATTCCACTCTATTTTCTAATTATTCAGTGTCGTTACATAAAAGCCATGACATTTAACTTACCTTTGGATTTAAATCTGATCCTTGTTGCATCAAAGTCCCAATTGTAAACCAAAAGGAGTTGGCCAGGGAAAATTGATTTTTTACCAACTCATTATCAATTTCACACGGATGCGGATTTTGCCATTCGCACGGTGAAAATCTGGCTACTACGAACATCGTTATTGACACCAAGATGTAAGCAGAAAGAACGTAGAGCCATATATGCGTAGCTAATGGATTCATGAAAGAAAACAGCTTGGCTTGTTGACTTTTTGGAACCTAGAAAAATTTTATCAATATTTGTCGACTCGAGTTCGACACGGCTTTCACTCAGACACACTAAAAAGTTAGTTTAAGATATAGGGGATTAGTTTTTGAGATACAGGGGATAAACTAAATTTGAAATTGGATGACCAAACATTCGTTAAGAATATATTATTTAAACATGAATTAACTTTTGGCATATTTAACAAAAAGTGATATTTTAATTTTTACACACTTTAAAGAATATTTTTAAATTAATATGTAAGTGAAGCAATGTGAATGACAATAAATCTTCAAAAAACTAAAGTAATGCTGATTCAAAATCGAAAAAAGTCGCATTAACCTAAATTACACATTAAAAAAAAAAAAAATAAAAAAACAGACCTAACTTATTAAGACATATCGTTTAATACATACAATAATTTTTTTTTTCTAAATTCAAAAACAAATTACAATCGCAAATGTCTTGAGTTAATTTTAAAATAACACACGCAAACTTTTCTGACTTATAAAAGGTGAAAACCACTGTCTGTCTTTCTCTTTAGCCTATTCCATTAACATACTGACCTAGAACTCTTTTATTCGCACTTACCTTGAAAAGAATGCTGATCCCAAGATTCATGAAGGGTTTCGTGAAGTCTATGACGCTCTCCCGGGCATAGTTGATTGTCATCGATCCTACGGCCAAATCTGCTTTCTGGTTGATAGCGACAAATGAAAAAAGAACACTGAATAAAAATGTTATATATTTAAGTGTTTTGTTAAAATATTAATTTTTTTTTATAAAATTTCGGTTATAAAATAAGACGAATTTATACTTCTAAACAAAATTATTAAGTCAACTTTAAATGTTTATTTTGACTATCTAAATTTTTTTTATTAAGAAAATCTATCCGCTTTCACGATAATGGTTATTAGCGGCGGCTACAAAGTACAAAATAAAAATTTTATAAAATATTATAAAAATTAGTTTTTAATAAATTTCTTATACTGTTGGGTATCAGAGAAGCCAAACAGAAAGAACTGGAGAAAAAATGCGAAGAAATCGAAATTCTATAAAATAAATATTACGCCTTCAACGCGCATAAAAAGGTAAGAGAAATAACAGGCGAATGTAAAAACAGAAGAGTAAGTAAACTTGATAATGACAACGAAGCGGTAATCGTGGACAAAGAGAGTTGATACCCTAGTTGAACTGGTTTGAACTAGTCCCCAATACCTACGAAAATAGGACCACCTATACTAGTGGTTTTTTTATTAACACCTGTGCGGTGTTTGTATACTGCTATCTGGTCACAAATGACCAATTATCAGTTATTTTCTGACCTAACATAATAACAGCAAATACTTAAATCTAAGGGCTTACCCTATGGCTTACTCTTATTTTATCTATTAACTAATGCACTACAACTAACACGCAATAACTTTAAGCACTATACTCTGCTTTTTACAATAAACTGTTACACATTTACACTAGCTCAAATGGTTTTGTCCTTATGAGTCTTCTTTTTAGTTCAGTGTTGTCAAGAAGCTGGATTGCCTCGACATTCACATGACTATGCAGCCTCTGCTCGTGACTTGCTGCTGTTCTCTTGATTATTTCGATCACAGTTTCCATACCCAGGTCCTGGTGGAGGTTGCTGTTACGGATATACCAAGGAGCATCAACAATGTTTCTCAGCACTTTGTTTTGAAATCTCTGCTATGTAGATTACTAGCTTTGGTCCAGCCCCAGAGTTGGCACCCATATACCTATACTGGCCTCAGTACTTGCTTGTAGATGGATAATTTATTATAAATTGATAATGTTGAATTTTTTCCAATCAGCCAATACAATTTCTTATATCTAATATAAAGCTCACTATTTTCTTTTTGACATGGACTTTCCAGCGCAGCTTCGCGTCTAGGGTGATGCCCAAGTATTTTGCTGATGTTGCATAAGGAATTCGGGTATCATTTATTCTAACTGGGAAATTATCTATTTTTTTATTGGTAAAGTTAATGTGTGCAGATTTAGTCTTATTTAATTTTATTCGCCATTTTCTGGTCCAGTTATGTATTTTATTTACTGATAGTTGCAACTTATCAGTCGCTTGTTCACTAGTGTCTCCTATCGCTAGTATGGCTGTATCATCCGCGAAGGTGGCAATAGTATTTTATTCTAGCTCTGGAATGTCACACGTATACAATAGGTACAGGACCGGACCTAAGACACTTCCTTGTGGCCGCCAGCTTTGATCTCCCTTAAGTCGGTGTACACTTCTTCTTGTTTTACTCTGAAATATTTATTAGCAATGTTTGATTTCAAGATTTCTGAATACTGTTTAGGCATGAACGTTCTTGAACCGTCATGCCAGACTTTATCAAACGCCTGTGCTACATCCAAGAAGATTGTAGAGCAGACTTTATTTTCTTCTAATATTTTTTCTATTACATTCGTTATTCTGTGAACTTGATCTATAGTGGAATGTTAATTTCTGAAACCAAATTGATGATGCGGTATAAGATTTTTTCTTTTCTATTATTGGTTTTAATCTTTTCAATAGAAGTTTTTCAAATAGTTTCGACATCACCGGAAGGAGTGATATAGGTCGATAGGATGTCACTTCATTAGGAGATTTACCTGGTTTGGCGATCATAATATTACTTCGGCTATTTTCCAGAGTCTGGGAACATATCTCAATCTAAAAGCACCATTTATTAGGTGTGTCAGCTTAACTATCGCTGTTCTTGGTAAATTTTATAATAATTCTCCTGTTATGAGATCTTATCCTGGAGCTTTCTTAGGATTTATATTCTCTTTTATCTTTGTTGATACTTCTCTAGGTGATGTAAACGTTATTCTTTTGTCAGTTTGGAATGGTTCTTTCCATCTCAGTTTTTCGCCATCATTTTCGTTGGGTTTGAACGTGCTTTCTAAATGATCTGCAAATCGTTCTGCTTTCTGTTCGTTATTTGTAGCCTAGTTGCCGTTTTCCAACTTGATAGGAGGGGAATGAACAATTGGTCTGTTCATTCTTTTTGTTGCCTTCCATAAAGAATAATCTGTGTTCTGGTCAGCTGTTAAATTACTTAAAAAATAATTAATTGTTGAATTTTTTATATTCTGTATCTCCCTTTTTAGTTTTTGTGTAGCATTATTGAGACTAGTTTTGTCTCGTGGAGCTCTGTATTGCTGCCATTTTTTTCTTAACTTTCTTTTTTCTACTATGAGTTCTATCATTTCTTTTGGATAGTTGTTTCCTTTTGTTCTAGAAGTTATTGATCTTAGACTTCTTGATGATAAATCTTTAAGAATTATATGCAAAATATTTAATAATATCTATGACACAGGCAATATTCCAGCGGATTGGATAGTTTCAAAATTTATTAAGTTAGCAAAGAAATCATGATCATCATAAGTGGCTCGACGATCCGTTGTGGATCTTAGCCTGCTCACAAAGAATTCGCCACTCCGTTGTCGCTGTCGATTCTTGGCAACTTCCCTCCATATTTTAACCCTTAGAATCTGTGGTCTTTTTCACATCATCAATCCATCTCATTTGTGGTCGTCCTCTGCTTCTTGTGCCTTCTGGTTTTGAAAGGCTTAATCTCTTTGACATCCTAGCAATGTGTCGAGCCCATCTAAGTCTCTGCACATTAACGAATTTCACAATATCTGGATCGGTGTATAACTGATATAGTTCAAACTTGTATTTTAGACGAAATAGTTCATTTTTATTTACGGCTCCAAAAATCCTTCTAAGAATTTTTCTCTCAAAAATACAACCAAAGAAATAGGGAGTCAAAAAGTGCGAAGAATATAGACTAATAACTCTAATGAGCCATACACTAAAATTTTTTCTTCAAATTATACATCGCAGAATATACAAGCTATGCGAAGAGAGAATACAAGACAAACAGTTTGATCCAGATTCTGCAAGGCGTTAGACAAGGATGTATACTTTCACCTATATTATTCAACCTATATTCAAAGTAAATATTTAGTGAAGCTTTAGAAAATTTCCAACATGAAATCCTTTTAAATGGAGAACGCTTAAACAACATATCCGATACGCAGATGATAACGTTCGACTATAAAATCATCAAAAATTGAATGCTCTGGAAAACCTTATTTAATTAAGGATGGTTTAAGTTTTCTCCTTGGACGTGATTTTAATTCAGACCATATCATATACGTGCGTCACAACAGTAGAGGTGGTTCCACCCCTGATGACAGCCACCCTTTCTCAAGGGTGGAAATTCTTCTGCTCAAAATAATTACGGGAGTTGATAGAGGATATAATAATAAGCAATCTTATCACTTACCAATACTTACTTTATAAACAAATTACATTAACTGACCATGTTTTTGAAAAAAATAAAAATACTATTAACAAAAGTCAGGTATTCACTCTTTGGCTTCTCAAACAAGAATAAATTATTTTTAAATAATTACTAATAAGATATACAGATTTGCTTTCAGTCATAGTTTGTTCTGAGGACTTCATAAGAATAAAATACGTATCAAGCGAATGGTGGTTCACTCTATTTTTTTTTTTTTTTTTATTATCAACGCATCGACCACGCAGGGTCATTAGCGTATTTAGATTATGTAACATATGTGACAGTTGATACAATATGTGAATATACATTAGTTTACAATAATAATAATAATAATAATATGTGTGTATGTTAAAATGTACGTTTTAGATCTTTTGAAGAAGTTGACAGTCTTTAAGATAGGAAAAAATTTTTCGGTTATGTGTATTTTCTTCTAGGGCATCTTTTAGGGAGTTAGGTATGTTATATTTGAGTCGTTCACTGTTATATTTGGGACACTGTATTAAAAAATGTTTTACCGTTAGAACACTGTTGCACACTTCACACACTGGTTTGTTTTTGCGTTGTAATAAATAGTCATGAGTAAGTCGTGTATGGCCGATACGGAGACGGGTAAGTATCACTTGTTCTCTTCTGTCTTTTATTGTTGGTTTCCATAGATGTGGGTGTTTGTTGACTTCGTATAGCCTCGATGGAGTGTTGTTCCAAGTTTGTTGCCATTTGTGAATTATTTTTTGTTTTAAGTATGCTTTTAGATCGTTTTGTACCAATATGTTGCTTTCTTCGGACATCGGGTTAGTTGGTGCGTTTTTGGCCAGTTTATCTACAGCTTCGTTACCTTCAATTCCTACATGAGAAGGTACCCATAAAAAGTGCACTTCGATGTTCTTATTTGAAATGTTTTTATGTTCTTTTTTAATAAGAAGTAGAAGGGGTTGTCACAGTATAATTGAGTCAGTGAGGTTAATGAACTTAGAGAATCTGTGATTATTATACATCTTTCTTTGTTTTTGTTTTGTATTAACGATAGTGCTTTTAGAATTGCGAATAATTCAGCCGAAAAGATGGTTGTAATTGATGACAATTTGAAACTAACTGAGGAGTCTTCCGAATAAATTGGTGCTCCAACTCTGTCTTCATTTTTGACGCATCTGTGTATACGTTGTAGGTATTGCCATATCGTTTAATAGTGTATGAAACTTTTGTTTAATGACGGTTGATGACATCTCTGATTTTCTTAGGTTTGTTAGACTGATGTCGATAGCAGGAATAGATATTGTCCATGGTGCAGGGTTGTGGATTGATGAGGTATCATAGGTTTTTGGAAATTAAAAATTTAATTTGGATAAGTATGATTGTATACGAAAGTAAAAAGGATGATCAATTTGATGTGTTTGCTGAAATTTATTTGTAAATCGGTCAGCAAAAACGTTATGCAGTACTGGATTATTTCGGTTTGATGACACTGCCGCTGCATATGTTAGGCTTGGATATTGTCTTCTGAAAGAAAGAGGAAGTTCTCCACTTTCCCAATAAAGACTTTGAATGGGACTTGTATAGTAAGCACCTAAAGAAATACGTAGACATCTATTTTGGATAATATCCAGTGACTTCAAATGTGTTTTTTTGGAGGAGTTGTAGACTATAGCTCCATAGTCAAGTTTTGGTCGAATTATGGATTTGTAAATAAGTATTAAACTTGAATAATCAGCACCCCAGTTTTTAAAGGCAAGTGATCGAAGTAAATTTATACCAGGAAACAGGATTTTTTCAGCTGTTGAATATGTGTCTTCCAAGTTAATTTTTTATTAAACGTCATACCCAAGAATCGGATTTCTTCTACATGATCTAGTTTTTGTTCGTGTAGATATAATTCTTTTGTTTGGATTTGATTTCTCTTTGAGAAACAGATTGCTTTCGTTTTTGAAGTGTTAAATTGAAGTCCACTTGTAGCTGACCATTTCTCAATGTGTGTTAACGCGTTTTGAATGTGATTGTAAATCGTTGCTATGTTTTTTCCTCTACAGAAAATAACTAGGTCGTCAGCGTATAATCTAGCTTTGACAGGGTTTTCAATTTCTGTTAATATTGAATTTATTGCTACTAAGAATAAAGTTGTGCTTAAATTTGATCCTTGTGGTATGTATGATCCATTTTGTTGAATTTTTTTTTGAGAATATGTTCCGTCAACTCGAACTTGAAATTGTCTGTTTTGAAGAAAATTTGAAATGTATTTTAATATGTTACCCCTTATTAACCAGTTGATGAGTGTTTTAATGATTGAATATTTCCAAACTGTATCATATGCTTTGGTTATATCAAAAAATATTCCAACACAATGTTGCTTTATTGCAAATGCTTCGTGGATTTCTGATTCTAAGTCAACGAGGTTGTCTAAAGTTGAGCGACGTTTTCGGAAACCACATTGTTCTGGAATAATTAGTCTGTTTGATTCTAGATACCACATAAGCCTATTGTTTATTATCTTTTCTAATATTTTACCTATGCTACATGTGAGTGATATCGGTCGATATGATTCTGGATCTGATTTTGGTTTAGTTGGTTTTAGAATAGGTATTATGATTGAATTTTTCCATGATTTAGGAAATACGTTTCTGGATAGGATTATATTGTAGATTTTGAGTAGATATTTTTTAGATTGAGGGCCTAAATTTTTTAGGAATATAAACGGTATATTGTCGGGTCCAGGACAGGTGTTCTTACAATTTTGAAATACATTTTCTAATTCTTCCTCTGTTATTGGTATATTTAGATCGTTATTATTTTGATCGTAATATTTTATAGGATTTTTTTCTTCTTTTATTTTGATTTTTAAGAAATTGGAAGTATAATTTAAGTTACTTGAGTTATATTCATAAGTAGATGCTAGTATATTGGATACTTCTTCTGGGCTTTTATAAATAGTGTTATTTTGAGTTAGAAAGTTGATTGATTTATGGGGTTTGGAACAAGACATTTTGTTGACTTTTTTCCATATAGCAGTTATAGGAGTTGAACTATGTATTGTGGTAACATATTCTCTCCAAGAGTCACGTTTGGCTTTTTTAATGGTATACCTAGCAACTGCTCTTAATTTTTTGAATTCTATAGAATTTTCTTGAGTTTTGTGTCGTTTGAATTTATTAAAAGCTTGTTTCGATTGTTTTAATGCTTCTTTGCAGTCATGATTCCACCAAGGTACCGACTCATGTTTGTAATCGTACTTAATTATTCCAACGTACTTTTTTGCTGATTCTGTGATTACATTTGTCAGAGAGTATATTGTTTTGTCTATATCTACATTGTTATTTAGATTTTGCAGGTTGTTTTCAACGTAATTTTGAAATTCTATCCAATTTGCGCCTTATAAGGCACAAATTTTTTAGTTGTTGCGGGGTAGTTGATTTTAGTTCATTGCTTATTATGATAGGGTAGTGATCACTATCATATAGATCTGGTAACACATCCCATGTAAGAGTATGTGTAATTGATGGTTCGCAAATACTTAGATCTATACTAGAGCCTTCACCTGTTCTTATTTCAAAGCGCGTATGTTGGTTCACTCTATTGAAACTAGATATTAACTGTCTTTCTTATTTTTATTTGTTTACTTAAAATTTGAGAGTTTAATAAGCCCTGCCGGGTCCTTATTAAGAATAACATCAATTCTGTGTAAAATTGTTAACTGCGGATTTATTTGCCTCTTTTCTCAAATCTCAATGGTACATACATTTTTACCGCATGTTTTGTTTTATTTTACTAAGACTGGTGCTTTTATAACAAGATTTTTCTGTTTTTTTTAGTAATAAATTGGATTTTATAAAGTGAAGTCAGATATTGGCCATAACTTTGATTAATCTTTTCTGCTTGTTCTTGTAAGTGTATTAAAAACTTTTCTTTTTATTTCAGACTGCAGTTGTAGAAATATATTTTAAATTATATTTATTATAATTATTTTATTATTAAATAAACTTCGTGTATTTGTATAATGTAGTAGATAGGTAAACAAATTGTTTGTAAACTGTTCGTCTACAATAATATTTCTCTTGTTTTCAATGCAATACAATTAAAATATATAAACATCAATAATTTCAAAATTAATACAAGTAAGAACAAAAAATTATGAAAAGTATTAGTACTGCTCAGATATTTAAATATTCAACAAATTTAGTCAATCAAGCTTCATTTAAAATTTGAAAATTAAATAGTTTAAAAGACTTTAACCCATTCGCTAACATGTTCCAAATCTGAATTGTTAGTTTCGCTGCTAGTTACAAGATGTCACTGTTGGTCTCGAATCTGATAAACAATTTGTAATTGGTAGTGTCCAAACAACACGTGTACCCACCGGTTTCCCATATAAGTGGCTTTTATTGTGTGACTTATATAAAAATTTCTAGGAAGGTGCAGTTGTTTATCTTCCACTTAAATAATAGCTGTCATTTGTTGTGAAAAATTGCGATTGGGGTAAGTATGAGTAATATTATAGGCCTATAAAATATATTTGTATCGGTTAAATGCTTAATATCAAATTGAATATACCGAATCAGCTGTAATTGTACTTGGTTACTAAGTGAGGTATGTATAAGCATTTTATGGCAAGAAAACGAGTTGTTCAGCTGATACTCTGAACAATCTAATCGATGACCCAAATGAGAAGCAGTTTGACTTTGCTGTTATATACATTCATCCTCCAGCAGCAGATTCTGATGTAGATTCTAAATCTTTGAACGATGTGAATTTCAATGATTCTTTTGATTATTAAAGTTACTGAACGCCCCAGCTGAGGTAACTCTTATTTCACAATGCTAGACACAATATGTTTTGGACGAGCGAAGATAAACTTCTAATAAATGTGGCTCAATCTAATAAAAGAGCAAATAAATCAAATAGACAAAATGACTAGAAAAGAAGTGAGTTGTCCCAAGGTAAATATCAAAAAATATCTCACTTTTCATTCGAATTAATGCTTACATTTTTTTGGTATAATAATTTCTTTAAATGCATAAAAGACGTGACTTTAAAGTATGCTTGACACAAAAATGCAAACACATTATTTGAGGTTCGATTGAAGAACTCTTTCCAATCCTACTGATTTATGGGTATTCTCCAAGGCCCACAAGAGATATGTGCTAGAGTGTGGATTTAAATCTCAGAAATAAAGATCTCAGCTACAAACAAACATAAGTTTGCTAAGGTACGACCACTTATAGAACATTTAAATAATTCATTTACAAAATATGTACCGGCTGGTGACCATATCAGTATCGGTTAATGAACCCATGCTACCTCTAGAGCAGCCATTGCTGTAAACAGCGATTTTTAGATATGGGTCAGATTTTGGCTCAGAATGTATCAATGGTTATCTTGTGGGTGTCTAAGCTTACCAAAGGAAAGTAACTTTACTGGGAGAGAGTACTGCAGTTAAAAAATTAGTTAGAGGATCCATTGTTTCATATACAAGTTCTGATGAAGATATAATCTTTATACAATAAAAAGATGCCCATCATTCACGTGGCCTCAAATTTTTATACCGTTCAATATATAAAATCGGTACGGCGGTCTTCTGCAGTGGACAAAAAAATATAATAGTAAATGTTCCCTAAACATTTCAACAGTATATACTCATAATGGGAGGTACTGATTTAATAGATAGTAATATCGTTAATATAGACCAAATCTGCGTAACAATAAATGATACATTAACGATATCAAATCATAATTACTCGTGACTCTCCTACTACCAAACCACAGCTATAAGTGATGCCATGGCTTCCTAAATTACGATTTTTTCAATGGCTTCACCTATATATTGAAACTAAAAATATAAATACTTTCACATTATTCACGTTTTCATTTTACTACACCTTTTAAGACAATTTCTGGCAAACAATTTTTAGGAATATCTTTTGTTATTGCGTTTTTTAGGAAAAAAAAAATAAACGAGACAATCGGTATCACCCAGACTTTTTCCCATTGGCGTTTATCGGGATTTTTTGTGAGCGAAACCATTTATGTAACGCAGGCAAATCGACATGCTGATACGAAAAACAAAATTACAGAGATTTCACAAATGGCTTCTTTCTTTTTTGCCGATCGGAATGTGTTCAATTTGATTGTTCCCAGAGATTTGTTAACTACTAAATGGCCCGTATGGTTAATGTAGCCCCATATTATAAGATGTTATCTATTTCTCCTCGAAATTAAATTAATTTTATCTTAAAATTGTAAAGATATGGTTGATAAAAAAAATGAAATCAATATGAACTAAAAGAAGCAATATATTTATGTATTTAAATACATGAGAGAAAAAAAATCCTTTACAGATTTTTGAAGATTTTAACAGATATATTTTCCTTTTTTAAACAATTGAATCGGTCAGTGGAAAAACGATATAACTCCAAAAATTGACATTTCAAGCGAAGATGGCCAAATTGCTTTTTAACTATCGATCTATCTGCTGAGTCGAAGAACCGTACAATATTTGTTAAGTATACACTTTAAAAGCGAAGTACAATTTGGCATTGAGTGGAATAACGATACAACTCCTATCGTTCTTCCACCCAATATTGTGTATCGCGCATCATCGGCTGCAGTCACCTGATTATTATTATTCAGTAGTTAGGCTTAATAGTTGCAGTCTAAGCAGCTTGTGATAATTTAAGGTTTTATCAGTATTTGAGAAATTTAAAATGTCTAGCAATGAAAATTCTTATACGGAGGGACTAAATAAAAGGAAAAGAAGGTGTCCAAAAATTTGGAAGAAAAATGAAAAAAAGTATGCTCGTTTTCTTGGACTTCAATACACAAATGCAACTGGAAAAGTAGTAAACAAAATGGCCGTCAAAACAAACTGCACCTAACTGTAATATTATTTTTTAATAATACTGGATTGTAGAGAAAAAATATTTTAACTTCGGGTACTTTCTAGGTACTCCTAAGCTTATGTTTATTCTTATTATTTTTATTCTTACTATCTTTATTATTATAGGGCAGAAGGTTTGGTTTCATAAACACATCCAAAAGTTGTACGAATATAACAAAAAAACTTCTAGATGTGCCAGCATGTATTTAATTGAACCCCAATTATTTAAAGTGAGTATACTGTCCTCAACTTTTTTTTTCAGATGTAAAAATAAATGCATGTCAAAGCTAACGATGGATGAAAAAGGTGCTGTTTTAAAGACTTTATATAAGAAAGGTTCAAAAGATAAACAAGATATCTATTTGCAAGGATTAATGGAATGTAGGCGTGTAACTAGGAAGCGACCAAAGAGAGAAGCTTGAGAAAAACCCGAGAAGTCACGTTTTCATATTACATACGAAATACTTTGGAAAGGCAACACTTATGTAAAACAACTTTTCTTAATCTGCATTTGATCTAGAACTCTAGGCTACAACGGCTAAATAGATTGTTTGTTTCTCAAAGTATCTCAAACATATTGAATCGTTTCCTCAAAAAATATCTAATTACAGTTCAAAAGACATCACCCATCTCGATTCTACCTTAAACGTTAAGATTATGTATAATCTGGTTATACAACTACATTCAGACTTAGCCAGAATAGTAAAATATGAATTTTATTTAAAATTTTTTAAAGAAAATTTTGTATTGAAATTTGGGCGGCCTCAAGTTGATGTTTGCGGACAATGCGCATAGTTGGGCACAAAACTTAAAGATGTGAATTTAAACGAAAACGCAAGAGAGCTACCGCTGCCGAATGAGTAGTCCATAAACGAAGAGCTAACAAATTCTACTCAAAAATTAAGGAAATCTCTTCCTTGTGCCATAAACGAGAAGATGTTGGCGGAATAGTTTTTGACTATATTTAAAATATGCCCTTGCCTATTATACTTGTTCAAAAAATGTTTTATTGCAGACAGTTGTGCATATATGGGTTCGAAATATGCGATTTAAAAAACGCTACTAGATATTTTTATACATACCATGAAGGACAAGCAGCGAAAGGCCTTAATAAGGTATGTACATTTGTTAATGATTATGTACAGAAAATGCCACCAGAGATTCAAGAGCTCCACATATTTTCTAATAGTTGTCTGGGCTGAAACCGAAACAATACCTTAGTCAGATATTTATTAGCTCTTGCAGCTTCAAAGCGGTTTCATAAAATCTTTCACTACTTCCCATTGCGTGGTCACTCTTTTTGCCGTGTGTGAGTGACTTTGGAACTTTAAAGAGAGTGGTAAGAAAATACGATAGAATATACCTTTCAGAGAATTACGAAAAAATGATGCTGTCTTGTCGCAAATTAAAGCCGTTTACGATTTCAACAATATGTCATAAAGACATAATTGACTACAAAAATTGGTGGCCGAACCACCACAAAAAATCACCCAGTCTTCCGATGGAACAAAAGATAAATTTACAATATCATATTACAGGCAATTTACTTATGATAGTTCTACACCAAGGTAAGTCACAACTAGCAATTTATGTTGGCAGATTCATCACAAGCAGTTTCAAGTTAGTCAAACAGCAACACAAATTTCACCAACCAATCCTGCATACACTAAAACATTACCCATCAATATAAAAAAAATGATAATCTTAACAATGTAATGCGATACATGACAGGAGAAATGTTGGAATTTTATTGTCACATTACGTTATGGGAAAGCATTAAATGTTGACGCTGAGGCGACTCAGGTAGACCAGTAAGTACCATTTCTTTTAGGACCTTTCAAAAATGATAATGCCTTTATGTTACATACAAACTTACCAAATATCTTACAAATAATATACGTTATTCAAATTTGTTGTTTTATTTTATTACTAACGTAAATATTTCAACGCATTTTTAATGTTGAGTGAAAAACGGTATAACTCCAAGTGACAGTGACAGTTTGGGCGCGCATGTCGTTTATTAAAAAACAAAAATAATTTTTTCTTTACATCCGTTTAAAGAATTTGATTGTCTTCAAACTTGCAGTACATATTTCTTGTAATGCGATTTCTTGTCTGCAATGTAATGCGATGGTTTTGGAGTTATATCCTTTTTCCACACACCGATTCAACTATAAAAAGTAAAAGCTTTAATTTTTAGCCTATAAAACGTTTTTTTTTTTCTAAAATAGTGTCTTTAGGAATATTTCGCAGACCGCAAGTGATTCATTGAGGCTTTAATTTGAAAATTTACAAATTAATTCAATTTTTTATTAAAATTTTTATTTAAAGCCTGTTTTAAAATGGGGTAAAATTTTTAGCTTATGAACATTTACAGCATTGATTTTATGTTACGCCCTTGTAAGCAAGCTCACTAAAAACGTAGGCGACAAAACACAATCTTAAAGAAATTGGAACCAAGCTGGCAATGTTTTTCTTAAAGCATATTTCCATTGCTTATTACGATTAAGAGCTAAAAAATAAACAGATTATAAACATAGATCTAAATTATGATCTTATGATCCATTTTATGGACGACGTATACAAAAGGAGTAAAAAAGTAAAACGTTAAAATCCGTTAAATTACTCGTAAAATATCGTATGTACGACCTTCGTTTTTTTGGAATGGAACTTCAAATTAAAACACGATGAAAAATTGCAATATTTTGGTTTCTACAGTACGCTTGATTTTTTTATTTGCGGAAATTTGATAAAATAATAAAAACTGCTATTTTTACCTCCTGGAAAAATAGGAAACACAGGAAAAATGAATTAGTTAAACTTTTCCACGAAAAAGTTGAATTTTACTATTAGGTCATAAATATTTAAATTTAATTGATTAATGTATATTATTTATATAAATATATAATCGCATTCAATATTAGGTAGGTACGTAAAAATAAATGATAAAAAATAGACAAAAACATCTGATATCTACTCTTATCTTGTAATTAAAGAAATTTCAAACGCATCAGTCTTGATTCAGTATAAAAATTTCACCAAATAGTCATAGAATAACATTCTCGACCTAGGTTGAAAAGATTTGCGTACTCTTTTCAGAAAGTTGCTTAGCAATACACCAGTATTAAGGAATTGTTTATTTTTCGGTCAGAAATTGCGCTGAAGATTGAATATTCTTGATAGATTTCAGAAAAATGAATTTTTTGAAAGACCTCATAACATATATATATATATATATATATATATATATATATATATATATATATAATATATATATATATAAATTAATTTATTTTTTTCCACTTGTCGATCGGCCCATGCTGTAACATTTTGTTTTATTCTTTCATAAATTACTATTCAAGGTAGGTATATGAATTTTACAAACTTAAAATGCTATATTAACCATGTTTTACGAACCCAAACTTTATGCCGCCATATACATCTTAAATAACAAACTACTGCATCAATAAATTCTGCAAAAATACGTATGTTCCTTTACTCGACAAAACTTTATGTTTATAACTTTTTGAATCTTTATCCAACATGAAAGTAATATAACGAGAAAGACGTAATAGGTTGGGGACATGCACAAAAGACGTATGAAGGACAAAATACGTTTGAAGGACCTTCAAAAAAATGTGTTACTGCATGAAATGATGTGATTTTATTAATTTTAGGTTACTAAATCACAGTACAAAGCAATTTTCCTCTATTTCGGAATTTTAAATTCCAAATAAAATTAATAGATGGCGCCATTACCAGCGCAAAGCATTATAATTATGTTTTCTATATTTTTCAAATTTAAATAATATTTTTATAATTGTTTTAAATTATTATTTATATTTAAATATAAATTTTCAAATAATTTAATCAATTATTTTATTTGCTTAGCAGCGCAACTAACCACTAAAGTATTGTCATCCTGGTGCATAAGTCTAATAATACGTACCCCGATGCACATCGCACCACCGACTTAAAACTGCTTTCAGTATAACTATTGATCGAGAGATCTGATAATAGTCTCAGTACTAGGGTTTGCTCAAAATCACCTTAACCTGGTGGACAGGTGGTGTGGGAGATGGAGAGTAACACCTAACCCAAATAAAACACAAATGATTGATTCTCTAGACACCCCAGTCTCAGCAGATACATCACACTCATCATATCCGAAAAACACAACCTTAGACTTGGGGGACCGACTACAGCTCCACGACCAGATCGAGTACCTCGGTGTGGTCTTTACACAAACACTAAACTGGGGACTGATCTGAACGTAGCCTGTAACAAGGCTAGGAACAGACTCGGTCTATTCAATGCTCTTGGTGGTAAGTTCGAAAGAAACACCAACGCTTACTTATAAATACGTATAAGATATGTATTAGGCCAGTCATCGAGTATAGATCAAACATTTATATGGCAATGTGCGGCCATCTCACACAAACTCTGCTGGCACTGGAGAGCAGAATCCTGCGTAGAGTGAACAACAAACGCCGCGCCTACCCCTACGCCCTTATTTATCACCTGTCAAATATTCAGCCCACCGATGAGAGGCTTTCCTCTCTTAGCAGGAGTTACACAATCAAAACCATCCGAGGCCAAAACTTCAGAGCCCAGAACTTATTGAAAACTACCTGCTCATCCATCGCCAATGTATTCAGAAGAAAACCTAAACCTAAAATCCCTTTCCTACTAACAATACTACTGGCCCTTGCCAGCAACGAACTCCCTGATGAATACACTGACAATGATACCTGTCAATAGCAGAGGATACATCCACAGCTGCCCTCACGCGAATCGCGATTCAATACATTTACTATTTATCAAATTATATAAATATTAATTTACATATTCATAAATATTTTTTAATTTTTAAAAAGGACCGTTAACCAACATCCCTTTCACCGCTGATTGTCCAGTACGCTCCTCCGATAAGTAAAAGAAGCAAACCACCGGCAGAACCCACAAAGCCAGCGAAATAAAAAACACCACCCAAACAAAGAAACAAAGCACTTCCTGAAGAGGTAAAAAACCTATAACAATTCACATATGATTCAATGTAATACTGGTAAGAAAATTAAATTTTTAACCACCACAATAATTCACTTCGAAATTCTTAACCCACCGTTACTCGCGCGGGGTGTTGTGAACACCCCATGCGTATATAACTGTTAATATTTTCTACGCAATAATATCATCATCACCGTGCGAATGTGTAGCTGCATATTTTTGTCGTCTCTACCACCTGGAACAATCTAATCAGTGTACTGTTAGTCGTTATACCGTAAGCAAGTGCTTGGGGTGCTGCAAACACCCCGCGAGTAGTTAAGTTACATTTTGTTTATCGATATTTATTTTTTGCCGGTAAGTATATTTATTCTTTTTACACATATATGGTACTCTAAACATGTACTTTGTCTATATAATATTTCCAATATTATTTTTAGGAAAAATAGGCGAATATGAGGCCGAACAAGCGCGATTACTCAAACTTTTTGATGAATGTACGAGCGATGATGAAGTACCATCAGAAGAAGAATATCCTTCAGATGAAGAATTGACCCAAATACGAAGTGATTCTGAACCAGATAGTGAGCATGAAGTTATGACTGAATCTTCTAGTGACGAGGACTTGACAAGTGATGACGAACAAGAAGACGGAAATCGTTTTTATATTGGAAAAGACAAAATCACTAAATGGTCAAAGGAGAAGAGTCGTGAGCAGGTGAGAACTAGAAGTCATAATCTAATTTCCCATCGACCAGGAACAATCAATATTGCCAGAAACTGTAAGTCTGTTATTAAATGTTTTCATTAGTTTATAACTAAGACATAATCAAAGAAGTTACAGAAAGTAGCAACATATTTATTAGTAAACTTTCGGCCAATTACAAACGTAAAAGGGACTGCAAAGAAACCAATGAGACAGAAATTCGTGCTTTAGTTGAATTACTAATATTATCTGGCATTTGTAAACCTAGCCATAGGAATATCAAAGATTTGTGGGATATTTCAAGGCTTGGAATTCAAACGTTTTACAAAACTATGAGTTACAACCGTTTTTACTTTCTCATAAAATGTCTAAGGTTTGACAATATAAATTCCCGCGAAGAAAGAATATTGCTGGACAAGTTTGCTCCCATTAGAAGTATGTATAATCAGTTCAATAATAATTGCATCGCAAATTATTCGCTTAGCGCATTCGCCACCATTGATGAACAACTTTTAAATTTTAGGGTAGATACTCTTTTCGACAGTATCTACCAAACAAGCCGGCACGATATGGTATTAAATTTTTCACTATATGTGATTCCAAGACATTTTATACTTTACAATTTGAACCTTATATTGGAAAGCAGCCAGATGGTCCTTTCCAAGTTAGCTATAAGCCCATTGATATTGTGCAGCGTTTGTGTCGTACACTCTTCGGTTCAGGAAGAAACATCACAACGGACAACTGATATACCAGCATACCATTAGCAGAAACATTACTGTCTTATAAATTATCATTGTTAATGGGTACAATTAGAAAAAACCAAAAAGAGATACCACCATGCTTTGTCACTAATAAGGTTCCTAGGCAATCTCTTTTCGGATTCCATCAAAAAATACCAATGACTTTCGTTTCATATTGCCCAAAGCAAAATAGAAATGTAATTTTATTATCAACTATGCATATAAATGATAATACTGTAGTTGAAGTTTCTCCAAATGTGAATAAGCCTGACAAAATATTATTTTATAATAAAACCAAGAGTGGGGTTGATAGTGTAGACCAAAAATGCCAGACATATAATGTGCCAAGAACTTGTCGTCGTTGGCCCTTACGGATATTTTATCATTTTTTAAATACAGCTGCAATTAATTCCCACATCGTTTATTTCTCTAATAATCCTACTAAAAAAATTCCCAGATCGAAGTATCTAGAAGAGATTGGATTTACTCTGGTACAATCACAGATGGAAGCTAGGTCACAAATACAATCTATTCCAAATTCTTTGAAAAGAGTCCTAGGTAATGCAGGAACAAACAATGATAATTTGCCTGTAAAAAAGGCAAGATCCACTATATGTCCACGAGCAAAAGACAATAAATGTAAGACTGGTTGCAAAAATTGCAATAAAAATATGTGCCTGAGCCATATGAACACAATATGTGATGCATGCTACCGAGGCCAGTAAATTTATTCTAAGTTTGTTTATTGTTCTTTATATATAATAAAAAATTTTTGCTTTCACCTTTTTTACTTTATTTATTTATTTTTTTAATTTTTGCTCAGTTGTGTGCAATTTTATTCCTAAAATCTATGTTTATAAAATTCAGCGACTACACATGTAGATTGCAATATTTGCTGAAATAGTTTTATTTTGTGACAAACTTTTAACATTATATACCTGAAATATAAACAAAGTTTGGATTTTATTACTTTAAATAAAAAGTAAGATAAAATAATGGGGTGCTGCAGACACCCCTCGAGTTGACACGTTCCTGAAACAGGCGCGAGTAACGGAGGGTTAAATAATAACACTGTTAAAAATCTCTAGAAGATAGAGTCATAAATTCCACTAAAAGAAAGCACTTTAGGCAATATACTTACATGTTGCATTAGCTGTGATACCATGCCATTCCACATTCCACTATGAGGATCGCGTGCTCCATATTTCCGGTCTGGTACTACATCAAGTAAATAATCGAAACCGACCTCCTGAGATATCCTGTCAAGAATATCGATACAAAAACCATAAAATCTGCTGTTTCCAGTGAAATTATTTGCTGTATGCATCATCACGTATGGTGTTTCCTGCAATATAATTTAACGCAATAAAAAATTTGGCATGTAAACAACAAATAAAAAAATTTGTTTGAATATTTTATTTCAGTTTTAAATATATTGTTAACTTTTGATATGATGGACGAAGTTTTTTACACTGTTATATAATATTATTCCTATTATTCTAAAAACAAAAGAAATAAAAAAAAATAAAAAATTAATGCTTTGGTTTTAAATGAATAATCAATGGTTATACCACTAGTAATTCAATTTTCGCGATAAGTCTGTCGATTTACTTCTAAACGAAACTGAGTTGCTTGAAAACTGTGGTGTTTTCTTTAAGAAACTCAGTTGAGTTTACTCGTGATTTTTAAGACTTATAAATTAATTTAATTAAAAATCCTTTGTAAAAGGTATATTTTAGGCCCAAACGGGCTAAGTTAAAAAGACAAAACGTTTTCGGAAACCATGTTCCATCATCAGTGTCTAGGAGTACATGAATGAAGCCACCAAGATTAAATATGTGGGTAAAAACCCGGTTACATATGTTTAATTACATTTAGTTTTAAATTAATGTTGAAATGATATAAGATTACAGAGTTACCGATGGATTTGGTAACATGGCGACATATGACTCCACGTTGAAGTTGCTAGTCCTGAGACGGTATGTCTTCGAGGACTATATGAGTGCAAATCAGTTGCACTCATATAGTCCTCGAAGACATACCGTCTCAGGACTAGCAACTTCAACGTGGAGTCATATGTCGCCATGTTACCAAATCCATCGGTAACTCTGTAATCTTATATCATTTCAACATTAATTTAAAACTAAATGTAATTAAACATATGTAACCGGGTTTTTACCCACATATTTAATCTTGGTGGCTTCATTCATGTACTCCTAGACACTGATGATGGAACATGGTTTCCGAAAACGTTTTGTCTTTTTAACTTAGCCCGTTTGGGCCTAAAATATACCTTTTACAAAGGATTTTTAATTAAATTTTTAATACATGGTATACAGCCAACTACAGGAACGTAGATTCCTTGTGGAACTTATAAATTAAATTAAATCACGAGTGGTATTTTATTAGACTATTTCATGAAAAAAGTGATAGGTCAAAAATTCAATAGAATGAGAAGAAGGAATTTAATAATAATACATTTGATCTAGGTAACTTAAATCTACCCATGTACTTGGAGTATTCCTAAAAGTATTCACTATGTTCTGATGATGTTCGGCACTAAGATGTAAATACGGTTTCATCAAGTTCAAACTTCCATATCCAGTAATTTTCATAGCTTGGTGTTCACTAACGCCAGATTGTAGTAACTGACTAACTGCAGTGGCACGATTAAAGTGATTCGTTATTTTCACTTTTTTAGTGTCTAATCCTATCTTTTCTGCAGACATTTCTGTCCATTTGGATATTGTATTTATACCAATAGGACAATTCTTGTACCAATTACTATTATTATATTTATTCCACTTGCCATTCACAGTCAGAAAAAGTCTATCATTGGTAATAGTTTCCCTTTTCGATATAAGTTTCCGGTATAATCTCACAGGACACATTTCAGGATTCTTCAAATTTTGAGTAAGCCATTTATTATCTGCACAGTTTTTATCACCACCTTGGCGGGTTTTGGATAATATCGGGTTATATACAATTCTGTTGTTAAACAGCCTCTGTTGTTAGTCTCTATCTTAAACAAATGTAACATGGAAAAACTTGCTTCGTTACCTCTCCAAGCTAATTCTACGGCAGCTATATGAAAAAACTTCTTTGGAGTCCCTCTGGCGTGTCTTCGTCCTATTGTAAGCACATATTTTTATATTAATCCGAAGTCATAGCGACAGAACTCATTTTCCTTTTATCGGGTACAGTTTGCAACAATTTTTTCTTACTATCACGAGCCGCTCTCGCTTCCTTGAAGGTTATATCTTTGAAGGGATCAATATATCTCTGATACTCACAGAAATAATCACTACCATCAATTTTTCGTATGTTGAAGGCCCTGTCTTTTAGAATAAATGCTAGTCTTTCCTTGTTCTTTTCTGCATCTAATTTGTAGTTGCGATCCACACAGAACATCATAAATTGTCTCCATATATAAGATTTAGATTTTTTGTGTTACTCGGTATATTTTCTTCAATGTTTTGGTTTATAACTTCGTTTGAAGTACCACCGAAACGACTCATTTTGACGTATACAGCTACAATAATTATTTTGGCAAACATCAAACTTTGCTTTGCGATTGGTATCCATGGTTACGTCGTTGAAAACACGAAGCTGATAGACCAATCAGAATTGAAAGACAGTTGGTGTTTTCGCGATAGACAGTCGGTAATTAATTATTAACGATAATAGTCTAAAATGCGACACAATTGTTAAAAAACTTCAATATAAATAAGATTTCCTGTGACATTTGGGACAAACAATAACATAACCCAACTACATTTGATGTCAAACAAGGAGAGAGGCTCTCTTTCCTTGTTTAATGTGACCTCTAAAGATCGCACTTCCTGTCTAACAATATGTTTGCCCCCACTACCTTTACATTCCCTCTTATGTCTTTTTGCTCGATGAATTGCTGTTATAAAAATGATACAACAATATCAATATTATATCAATTTTATAACAATATATTTCTTGCTTGGTTGCCAATTTAACAAGTTTTAACCAATGATATGTTTTTTTACTGTAAAATGGGGTGAAGTTAATCCAAAGGGGCGAAATTGATAATTGCTTACAATTAATTTAATTGTAATTTAATTTTTTAATTTAATATAATTTTTTTTAATTTAATTTCAGTATGTAATTGTTTTCTTCCAACAGAAGTCGATCATAAGTACCAAGACTGCAGAGTAAAAAAGAGGATCTAACTGTCAGACAGATCACTACTTTCTTTTAGTTAATCGTATGTGCCCCTTTAAACAATACTCCAAACAGAACACCGAAAGTGAGAGAAACAATACTACACAGTATAAAACGAAGAGATATAAATTGCACCTTTTATTTCAACCAAGTAATCAATATATTTTTCAATCTAGATTAGAAAACAAACTAAAGGAGATGGAAAGAAATATAGATGTATAACACGAATACAACAACCTCAAAACGATAATAAAAAATTGCTTATGAAGCATTAGGAACAATGAACAATGACAAAAAACACCCCGAAGCACCATGGATGACAAAAAACGTTAAAGAAATGATACAAGAAAAAAACAAAATATATAATGAATGGCTAACAAATAAAACATCTATCAACAGAGCAACATGTCAAATGGTAAACGGAGAAGTACGAAATCAAATAAAAAAAGCAAAAAACAATTTCTGGGAACAAAAGTTGAAAATTTAATTGGTGGTTCTCAGACTACGAAAGCAACTTAATTTTTATAGAAAAGTGGGAAAATCACTATAAAATTTACTCCAAGACTCCAGATTAGAATATATGAGAGCTAAATACAGTATGGAGAGACAAACAAATAGTAACATTAATCTCACTAACAACGAGGTCGGTACCGTATTAATTAAAATGAAAAACGGGCGATCTCCAGGACCCAGAAAACCGCTCACCAAGTGTCCATCTTTAAAAAAGGTAATCGAAAAGATCCTAACTGCTACAGATGATTAAGTGCCCTAGCTACTTTTGGGAGATTGTTAGCAAAGATAATAAATTGAAAAATACAAGATGATGTAGGACATCTAATTAACGATGAACAAAGTGGTTTTACGCCTGGTAGATCTTGCACTTATACCTTTTTTATACTCCAACAATTAATAGAAAAAAGAATAGCGGTTGGTACCGAAGTACATTTTACCGTCATCGACCTAGAAAAAGGGTATGATACAGTTCCTAGACTTGCACTGTGGCAAGCTTTACAACAACTCGGATTAGTCAATACCTTTTAAAAATAATCATAACAGTATACAGGGATAACACTACTTACCTAAAAATCGGAAATCGACTATCAGAGCCTATAAAAGTAACTAAAGGACCAAGACAGGGATGCAGTATGTCACCCTTATTGTTTAATTTATATATTGAGGCAGCCCTCCAAAATTGGAAAAACCACTGACAGGTAATGGGAATTCCCATAGGAAATGACGTACTATTGCCCCTGAACTTTACGGATGACCAAGTCGTCCTAGCTCAAGATTTTTATGATCTAGAATTTATGATAAAGCGTCTATATAAAGAATATGTAAAAAATATGTAAAATGGGGGTTACAAGTCAGCATGAAGAAAACAAAATATTTAGTTATCAATTCAGATGCAAGGTTTGAAGTGTTGATAGACGAGGACGTGAAAATCAAACTAGTGGAAAAATTTAAATATTTATGTACACTCTTTGATAAGAACGGCTTGGAAGAAACCGAAATTAAACACCGATTTAATCAGGGACGTAAAATTGTAGGATGTCTGAACTCATTATGGTATGATCGCAACTTTTTAAAAAGGAACAAAAAAAAAAACAATAGGCAAACCATGGTTCAATCAGTTCTTTGTTATGGCTATGAAGTATAGGTAATTAATGCAGACCTTAAGAGAAGATTTTTGGCAGTTGAAATGGATTATTTGAGAAGAAGTGGTAAAACATCAAGGCTGGAAAGAAAGAGCAACGAATCTATAAGAAACAACACGAATGCTACAGAAACGGTCATTGACAACATAGAAAGAAGAGGTTTAAAATTGGTTGGACACCTATTGAGAATGCCTGACGAACGTTGGCCGCAAAAACTTTACAGATGGAAGCCCCCTGGAAGAAGAAAAAGGTAGACCTTGCCGCTCATGGAATGAAGGATTTAGAGGAGCGATGGAATCAAGAGGTTTGGAGGAGGATCGACCGGGAATATTGGCGGAAGAGAACGAGAATACGGTAATAGCCTTCTCCAAAATGTATTGCATTTACTCCAATAAATATTGAGCCACTGACACAAGCTATTTTTATTAAGTAGCGACTCCATCATTTAAGCTGTGAGCCTCTGTATATTTTTGCTATCAATTTTTTCAGTAATTATTTTTATCTAATATAGAAAATTGAAAATTGAAAATTAACTGCTTCGCTACCTTTAATAATTGTTATTAATAAAAAGTACGATGGTTAATTTGTAATTCAATCTTGCTGTTTCCGCTTTGGTTCGGTGGTGGCATTATTATTCAGTGATTTGTATTGGCGGTCTCGACTATGCACGCAATATAATTTAAAACCGGGGAATGCAATGAGTAGAACATCATATTTTACGCAAATCAATTCAGTTATAAATTCATTATTTCATCCCAAAACCAATATTTGTAGCCTACATTTTGAATATTAGTTATCAGCTCTATTACCTTCATTTAAATTATGTATGAACAATAAAAATTATTGCTTATATATTTTAAGCTTATAGTTTATTGAAAATTTATATTGTGTTGTTCATCAAAAACCAAAATTAAATGAATAACTTTGGTTTGTGGTAATTATTTTTTATAAATAAATAATTCGTATGCATATAAAAATGCATACGAGGTTTATATATTTATAATTTTTCAATTCGTATTTAATTAATTATTATACTTAGGCCCGGTTGTACATTCGTAGCTCAACTCAAGCTCAGTGCCATTACCGAGTTTAACGCATGAAGTGGGTTGTACATCTAAAGTTTAATTTTTGAGCTCGGTTTAAACATGGGTTCTACTGAGCGATAGAAGTTTGACGGTTCAACGTCAGCTCAGGCATTTTTAACCTCACATATTTCTATTTGTGTGTAATTGTCAATAGAAAGCTTAATAATTATCTGTTACTGTAGTGTTATATTATAAAAATGAAACCTTTGAAAATTTAACTGACGATGAAGATTTTCTGGAAATGATAAATATTGTAGACGGAAGAAGAACACAAAAACAATTTAGAACCAGAGACAATCATTTTGAAAAATGGAATGATAATGAATTTTTGCAAATGTTTTAGGTTATCTAAAGATACAGTTCATTATTTACATCAAAATATTGCTGATAAAATAAAAAATCCAAATAAATATAAAAAATATACTTCTAAAAACAATTTTTCACATGAAAATAAACATATTGCAAGAATATACTTTACGTACCTATTCAAATGGTTTATTCATAAATTTAACTTAGGGAAACGATTAAAATTAAACTAATTAATTAAATTAAACTAATATTAAATAACAGAATTATTAGTGGCCTTATATTCACAAAACCGTTCAAAAACTAAATAATATAAAATTAGCGGGAAAATTGAGATTTAACCTCTAAATGAATACGCATGCGTTACGTTGCCAACCTTATCAAAATTTGTATGAGCCTTGGTTTAACTAAACTTGCCATTGAACAACCCTCATGAAGTTGAACCCACGCTCAAATTTGAGGCCGGTTCAATTAAGCGATCGCTTAAGCCTGCAATGTACAATCGGCCATAGTAATTTCATATTTTATTTACGAAAAGGTTTGGTACATTAAAAAAGTACTATACAATGCGGTAAAATTGATCACTTTAAAATTATTCATTCAAAAATCTGATATTTACTTCGTATTTTTTACTAATCTGATTCAACAAAAAAATATTTTTTGATAAAGATTTTAACTAAAAAATGCAAACAACTGGATGAACAATTTCATACAATTCTTCTTCTTATGGTGCCCTATCCAATTAGTCGATGTTGGCGACAATTCTGGCATACTTCTCTCGATTTTGTGTTTCTCTAAAGAGTGCATGGGCATCGAGGTTAATCCCTTATGTTTTTAAGCCATGAGTTCTTTCTTCCGTTGCTTGGTTTTTCTTCTATCTTCCCTTCCATAATAAGCTTTAAGAACTGGTGTTTGGAATTTCGAAATATATGACCCAGATCAGCAGTATTTCTTCTTTTTATTATTGGCAGCAATTGTCGTTCTCTGCCCATTCGATTTATTATTTCGACATTTATTGTGTGATTTATTGTGTATGGAGTAAATGTAACATTTTACAAAGCGATTTTGAAGCATTAAGTTAAGGCTGCTGTTGCTTACCAAGGTTCTCATATTAGTAAATGCTTTCTTACTCAATTCTGCTACGTATCTCTATGTCTGGATCTAGATCTTTAGTTATCCAACTACCGAGATATCTGAACTTGATCAGATATCTGAAACAAACAAATGAAGAAGTACTAGCTAGACTCAATTTAGAAAAAGAACTATTGAGAACAGCCAAAAGAAGAAAAACCAGTTATTTAGGGCATTTGTTGCGCAACGAGAAATACTACATCCCTCAGTTAATAATAAAAGGCAAAATAGAAGGAAAGCGAGGAATTGAAAGAAAAAAATTGTCCTGGTTACGTAATATCAGAAACTGGACAGGACTTGGATTTGAGGAACTCTTAAGAGCAGCTGAAGATAGACAAACGTTTGCCACCATAACCGCTAACCTCCATTGATGGAGACGGCACTTGAAGAAGAAGAAGATATCTGAAAGACCTGAGAAAAGAGTTATGAATGACAACAAAACTTTAGATACAATGAAAAGTTTTGTTGAAGATCCACATACATCCTTATGCAGGGTTGCACAAGTATATGATGTAGACCATTCTTCAGTCTTACGTGTATTATGTAAGAATAAATGTAAACCATACAAAATTAACTTGCAACTGCCAGAATTAAGTGAAGATGACTTTGATCGTAGATTAGAGTTAACTGAGGTAATGATGAAACAAATTGAAAATGATGAAAATTTTGTTAACAGAATATGTTTTTCTGATGAAGCAACCTTTACACTGTGTGGAAGTGTAAATAGATACAATTCAAGGTACTGGAGTGACGTAAATCCACACTGAAATCGTGAAAACCATACTCAAAGACCACAAAATTTAAATGTATGGTCAGGTATAGTAAGCACTCAATTGGGCCATTTTTTATCGAAGGAAATTTAACGTCCGATAGTTACTAAATGTTATATGAAATAAAATTGTACCTACACTGAGAAACTTATTTGGGGATTCAATTTTAATCAGATATGATTTTAGCAAGATGGAGCTTCACCTCATTTTAGTGTAAATGTTCGGCGTTATTTAGATAAATATTTCCCGGCCTCCACGTTCACCTGATTTCAATCCTAAAGATTATTTTTATTGGGAATACTTGAACAATTCAGTTTACAAAACTAAACCAGCAAGTCTTGCAGAGCTAAGGCAACGAATTATCGATAAATCTTGAATAATTTCTGGACAATCGTGGAGAAATGTGGTAGACTCATTCTACCATCGATTAGGGTACTGTCCACTCACAAATAGAGCACATTTTGAACACTTGATAAAGTAACCATTTTGTTAAAAAATGTTGTGGTCTATCAATTGTTACGTTTTAATATAGTTGAAAATAGTTATTAAAAATTTATTGATTCCAAGATTCCAATAATGAATGAATAATATACAGGGTAATGAATATGAAAAACCAATTTTACTAATAATAAAGGGAAACGGCAAATCTGGCAACATTGCAAATATCAAATATGGAATCTCTGTATCCCAAAATAGGTGTACCTCATAATTTGTACAATTATGACTAGCAATTTACGAGACAATTGACCGTTTCTAGACTTTTGGATCACTCTGTATATACCTAAGTACTTTTCTGTCTGTATAATTCATAAGCATTTATATTTTTTAGCTACAGAAAGTAGTTTTTAACTGTCGGACAAAATTTTAGACGAAATTTTAATTAATAATTGATGAAATAGATTTTGATTCACATAAGCATTTTTTATATAAGAAAAGCAATTAAAATTTTATATTCGGTTATACAAAAAATATTTATTAAACTTTAAATTGCCATCCATGTAATGCATTAAAGTGATTCTGTAAATAAATATAATTTCCTGACTAGTAAATATAAATTATAATCTGTAGTCATAATCATTTTGAAATTAAGGTGTCCTAAGTTAAGAATTAATTAAGTCCCAAGAATACATTGTTATTAAAACAAATTTATGTATATAATACTAAATGACTGACAGCAATAATTATTTCAGTACCTATTCTAAATCCATATTGCGTGTATGAACCTAAGGAGTTACTTTGTGTATAGTATTCTGAGCTTACTTTAATTAGTCGTTCCAAGGTTTGCATTATGCCGGGCATTAATTCTATTGGATATGATGAAGAAAGCCTATTATCTTTCTGAGCTTCTAATCCATAACTGGCCGGGCGTTGTCTCACAGTTTACGCTTCAAACATAAATTATTTTTTCGGTCAAAAAAATTTAACTGCGTTTTCTACCTACCAATATTTATGATTGGTAACAGTGGTATAAGACATCTGCTTAATATTATTTTAAAAGTAGGCATCGACTGAGAATCCGGCTTCGATTGCCAGACAGTCTGTTTAACTGTTTACGGTTTGTCAGATTTTAAAAATATTTCTGGTCCATCAAAAATTATTTGTTCCTCCTCTTCTTCAGTCTTACTCCCTTTTGGGATGTGGTGACACCATCAGGTCTTTACAGTTTTTTCATGATTTCCCTCCATCCTTCTCTGTAATTGGTTAGTTGTTCGGTTTCATGTAACTCTTGGTTAATTAATATTTTTGTTTGATCTACCCAACAGCGTGGAGATCTACCCCTAGGTCTCTTTTCTTTTACTCTCCCCTCGACTATCAGTTTTTCCATCGTATCTGTTCTTCTAGCAATGTGTCCAAACTACAGCAAATATCTCTATTGTATTTGTTTAAGTAATCGATCCTTTACTTTAAGTTATTCTAATATTGATACGTTAGTGCGATCATCAATCCTAGATATTCTCAACATGCGGCGGTATACCCACATTTCAAAAACGTCCAGTTTACTTTTATCCACTTTTTTTTAAGGTCCACGTTTCGGATGCATATGTGGCAATGGGAAAAATGAGTGCCCTTACTAGTCTTTCTTTTATGTGTATTGTTATGCTAGTCCATGACATCTAAAGTTTCCATTCCGCTACTTCAAAAACCCAACCAGACTGTACGCTCTTCTGACAAAGAATCTTTCGAAACTCTCTCTTTAGCATTTTCACAGGTTTTTACTAACACTTAATTAAACTTCGCACGCCGCTTCACCTGGTTTAGATAACTATTTTTTAGATTTGGGTAGATGGTTTAACACCAAAACTGTTAAAAAGGTGCTCAGATACGCTTGCAATACCCTTAACGTTAATTATGCAAACTTGTTTCATCCAGAACTCCTTACCCCCTAGTTGGAAATTAGCTTCCATTACCCCTATTTAAAAAAGAAGGCAACAAACTCGATCCCAACAATTATCGTCCGATTAGCTTGCTGCCAGTAGTTGCCAAAGTTATGGAAGCTATTATTTCTGAGGAGATGACCAAATTCCTTCTCCAAGAACATGTTATTCTAACACAACACCATGGATTTGTCTCTGGTCTCTCTACTCTAACCAATCTCCTACATTGTGTTAACGACTGGACGTCATCCCTTAACATTTCGCAGCTGGTCGACGTTGTTTATCTAGATTTTTTTAAAGCCTTTGACCGTGTACCTAAGCGCAGACTTCTATATAAGCTAGTACATTTCGGAGTTCGCGGTACGTTACTTCGTTGGATAGATGATTTCCTGACAGATCGATATTACAAAGTTAGAGTTGGCGAATCTTTCTCACAGGACAGGTTAGTGGAAAGTGGAGTGCCTCAGGGTTCTGTCCTTGGACCTCTGTTTTTACGGTTTACACCAGCGATATTCCTTATTATGTATCAAGTAAAATATCGTTCTACACTGACGACACAAAAATATATGCCAATCCAATCACAAACGAGCTAACCCTCCAAATGGACTTATTTTAACTTGGTGTTCCCAGTGGTTACTACCCTTAAACGAGGAAAAATGTGTAGTGCTTCGAATTGGTAAAAATAACCCACTTGTGTCGTACTTTGTTAATGGGCAGCCATTAGAATCTGTGTTTTCGTATAACGATCTTGGTGTTATCGTGAACAGCAGCCTAACTTGGTCCGACCATATTACCTCTATTTGTAAACGTGCAAACTCCAGACTGTATCTTATTCGGAGGTGTTTTTCGAGAGTTTCAATGCAATCATTCTTTAAACTTTACACTCTGTACGTAAGACCCATACTTGAATACGCTGGACCAACGTGGTATCCTGATCTGGTTCGAAAAAAGTCTTTGTTGGAAAACGTTCAAAGAAAAGCCACTCGAATTTCTTTGGGACCGAGAAGACCGTCTTATGCAGAAAGACTTAGTATGGCTAACCTAACTACTTTTCAACTTGGCCGACAACGTGGAGACTTAATTACAACATTTAAAATACTAAAATTCAATTTTGAAAACCTCGATGAAATATTTATTATAAATCAAGATGAACGCCTCAAAGGTCATCAGTTTAAACTAAAGAAAGAAAATTTTTCTACAAGACCAAGACAGAACTTTCTTCCAAATAGAGTTTTTGAGTGCTGGAATAACCTTAACGATAACATTGTCTCCGCTCTCTCTACCAATTCGTTCAAAAACAGACTTGACCGTTTTATATTATAGTTAAAATATTGTTTTTCTTTTAAACCATAAAATTGTTATTTTATTTTTTAATTTGTAATTTTGTTATTTACTAGTAGGTGATTAATGAAATTTCTTTGTTTTTGGACATAATAGGAACTTAGTTCCTCTGCCCTCGCTTATTTTATATTAAAAATAATAATAATAATAATTTTTCCAAATTGCTACCAGTTTCATCATAGCTTTCTAGCGATAGTCAACTTTCTACGCATCTCTATGTCACACCCTCTGTCATTTGGTATTGGGGAACCCAGGTATATGAAACTATTTACTACTTCAAAGCCCCCAATTTCTATAATGTGTTTAAAAGATTTGTTAAGTAATAGTAATTTAGAGAGATCAGAGACAGACAATGATACGAGTTGTGAGTTTCCAGAGTCATAAAACAGTAGATTAAATGGTGAAGCAGATATACCTTCTTATAGTTTCTTTTCCAGAAGTACTGGGTGAGTTTGGGTAACACCCACCAAAAAATTTGGTGTGTTTAAACAACAAAAAATAACTTTCAAGTAGTTTAATTTATGTTAAGTTTACTACTTTCAAGTAGTTTATATTTATGTACTTTCACGTGAAAAAAGTTTGATTTTAAATATCTTTCACACTATAAATTAAATTTATTTAAAAAAAACGTTTTTTTGAAGAAACCTAGCCTTTAAAAGTATTACAAAATCTAAAAATCATATAGAAAGTTTTATACTGTAATTTTGTCTTTATACATTTTATGAACTCTATATATAAATTTCGTGTTTATAGTTTAGCCCTGTAGTAAAATCTACATATTTTTTATCCCTCTTGAAGATATATTTTGTGCGCTTATCGGAACAAATAAATTATTATTATGTTTCAAATATTTTTCGAGAGGATAAGCAATTTTGGAAAATAAATTGACAGGATGTAATAAATTGAGATGCTTTACAACCCAAACTTCACGTATCTGGATTTAAGTAAGCTACTCAAATCGGTGAAAACAAACCCATTTGACTTTTAAAAAAAATCCGAACAAGCAACTCTTAAATTCAGTAGCGCCGTTTATATATACTTTAGAATATATAGTCATTAAAAAGCTAGTTTCATAAATTGACAAAACGAAACTTCATCGT
Source organism: Diabrotica balteata (assembly GCA_918026665.1). Classification (NCBI taxonomy): domain Eukaryota; kingdom Metazoa; phylum Arthropoda; class Insecta; order Coleoptera; family Chrysomelidae; genus Diabrotica; species Diabrotica balteata. The sequence continues at coordinate 6,116,563 of OU898279.1, read as the reverse complement.
TACTATTAACAGAAAAAGATCTAATCATACTACGATTCCTTTTACAAATGTAAAATAGTACTGGATGAAAACCCATATTGTGTATGCGGAGACGATGGTGATATGAGCCATGTAATCCTAGAATGTTTAAAAAATAGAGAGAGCATTAAATTATATTTCAAAGATATAGTAAAACTCAATTTCTGTTTTCCAACGAAGTTCAGTGCCTTAATATTTTAAAAGTTCATTGGGTATACCATCTGTTCCAGGTGATTTTTGTTCAGAAAATTTTGATATTTTGTTGTGATTACAGAAAAAATTCTGTTTTTTAGTTTCTTGATCTTTGGTTCTACCTCTTCGTCATTGATTGTAGCACTTATATGTGCTTCGTATTCGTTTATATTCAGCGTTTCTCAAGCATGATATAGCTCTTTAAAATGCTGTTGTTATGTCTCTGTAGGTACTCCCTCGGTCTGCCCCAACTCGTTAACTCTTTTTTTCCTGTTCCGAAGCATTTTCCATACTTTCTTTTGAGCACCATGTAGGTCGTAGTACATCGCGCTGGTGAATTTAGCCCAATAATCTCTTTTAATTGATTTTATTCTTGCGTTTACTTTGTTTCTTACTTGAACATATTCTGCGAGAGCTTTTTTCGATTGTGTGCGTTTATATCTCAGATAGCATTTGCGTTTTACTTCAGAGAATTCTTTTACCTTTTAACAAAATCGCAGTTTGGTGTGGTTTATTGCCCTTGTGTTAATTTTCCGCTTTCCAATTGCTTTTTCTGCTGCATGGTTGATGCATTTTCTGATTTTTACCAAGTCCCTTCTACTCCATATTCTGGTTGTAACTCGATCTGTTTTAGTTTGCTGGTAATTATGTTCTCATGAAGGAGTTTTGTACTCTTTGTTGCTAGCGACTCTATATTGTGTATTTCGATGCGCATTGGGGGTTTTCTGTTTCGTTGTGGACGTTCTAGTAGCATCTTGCATAAAACGAGGTTGTTATCGGTCGCCAGGTTAGCAGATGTTAGGGCTCTGACATCAAGTACTTGTTAGCTGATCACTCGATTTCTGATTATAAAATATATCATTGATCGCTAGCCTCAATTATTGTTAAAAGTGTATTTATGTTGGTCTATATGAGAAAAGTATGTGTTGTTGATTCTCATTTCATTTCCAGCGTAAAAGTCTATATAAATATTATAAGTAAGGAAAAAAAAACAAACAAAAAATGATTAAAAAAATATATATTAAAAAAAATTACTATAGAAACACACAATTTTAATAACATATTCACATTTTTTTCCAGTGTGTGAGAATTTGAACAGTCAATGTATCTACATTTTATTATAGAGTGCTGTTTTTATAACTTATAAATTAAAAAAAACTCTGGCTAATTGGTTTATGCCAAAGCCATTAAAAAAGCCGTGGCACTCTTTCCAATCTGCTAAAGATAATAAACTTAAAAAATTCCCATCCGACATTTTTGTTTTACCGTAAAATTGGTTTTTGTTTAATTTTTACATTATAATCAGTCTCTTTGTCACAATATTAATGAGTTAGCGTAAAATAAATTGAATAGAGAAAATCGTATAAATGCATTAGTTATAACTTACCAGAATGGTAGTAACTACAAGGGTAAAATTCATTGTCCCGGGTTCAAATAAAGCTGCTCTATCGGTAATATTCACGCCGGTTCCAGGATGCCATTCTCCAACTTTGACTAAAGCGGGTTGTTTTAATTTGAGCAAATCGAGTTTAAACTGGATACGACGGCCTTCTTTGAATTCAATAGGACCACTTAAGCCCTTCATCTCGACCTGTAACAAAATCACTACTTCTATACATCTTAAAATATATATTGTACGACAAAATTAGGAGATTGCAAGATTAAAGTACTAAATATTTAACGAAATTGTTAATTGTTTTGTGAAGAAAAAACTATATATGGATTTGAATAAGTATTAAGGAAAATGTAAAAGAGTTAAATGAATTTGCTTGTAGTATTAAATAAAAAGAATACATAATTATTTTATTTCAATTTATTTCGATTGATAACAAAATTATTCAGACCATTGGACCACTTTGGTAACCTGTATCAAGGTTTGTGATTATAATGGTCAACGGGGGGTATCAGAGCCTAGTTTGACTTTGTGGTTGTACAAGAGGTACAAGAAGTGATCGACAATGACCAGAGGGTTGTAAGAAGAAGTCGCTAATCTCTAGCTGCCTTTTTTTTCCCGAAGAAGTGATTGACAATGACCAGAAGGTCGTAAGAACTGGTCGCTTATCTCTAGATCTCTTCTTCTTTGCCAAATAATTGTCACCTTACCTGCCACACCTGTCTCTTTGTCACCTTACATGTCTCGCCTGTGTAATTACCTGTCCTGAAGAAGTGATCGACAATGACTAGAGGCTAGCTGAAGAAGTGCAAGAAGCTATCGTCAATGATCAGATGCCCTAGCCCTGGAAGCTCTTCTTTCACTCGGTACGTTTCTTGATTTTAACAGGTTGACTGCCTTGAGTACCACATATGGTACTCAGTTAACTTGCCATTTAGCTACAGCTCCTCTAGACGATTTTTATTTATTATTCTAATTTAGTCTTTTGTAAGAACCTTTTTGGGGGTTAATTAGTATTTTTTTGAGCATTTCACATTATTTTTAACCTGAGTACTTATGTTGGTACCCATGGGTCCAGGAGTGATGTTTTTCTTAGGGGCCATGAGCGCCACCTCTGGTATACACAATAAAATCCTATATTCTATTATTTATCGACCTGCAGATTTCTGTAAACTAAAATTGGTAATATTTTGGGTTGCTAACGATAGATGTCTATCCTATTAGTATTTTAAAATATAGAAAAAGCTTTTTGCAAGTTCTAACAGGTAGTTTACTTATCTGTTGTTGCTTTCCCATACAGTCGCGATTGTAAATTATTGTAATAATGGATTCCAAAGAAGATAAGAAATTACTGTATTTGTTTGAGACTATAGAATCATGAAGCGGATCATCGTCTATTTCGGAGTTTCATGACAGTGATGCGAACCCAGAGTATGCACTAGACAGTGAAGATTTGAACAGTGAGATTGAAATTAGTGAAAATAAAGTTTTGAGAAATGAAAAGGTAAATAATGAGCAAGAACCAGTACCTGAGAATGTTCCCATATCTGAAGATTGGCAAATAACTGATCAGCAAAGGATTAAAAATATAAATTATAATATAATTTCCAAAGAAGTGGGTGTATATCCCGATCTAACAGAAACAATGCAACATGCCAACCCTTTTGATTTCTTTTATTTGTTTTTTTTATGAAGAATAGTATCCCTGTTAGTAAATTAAACAGACAATTATGCTCAACAATGTCTTGGAAGACCCAATATAAAGAGAAGTGCAAAAAATAATAGCTATATACTGACAAATCGACAAGAAATGCATACTTTTTAGGCATATTTATGTGTATGGGTTTAGTAGATATGCCCTCTCTGGTTCATTATTGGAAAAACACACAGATGAGTTGATTTTGAGGTACTATTATAACATTTTATATTTTAGGTTTTAATTACTAAAATATATATTTATGTTCAGCATGTTTCGTATTTCGGATAACTCAACCCAGGTTCCCGGAGATCAGCTTCACAAGGTTCAGCCTCTTATTGACTTGCTAGTGGATAAGTTTAATCACTGTGTAATTCCATGAGTCACTGTGCATAGATGAGTCGATAGTACCATTTCAAGGTAGGCTAAGTTTTAGGCAGTACCTGCAAAACAAAAGGCATCGGTATGGGGTTAAAATTTTTAAGTTATGCACCGACCCTTTTTACACTTTGCAGTATACAGTTTATGCTGGAAAGGAAGCTCAGCCTGGTGCATCTGTATACTCTAAAGTGGTTATGGAATTAATAGAGCCATTTTTAGATTTTGGTAGAACACTATAGGCGGACAACTGGTATCATAGTGTCACTTTGACAGAAACATTACTGTACAGACAAATCTTTTTAGTTGGGACACTTTGAGCCAATAAGAAACGCAATCCAACTAAAATAAAATTAAAAAAAGGTAATATTGTTGCAAGGCAAAATTATAATGGTGTAATGGTTTAATATAAAAAAGAGAAGACAAACTTAAACCACAGGTTATAGTAGAATAAAATGCAGGAAAATCCTTCATGGATGTATCGGATCAAAGTAATTCGTATATTTCATTTTCAGGGAGGTCATTGAAATGGTACCAAAAGGTACCTTTGATACTTTACTAAATGTTGTCGTTGTAAATACCTTGTGACTTTATTCTAAAGTGACAAATAAATCAATGGAAATTACGAGAATTTAGAAAGGCGATTATCAAAGATATGCTTATTAAACGCGATTGTGTAATACCTGCTAATAATTTACACAATTTAGTAAAATGTCTAGAGAAGAAACTGCTGCAACCAATGCTATTGGCGACGTGCAAGTACTTGGAGGGGATACGAGAAACGATCGTGCGCGAGTAGTAGAGAAATCTTGCATTTTTTACTGTACATTTCATAGATTATAGATTTCATAAATTTATATTGTCAATTGTCATATTCGTTTTGTTTATTTACAACTTCTGTCACTGAAGAAAATGAAATTTAGGAAATGCTGTGTTATAAATTGTAAAAATACAACAAAAAATTGTCAATTTAAGTTTTATTCGTTTCCAACTTCGAAGCACAAAGCTACTACAAAGAGAAAAGTGGATTTATATTATAAACAAGCATAAGTGACATAACCTAAATTATGCATTATTCTTGCGCCCGATTTTAAAGTCAGTTTGAAATAAATAATAAATAAAAGTTCATTTTTAAGTGTAAATTTTAGTTTCATAACACTCACTTAGAGTTCATTTTAACCCAAAAATCAAGTTTAATGTTTGAATTTTATTTTTTTGAAATTTTCAAAAATGCATCAAGTTCAAGTTTTTATAAAGATGCATTAAGATATATTCGCTGTCCAAAAATTTACAGGGAAAGAATTAATTGTTCAAACCAATATGATGATATCATGGGCTTAACCTGCTAATTTATGCATTAGCATTATTTATGGTAATTTATTTTTCTTAATTCTTCCACTTCACATAATTCTTCCATTCTTTTTTGACATTTGCCACTACTAAAGCTTTTCCCTTTGACTCGTGCTTGGTTGAAAAGTTATTTGGTGATTTACTTTCTCAAAGCCAGTTTTAATTATTGCATCCATATTAACAGTAATGCTGTAATTCAATAATATATTTATTTGTATTTACGGTACATCAACGTTTACCTTTTAATAACATACCGACATAACCTCAATCTTACTTTTTCTTCTTAGTTTTTTTTGGGGCCACGTCCTTGACAGTTATCCGGTAACCTCGATCTAACATGAAAGCGCAGTAAATTTGGCTGATTTACGACACCAGGTGTCGCTGTTCCGAACTTGCACGGTCCCAATAGGCTATATGCATCCTCGTGTGTGGACAAAGTGTTTTGCTTGCGCGAAATATTTGTATTCTGACTGCTTTTTTAAGGTGTATTCTGCCAAACTACAGTTAATTTTCTTTATTAGCATTTATGTAAAGTTGTCGACTATTTTTTTGTACCGTTTTTTAGAGTTATGCTATTTCTTAAATAAATATTTAAGCTAAAAAAAGCGTTTTTATCACACTTTGATAAACGACCTTCATAAAAAGAGTATAATACCATCTAGCCAAAGGCATGGAACTGTCAACCTGTTAAATGAAGATTCGATATTTTGCGGAGACGGTAACAATTTGATGTAGGGATGGGAAAAACCTGCCAGTTTTAACCGAAAACCGGTTTTTTTACTTCAAAATAACCGGTTTTATCAGTTTTTGTTTGTCCCGGTTATAACCGGTTTTTTATTTTTAAAGTAAAAACCGGTTATTAGGTTTTTACGGTGATTAGGATTAGGTTAGGTATTATTTTGGATCCCACCCAATTAGAATTATTATTGTCAAGTAATTATTCCAAACAAAACTAAAATTTAATTTTTATTTTATTTTATAAATACAGAAGCAAACTGAAAGCAAGCTCACATCAGCCAGAAACAATTAAATTTTATTGCAGTATTTCGTTGAAAAAGTATTTGTAATCATAATATTTTTACATAAGAAGTGATCTGGTATTTTATTTAGATCATCTATTTTTCACACTTGACTCTTGATCTTGACATTGAAAGTGGCTTTTTCTGATTACCAAAAATAATGACTATGAATATCGAATTACCGATTACGAATACAAATCTCCAAGGATTTCCCTACGTTTTCAAAACGATTTATACCCATACCGGACGTCGTAAATGAGTTAAAATGTACCTATTATACAAACGTGTTAAAAGTAATACATGATATATTTTTTTTGAGGTAGTAAAAATAAAAGATGAATTGCATTATCCAATTTATTTTTAAGTAAAATATTTATGTTGATATTATTTTCTTTAGATCCCATTTGTAAAAGTCTGGGAAGTTTTTGTTGGGGAATTTTTTTCTCAAAAAAACTTTTGTTTTATTTACATTGATATTGATGTTCTTTACTTACTTACTTACTCCGTGGCGTTACAACCCTTCGTGGGTTTTAGCCGACTCGACAACATGCCTCCACTGTTTTCTGTCTTGAGCAACCTCCATCCAATTCTCCACGCCCATAGTGCTTAGGTCTCCTGCTATATTATCTCGCCACCGGAGACGAGGGCGTCCGCGTGGTCTCCTTCCAGTTGGGACTTCCTCCCACACCAGTCTTACTGTTCGTTCGTCAGAATGTCTTCTGAGGTGTCCTGCCCATTGGAGTCTTCTGAACTTTATTTCTTTTATGATGTTGGCGTCTGGGTAAAGTTCTTCAAGCTCTTTATTAGTTCTTATCCTATATTCTCCTGATGCTTCATCAAGCACCGGACCAAATATCTTCCTTAGGATTTTTCTTTCCCAAACACGTAGTCTCTCTTCATTTGCCTTTGTTATCGTCCACGCTTCGCTTCCATACGTCACAACGGGTCGTATGATTGTTTTATAGACCTGTATCTTCGTACGTCGTGTTAGTTGTTTTGATTTTATAAGGTTTTGGAGGGCAAAAATACATCTGTTGCCGGCCTGAATCCTGTTGTTTATTTCTTGTAATCCGTTATTGTCTTCAGTTATTGTTGTTCCAAGATACTTGAATTCTCTAACGCGCTCAAAGTTAAAGTCATCGATGGTAATGTTCTGACAGATTCTGTCTCTGCTTTGGTTATTGCGGCTCATATACATATATTTCGTCTTGTTTTCGTTGATTTGGAGCCCCATCTTCTCTGCTTCCTTCTCAAACCTTACGAAAGTCTCCTTCATCCTTAATCGCGTGTTTCCTATTAGATCTATATCGTCTGCAAATGCCAGTAGTAAGTTTGGTCCTTCTCGATGAAATACTGTATTCGGTTTTTCGATTCTTGGACTTCTGATTATGTGCTCCAGAGCTAAGTTGAAGAGTTGTGGTGAAAGTGCATCTCCCTGTTTTAGTCCATTGTTTATTTCAAATGTCTATGGATGTTCTTTCGATAGTACTAATTTTGATCATATTGATATTGAGTCGAATGAAGTATCGCAAACTAAAGTGCATTGTAAATGTTACGTTCTAATCTATTGGATTAAAAAATCCGAAAACCGGTTATAACTGCCAGTTAAACCGTAGGGGTGGCCGCACACAGAAAGAGCAAAACTGCTTTAGTCAAAAACGTTTTTGTTTTTACAAGAAACATTTTGTTTTCGAAAGAAACAAAATGTTTGCACAAACCATACTGCAATTAGTTTTATTACAGATGTCGACAGATATCGACGAAATTATACTAGTTTTTTGGCAATGGTTCCTCCTACAGGACGAAAAAACGCAAAATAAAAGACAATTTTGGATCCATTTCCAATGGAATTCCAAAGGATATTCCAAAAACACGTTTGAGCCTGCGTATATTGAAATGTTTTGACACAAATCGACGATCCGGTAGTAAACATCAAACAGACTGACTGAAACTAAATGAGCCTAAATATGCTTTAGACACACGACTAATCAGTGTGCGTCAGCTCATTTTAATTATATGGAAACATCAGCATCAGACTCGTTTAGTGAAAAACGTTTTTGACTAAAACAGTTTTGCTCTTTCTGTGTGCGGCCACCCTAAGCAAGAAAAACCGGTATAACCGAAAACCGGTGTTTTGTCAAAACGCGCCATCCCTAATTTGATGGGTACTTTCAACTTTTTGGCGAATGCGCCGGTTCTTTTTCTGTTGTATGTATGATTTTCTGGTCTCTAAAGGTACTCGCTGCACACTTCCAATGTTGTGCTAGAATTCTTGTGAGGTACGTGAGATAATAAGCCTTAGAGACAAAATTCCTAACACCGAAATACGTCGAAGAACTAAAGTAACCGACATCATGGAAAAATAGCGACATTGAGATGGCAATGGGTAGCACATGTAGCAAGACAAGACACCAACAGATGGTCTCATAAAGTGACATTCTGGAGACCTCGAGAAACAAAAAGAAGCGTGGGAAGACCTCAAAAGAGATGGATAGACGATATAACTGCTGTAGCTGGAAAGCAGTGGATGGGAATTGCAAAAGATAGGGAAGCGTGGAAGCAATTGGAGGAGGCCTATGTCCAACATTGGATAAATGAAGGCTGAAGAAGAAGAAGAAGACGTGAGATAAGAAGTCTGAAGGAACCCAATAACTAACCAGCATTCTTATCCACCTTAGAAAACCATGTTTCAATAAATCACGCCAATTAATTACTTTATTATTTTCCAATGTTTATATTGATAATCTAGAAATTTAAAAATTTCAAAGAATATAAATATTGCTGTCGGTATACCTATCCTATTACAAAAATGACTGGTTTTCATGTGCTTGATGCCGTAGGCATATTTTAAAATAAATTCTAAATTAAATAATTTTGCTGAAATTTAGTTGTGTTTTAATGTCATAATTTAATTACATATTGATAGTTGATAAATCAATTAATCTTTAAATAAAGTTATTATAAACTATTTTTCCGTAAAATAAATATGGTCCATTAAAAAGTTGCATAGAGATTACATTTTTAATAGTACGAAATTTTAAGTTTTTTGATATGTGAGGATGGTAAGTATAAGTTTAAGTTTGTGGGGTCTTGTACTCCGGCTGTCACCTTCAAAAAAGGAAGCAACCAGTTTTTGCGCTGTATCTCATAAACATATTAATTCCTACAGAAAGAAAATTTTATTAAACATTATTAAGATTAAATTGTCTACAACTTTATTTCTATAACTTCGTTAAATGGAAAATAAAAAAAGTAATTAACAAAAATAACACAATTTTAAATAACCAAGTTTTATAGAGGATTTGTATTTAGGAAAACTCTCCCAAAAAAAAACAAAATGTTAAATAACAGTAGTTTTTATACAATATAGTTTGATTGATTTAGTTTATTCGAACAATATACTGAAAATATGCTGATTGGTGGTTTAAATAATTCCCTGCCAGTAAATCCTCTTCGATTGTTTGTAAACAGCTAAACTAACAATACTAACAATGCTACCATTGTACGATTTATATTAAAGCTATCATAGATTTTTATTTCTGAAATTATAAACCGATAAAATATAAATCGTTTTATCAGTAGGGTCTGTATTATTAAAGTAGACAAACAGCTTAAATTGATATGTTGTCACGTTATAAACGTCCCCCTTTTTTGATAATTAATTTATATAAAATTTTTGTTGATTTTATTTACCTATTAACTTTATTTTCATATTACCATTTTTATTTTAATTGTAAGTGGAGCTCAACTCTTCATTCAACCCTTCAATCAAACAAATATCCATTATAATCTTTATTTTTTATTTCCAATGTTTATTTCTTTTAGTAATATCCTTTGTATTTGACTCCAGTTTGTTCTCTGTCTCAGATACTGAACGTATAAATTTTTATGCCTCACTTTAGTCGACAAAGTATATTATATTAATTCTATCTATCTATCTATCTATCTATCTATACAGCCCTAAACATCCATCCTTGGATATAGGCCTCCTCCTCCTTTTTCCATGCCTTTCTATCTTGGGTAATTTGCATCCATTTTGACTCGGCGTGTTTCTTCAGGTCATCTGACCATCGCATTTGTGGCCTTCCCCTTTTTCGTTTGTAATTCCATGGTTTCCAATGTATAATTGTCTTAGTCCATCTTTCATATTTCTGCCTTAGGGTGTGTCAGGCGAACTTCCATTTAAGCTTTGCTACTTGGGTTGAGACATCTGTCATTTTTGTTTTATTATGGATCCATTCGTTTCTTTTTCTGTCTGATAGTTTAATGTTCAGCATTTGTCTTTCCATGGATTTTTCTGTCTTTGCTATTTTTTCCATATTTTTCTTTGTAAACGTCCATGTCTGAGAGCCATATGTGAGGACAGCGAGTATACATTGATTGAAGACTCTCCTTTTTAGGTATTGGGAGTATTTTGAATTGTTTAGAATATAAGACAGTTTTCCGAATGATGCCCAGGCCAATCTTATTCTTCTTTTTATTTCTTCGGTCTGATTTTCTTTATTTAATTTAGTGATTTGGCCTAGATATATATACTCTTTTACTTGTTCTATTCTTGTTTGTGCCACTGTAATTATTAGTTCTTCTGGTTGATTAGTCATGGTTTTTGTTTTACTATAATTCATCTTGATTCCAATTTTTGTCGATTCTCTATTTAGTTCTTCCATTATTCTTTGTAATTCTTCACTTTTTTCTGTTATTAATACAATATCATGAGCGTATCGTAAACGATTTAGATTTTGCCAGTTTATGTTAATTCCCAAGCCATCCCAGTGTAGTCGTTTAAAAACATCTTCTAGCGCTTGGTTGAATAGCTTGGGAGAGATCGTATCTCCTTGTCTTACTCCTCGGTTTATTTGAATAGGCTCCGTTTGTTTCATTAGCTTAATAGTTGTTGTTGCCTTGTTGTATATATTTGTAATTAAGTCAGTATATCGGTAGTCTATTCTGCTGTTTTGCAGGGAATTCTGTACTGTCCAGTGTTCTACACTATCAAATGCCTTTTCGAAGTCAATAAATGCCATGTGTAGGGGGATATTATATTAATTAGCTACTTTTAATTGTAATGTCAGTTGTGCTTTAAAATAAAAGAAGAAGTTGCTGTTCATTTATAAAAAGGAATTTCTCTTTAAAAAATTCATTAAGATTATTAAATCGTCTCTGGGGTAAGTACTTACATTTCTGGCGTCTCAAAAGAAGTCAATCTATAGTTTTGAATATTTTTAAAAGGTACCATGAGACAGGCAATTTTGTACTAAGGCCTGGTAAAGGACGCTCAGAAATGATTACTCATTCCTCAGAAATGACATTAATGAGAGATGTCTCATGTCCCACAAATACGACAAATTAATATGAGTTCAAAAACAGTTAAACGACAATTAAACAAAGCAAACTTAAAGTCTAGACGCCATTACAAAAGTTTCACGTCTTCTCCGAAAGCATAAAGCTCGTCGTTTAGAATTTGCAAGCATATTCATTGAAATATTGATAACTGGAATAATGTTCTTGTCACTGATAAGACCAGAATCGTATTATATAAGCCAGATGGTCAAAACCACGTCTACAGAAGGGTTGGAGAATGATTCACCTGTAATCTTGCCCAGACCATTAGTTTTGAAGGCAGTGGCATAATGCTTTGGAGAGGTATTAGTTGGGAGGGATGCATCGCACTTGTAAAAGTAATTGGACGGATGACTGATGATGCTTACCTTAAAAATATTCTACAAGACCATATTTTGCCATATCTTGGTTTACATTGGATGACAGATTCATGTTAATGCACGATAATGCTCGACCACATGCCAGTGTCATAGTAAGTAATTATCTTGATAAGATCCAAATTCGAAAATTGGATTGGCTACCATTTAGTCCGGATTTAAATCCAATAGAGCACATGTGGGAGCAGCTAAAACGACGCATACAATAAAGAAATCCCGTTCCAAATACGATAGAGCAGCTTCGGCTTGCTACACAGGATGAACGGAATATAATTTTCCAAAGGTATGTCAAAATTTACTTGTAAACATGCAAGGATGCAAGCAGTAATAAAAGCTAGAGGGGGAATACTCGTTACTGAACATGCACTTGTTTCAATTAAAAAGACTTGTTTGAGCAAATAAAGTTAGCACTTAAGTTTAGAGTAAAAAAACCCTTTTTACCTAGCATTAGGCATTTTTTTTCGCGATTTTCTCCGCATAAAACTTAATTGTTCTTTAAATATTGTTAAAATAAACTATTTTTTATAATAAACGACTTGATTAACTAGAATTTATTTTCAAAAAAAGATAAATCAGAAAATGTAAAAATATTCGACATTTTTATTTAGTAAAATTGTTTAGCTAAGATGTAATTTCATATTATACTAATACGAATTTAAAGTTCAAAGTAAAATGAATAATGAAAGCGTACACGTGTGGACAAAGCTTGGCTGCGTGAATGTTATAATGGAGTTTATTAACGGCGCGAATGAGTGTAAAACCATCTTGAATTTATATATGTCGATATTTGAAATTCGCTCATAGGAATTAATGCATTTTATTGTTTGAATGAACAAACATGCAGACATTGAAATGAAGGGAAACTATACTATCCTACTTAACAAATACTTCCATTATTATGGTATACATGTGTTAGGCATAACAAATAATAAAACTTAATAATTGTCTTAAATTACCTATCAAAACTTATTTTAATGTTGAAGATGAGCAATTTTTATTTACTGACATACTTAAAACAAACATTTTAACTCTTTACTTTGTTTTTTTTGAATTATTCCTTCCTGCAATCTAGCTACGTGTCTGAGTCATCAACCATCAGGAATCAGGAAGAATCAAATTTTATCATGAAAAAAGAAAACAACAAATCACTTCTTTTTTTGGACGTGTTTTACTGGAAGTAATTAAGTAAGACATATTTGATTGTAATTAAATATTTGATTACAATCAAGTTTTGAATAATGTTCAAACAATCGGCCCTTAATCGAAATAATTTAGAAAAATGTAGTAAAGTAAAAAAGTATTATTATAATTAAATAATAATAAAAGTTCCTTTAATGGAATCATTTATTAACTAACATTACATTTTATTAACAGTTTCAATCATTTTAATTTTCCTGGATTTGGTTAATACTCTTAAGTATTTTATATTTTGAAAATAAAATCCACTTTATTCTTTTTTCTTACCCCAATAAATAAAAGCATTACTGTAATGGTTCATTGTGAACCGGTTTTTGCCGAAGAGTACTTAAGTTCGCACTTAAATGGACCATCATTTTGGACGTACAAGATTCCTGTAATCAATTACTTTGACAAGCTGCAAGCTATCATTTATTTTAAAATGTGCATTCAAATCCCTCAATATAAGGAGTTACTCAAGCAAAGGTTATTTGAAAATAAATTAGAGCTTACAGATTCTGCGACAGTTACAGGAAATTAATGTAAATTTTTGTATTAAATTTGAATTTTAATTTAAAAGTTTTTTCTGTTTTATTACTCAAGTTTCGTCTTTTATTGTATATTGACAATAACATAAACTTTTGTTTAATGTTTTGCATGGTGGAAATTGTCAGAAAACAAAAAAAATATATAAATGCTCTCATTTGGTTTTCTCGACATAAAGGCAAGTAGAAATACAGATTACACGCAATTTAGAAATATAACAGTCAAAATTCTTTTTAACCCTTGTGTTCCAAACATAGATTTTTGCAATCCAAGCGTTGTCCACACGTGTACGTTTTCATTATTCATTTTTCTTTGAACTTTAAATTCGTATTAGTAGGTATATACGAAATTACATCTGAGCTAAACAATTCTGCTAACATTTATTTATCTCGACTAAAATTTTCATAAATTTGAGGACGTTTCGTCAAGGTCTCACTTGCCACTGTCGAGTCAGGTAGAACCGCAAGATCAATAATGCTTTTACATTTTTATTACTTACAAATAAAAAATGCTATACAGTACAGTTTAGCATTTTACGGCAATAATACAGTCTGGGTGTAGGGTTGTGTTATAGAGGTAGTTCCTTTTATTGGAACGACCATATTGATGGTCATAGACGGGAGATGGTTCTTGATAACTGGTCCTCATAAGACACCTAACTCTTACTTATGACTCCACGCTACACCCCGGGCAACTCCATTGGTCTGCAGGCTAAACTAAGTGAGGGTAGCCAGATATGGCGAAAATTTCACCGAGTGATTGCCGAGTGATTCTCTGATGAAATGATCCTGGATCGGCTTGAAACTGGACTACCACAAGCATAACTGGAGCAGTTTGAATGGTTATGGTACTGCGATGGAGAAGGCAACGGAAAACCACCCCATAAGAATTTCCTAGAATAGTTATCATGACAATACACTACGATAACAAAAACATTACTGATCATGGTTATCGGATTCCAAGACCCGGCAGGGGAAAATGCACACAACCAAATAGTAAGGGCCTCCCAGGTTGTCAGCCAGCGAAATCCCTACTGCCTAAAAAAGAAACCAAGTCGTCAACACCTAAAGATTGGAACTTGGAATGTACGGAGAGCGGCAAAACTCATAACATTGTAAAAGAGATAAAAAGATTAAACATTGATATATTGGGAATTTAGGAACACACTGGCAAAACTTTGGACAACGCGATATACTTGGATATAAAGTTTATTATGCTGAAAACAACACAACATATCACAGAAAGGGCACCGCAATAATAGTTGCCCCATATATTAATTCGGCAATAAAATATTTCACTCCCCATTTAGATAATGCTTTTACAAATTCGAGCAATACTGGTGGATATTAACATATTACAGGTATACGCACCAACGGCAGATAAAGATAAGGCAACCAGCGAAGAACTCTACGAACAACTGGGAAGCCTAATGAAAATGACAAAAAAACATGAAGTGTCAATAGTGATGGAAGATTTCAATGCAAAGGTTGGTAGAGGCAAGGTCTATGAGATCGTGGGAAACTTCGGCCTAGGGAAGAGAAACCATAGAGGTGATAGACTTATATGCTTCTGCCAGGAATATAACCTGCTGTTAAGTAATACACTCTTCAAGCTCCCCAAACGTCCACTTTACACATGGAAATTACCCGCCGACTCACCTGACATCATAAGAAATCAGATTATATTTTACAGCAGTACCAACAAGATATAAAAACATGATAAAATCATCACAAACGTACCCTGAACGTAAATTCAAGAATACAAATGCAGAAAAATACTAGCAGATCCACAAAATCATAAGAACGAAAATTAGAGAAGCCAAAGAAACATGGTTTTTCAACGAATGTAGGGAAATAGAACAATACGAACGGAAATACGACAGTTACAATATGCACAAAAAAATAAAATCAATGACAAACAAGAGAAACTTCAATAAGTCACCCAACAGTATAAAAGATAGCAATGGAAATCTTATCTCGAAGCAATCAACGATCTTAGAAACATGGAAGTCATACATAGAAAAATTATTTGCATCTGACAGGACTGATGATCACCTATATGGAGAAAGAGAAACAGGACCTTCAATCCTTAAATCGGAGATAGAAAATAGCATTGCAGCACTAAAAAACAATAAGTCAGCAGGTCCGGACAATGTACTCTCCGAAATATCAAAGCGAGAATAGAACGAGCTAGCATTTAACAATATGAAAAAGCTCCTCATAAGCAAGCATTTGTCTCTTCCCCTAAAACTACGTCTAGTTAAATGCTACATTTTTCTGTAGGTCTTATTGTATGGTGTGGATGACTGGACGCTGACAGAGAAGCTCACGAGAAAACTAGAAGCATTCCAAATGTAGGTGTACCGAGGCATTCTTCGTATATCCTGGACCGAACATGTCACCAACATAGAGGTAATCCAAAGAATCAGAGAAGAGAAAGAAATCGCGAGCACAATTAAACAAAAAAGCTTGAATATCTAGGCCACATATTGAGATACGATAGCGATAGCCAGGCAGGAAAAGACACTCGTGGCTCCAAAATCTGCGGAAGTGGTTAGGGCTCACATCGGTCCAACTATTCAGAAGCGCCGCAAACAAGATCAGAATTGCCATGTTAATAGCCAACGTTCGCTACAAACAGGGCACTTGAAGAAGATACAGTACAGCACTTCTATGAACAAAATAATTTTCATTCAGTACTTTAAAACGAACTCTACTATCTGTATCTAATCCATTGGTGATCTTAATCATATATTCCTCGTATGTTCTCTGAACTCTCGGTTCTCCTTAATTTCATATTAAGAACTATATAATAAGTTTCTATTGTCGCTAACTATTAAAATTCTCCTGTCTTCCTTAGAAAAATCGGTACTTGATTCCATTATTAATTTTATCAAAAATACAAAAATATTGTTATAGTTACAGAAATAGATAACATGTAAACATTTCAAACATTAGTAATTTTTATGTTTTGTGGCAAATAGATTTTGTCTAACGCCATGATCCCACACACGCATACACATACTTTTGAACTACCAGAAACATTCTGGATTTTATGAAGTAACGGATGCACTTCACCCTTCCTAACGTTCCGTTAGATTAGATACCGCCCCAGGCAAGAAACATTTTTTAAAAAGAAAATAAAAGAGATTTTTCTTTTAAAGAACGAGTCCGGTAAACTATATCCCTTGTTATCTTTTTCATCCTTTGTTATCGCCTTTCGGCCAAAACTCCTCAAGTATGCCGTAGCATACGAAATCGGAACATTTGTTATATATTACAATGTTCACAGTGTGGCGGTATTATCGTATTTTCCCCCATTCCACTATCTGTATCGTAAACACTGATATCTAATTCCTTCATTATTTTGAGAAAAGGTAAAAGAGAAAAAATAAATTTAAATATTTTTAAGGAATATTTTTATGACAAATCTTTTCGTACTGAAAACGTTTTTTTTAATATTGTTTTAAAGCAGTTTTCTTGTGGCATTTTAAAGTAATTCATATTTAAATGGGAATAAGCCACAATTAAAGCTAAAAGTTAGTTTATTGACATTTCAATTTCCACTTCGGAAATAGTTCTTGAGATTTTTGAGAATGATTCCCGAAGTGAAAATTGAACCGTCAATAAACGTACATTAACCTTTAATTGTGGCTTATTTCCATTTAAATATTAATTCCTTTGAAAATATTTTTTGGTTAATAATTTCTAGATTTTTAATTTTGTATGATATGTCATCTAGTTTGTTTTATGGGACTCATTTTTTTGTTAATATTTATATAAAAGCAATATGAAAGCTAAAGTCAGGCATAAATATTTTCGAATAAAATTGGATAAGCAATCTATTCTGCATATAAATGACTGAATTTAGACTGTTTTTTCAGTATAAATACTTGTGCTCCGGTTACAGCGAAATGTCTGAGCATTCATCTTCGATGTTCTAATATACTCTGACAAGAAATTTGGGAGGGTGACTCATAAATGTAACATGATGTACTAATTGTACAAGGTGCAGATCAAATACGCCTTTTACTAATAAGGAAAGGGCCCTTGGCGTCCATTTTAAAATTTGGTTTGGCAGCCTGTCGTCGTCCATTCTTTTCACATGACCATACCAGATCAGTTGTCTCCTTTGAATTTCGTCAATGATGGTTGACTTGACTCCCATTATATTTCTGATATGGTCATTTTGTATTCTATCAAGACTTGATTTTCTAGCTGATCTTCTCTAGAAGTCCATTTCCAATGCAAGTAGGCGTCGCTCAAGGGATTTAGTAAGTTGCCATGTTTCGCATCCATAGAGCACTATACTCTTTAACGATGGAGTTAAAGAGGAGATGCTTTCTTTGATTTGATAGTTCTTTTGACCATAGCATCGGGTTTAGGCATCCTATCACCCTGTTTTCCTTTCACGATTCTTTGCTCTATCTCTTTTTCGGTGCGCCCACTCTTGTTGATTGTTGTTCCCAAATATATATATTCCTCACAGTTCTTGATTGTTTCATGTTCGTTGACCATTAGATCTTCTACTTCATTCCCGATGCATAAGTATTGCGTTTTGTTTCTATTTACAGAGAGGCCTCATTCTTCATATGTTTTAAATAACCGTCTCGTCATGAATTCTAAATCTTCCTTGTCTGCTGACACTACTACTTGGTCGTCCGCAAAATGTAGAGTGTATAATGTTGTATCGTCGTCAAGTTGGATCCCCATTCCTGAACAGGATCTTCTCCAGTGTTTTAGTGCTTCATTTAAATAGATCTTAAATAGTATTGGAGAGAGGCAGCATCCTTGTCGTAAGCCTTTTGTTACTGGAAATTCTTCTGATAAGGTGTTGTTTAGTTTGATTTTTGATGATGCTTTATTGTATAATTGTTTGACTGCGGCGATGATCGTGCTATTTAATGGAGATCGTTCAAGAGACTGCCACAGCTTTCTCACAGGAATCGTGTCATATGCTTTTGTGAGATCCACAAATAAAAGATGTATTTTCTGGTTTCTTGCAACTTTCTTTTCATTCAGTTGTGTTAGAGTAAATATGTGGTCTACGCAAGATCTTTCAGCTCTAAATCCTGCTTGCTGTTCAATTTCATAAGGCTCGTATTCTTTTTCAATAATGTTTTTTAAGATTTTACCAAACAGCCTGCTAAAGGTACTGGTGACAGAGATACATCTGTAGTTTCCGCAAATATCTTTTGGATCTTTTTTGTGAATTGGAGTAATCCATGCTTCTTTCCAACTATTCGGAAGTTCTTCCCATTCCCATTTAAGTATCTTGTGAATAGCACTATAAGATAGCTTATTAGTTTTACTAGGCGCTGAAGATGATCCGTAGTGATCGAAAACGTTCTGCCAGAACTTTAAATGTGACGACACTTTTTAAATAGTTTTAACTTGTTTGTTTTATACCTAAATACACATTTGTGAAGTGTTTTAACTTCTGTGTTTTTTTTTAAACGATGGTATACAGCCAATTACGGGGTTTTCCCTATTAATTTTTTTATTAGTTTTGGTGTTCGGTTTTTTAGAAGTTCTGCTGGTATGTTCTTCGGCCCGGATGCTTTGTTATTCTTCATCGATTTAGGCGCTTGTTGTATTTGTTCTTCTTCCACGTTTACATATTCACCTTGTACTCGTATTCGTTAAGGTAACGTCTTCATTCAGTTCCCTTGCGTACTGATCTTTCCATGTATCTATCTGGATGGGCTGTATTCGACTTTTATTTTATGTGTCGGTTTTCAAGGTTTTTATTAATTTCCATGCCGCTGATGATCGCGCTGCACCGATGTAACAGTCAACTTCTTTACATTTTGCATCCCATGTTTCATTTTTGTTGTTCCTTGTCATATCTTTAAATATTCTTTGCTGTTCTTTGTATATTTCTTTATCTTCAAGATTCTTATTGTTCAGTCATCATTTGTACGCTCCCTGTTTTCTTATTTCTTTGCTCTTGAAGCTGTGTATTCCAAGTGATTTTTCCCGCTGATCTGTGGACTGTTCTGGTTTCTTCGCGTAGAGCTTCTTGGGCTGCGTGGTGAATACAGTCAGTTATATGTTCGTATATTTGGTTGGTTTCAGCAGTTAGGTATTCCTTGAGTAGTTTTTCATTTAATCTATTTTGGAATAAAATTTTAGTGCTATATTCTTTTAGGCTTCTGACATTATATCTCTTTACATTTATATCAGTTCCTTTTGGAGTGTTGATGTTTTCAACGTGTCGGTTAAATGGAATCAGAGTCTTAGCCGCAACCAAATAATGGTCAGATCAACATTCCGTACCCCTGTAAGCCCTAGTGTTCTAGATGTTTAATTTAGTGTTTTGTTTTGTAATGACATGGTCGATAATAGATTTTTAATAATAGATTATTTAATTACTATTTAACTGGAATAAGCCACAATTAAAGATAAAAATACGTTTATTGACGTTTCAATTTCCACTTCAAACATCGTTCTCAAAATATAAAATTTTTGTATTTTTGAGAACGATTTCCGAAGTGGAAATTGAAACGTCAATAAACGTATTTTATCTTTAATTGTGGCTTATTCCCAGTTAAATAGTAATTAATTTACAATGCCACAAGAAAATAGCTTCAGAACAATAATAGATTATTTGATTAAAATTTTAACAAAATGCATCCATAGGACTATTTTATGACCGGTCTAGTAGACCGTGTGCAACTACTGACAGACAAAACTAAATTGCGTTTACTCAAATGTTAAGTGAGATCCATTTCAATGGATTACGATTTTTACCTGTGAAGTTGTCCGATACTGATTACTGAATTACCGTCGCAGGCTGATATACTCAACCAAAAAAGAATATGAATCTGGTGATTTTTCTGTTAACTTTATTGGGTGTGCGTCTGTATTTTAAGTGTACTCCTCCTAATTTAAAAACAGGCTATTTTTCTTAAAAAATACATTGGTATTAAGTGAATTTGTTCATCCAAATACGAACCTATTTTAAATCTTAATTTAGAAAGTTTTTTAATTAAAACATATTTTCATAGTATGCAATTTTAAAAGACTCGAGCTAGACGGCCAGAATGCATGTAGTGAAATATATACTCTTTGTATAACAAAAATTTCCACATTTCCATACTACCCCAAAGAAAAATGAAATTTCAAGCAACGATCTCCAACTCCCGTTTAACGTTTTTTAAACTTTTTTACAACTTACCGAATTAATGTAGTTGATGAGACTCAGTCCACCGTCCCAGGGTTGTTCTTTGTCACACGATAAGTTCGACAGTCTAAGGGTATGCGACTGTTCAAGCGTCTGCAGTCCGACAGCGAACACGAAAACAGAATCGTATATCAAAGCGGGTTCTGCCTGCAATAAAAAACAAAATTGGCAGAGATCTAAATCACAGGCTGAACGAAAAGTTTTTGAGAGGGTGTATATATAAGCAGATAAAATTATTGCTATATGAGCCACATAAAACGGTAGGGATCTAACTCAACAAATGTTTTACACAAATTGGTGTAAAAAATATCGTATAATATTTATGTCGACAATTTTATTGGTCGCCTTTAGACAGCTGTTACTTAAATGGAATTAAACTAAAATAACATCTTTAAATTAATTGAAAATAATATGAATCCAAAAAACTTTTTAGTCTGCTCAAGAATTTCCAATAATCAAATCTTCTTAGGTTTGTTATTATTTGTTAGTAGGTTTGTTATTATTTGGTAAGTCCCTATGATCTATGTTTTATGTCTGTAGAATTTGGACTAATTTTTCATGTCTTACTTTGTCAAATGCTTTTTCAAAATCAACGTAACAAACATGCACATCAACATTCATATCCATGCATCTTTGACTAACACATTAAAAGCAAATAACGCTTCTCTGGTTCCTAGTCCGTTTCTGAACCAAAATTGACTATCATCTATTCCTTCTTCCAGTTTTTTATTTACAGGACCATGTATTATTTTCAGGAATAATTTGAGAATGTGACTTATTAGTGATATCGTTCTGTATTCACTGCAATATTTATCGTTTGTATTTTTAGGGATAGCACAAAAGGTAGAGAGTAACCATTATTTCGGTATGTGTCCTGTTTTGTACACTGAGTAATAAGTCTACTATAATGTCTAAGGTTTCATCATTCATGCATTTTAAGATTTCTATAGGGATTTGGTCTGGACCTACTGCTTTACCATTTTTGCTGTTTTTTAATGCCATTTTAATTTCCTCTTTTAATATCTTTAAAATAATATCCTCTTCTACTTCTATCTCCATCTGTTCTGTTCTATTGTCTTTGAACAGTTCATTGATGTATTCTGTCCATCTCTTTAATTTGTCGTTAGTATTCAACACAAGTTTCCCATTTGCATCTTTCAGTATTCTCCGGTTTTCCTTGTTCTATTGTTGTAGTTAATTCTTTAATTTTTTTATGTGTGTTAAAACTATCATGTCTTTTCTGGTATTCTTTATTTCTGCCATTGTTCTTTTAACCATTGTTCTTTCGCTTTCTTAATTCTGTATTTTATTTGTTTATCCACTTTTTTGTACATCTGATTATCTTTGTTCTTATATTGACGTCTTTCTTCCATTAAATCTAAAATTTCTTTCGTCATCCATTGCTTCTTTTTATATCTGGTTGGTATTAGAATTTCTTTTTGACTTTTATCTATTTCTGTCTTTATTAATAACCATTTTTTCTCCGTCTCAGTATTTTGCAGAATTTGTTCTTTAACATTCATTAATCCGTTGTTGATTTCATCTGCCAGGCGTTGCCTTATGAGTGGGTTCCTTAATTTACTTGTATCGATTTTTGCATTTGTTGTTCTTCGTTTTATTATTTTCATTTTGAGCCTAATTTTGGTCACTACTGGGTTGTGATCTGATCCTATGTCGGCACTTGGATAGGTTTTTGCGGATATAATTGCGTTCCTGTATCTTTGTCTAACTAATACATAGTCTATTTGGTTTCTTACAATTCTCTCTTCTTGATCTGCTGGTGACTTCCAGGTATATAGTCTTCTCTTTGGCATTTTGAACAATGTATTAGCTATAACAAAATTATTGTTTTGGCAAAATTCGATAAGCCTGTCACCCCTTTCGTTTCTGTTGCCCAGACCATATCCTCCTGTACATTCTTCTACTTTTTCTTCCCCAACCTTTGCGTTAAAGTCTTCATTATAATTGTTACATCTTGCGTTTTAATACATGTTAAAATGTTGTCTAGGTCTTCGTAGAAAGTTTCAATATCGCTCTCTGGTTTGTCTGTAGTTGGAGCATAAACTTGTAGGCTGTTTATTTTGGGTTTGTTCTGGTTTAATGGTAAGAGTATAACTCTGTTGAAGTATGGAGTGAAATTTATTACAGCTTTGTCATTGTTTTTGTATAATATTATTCCGACACCATATATGTGTGAACCGTCTTGACTTCCTGATTAATATATTGTTTTATTGTTGATTTTTACCTTTCCTGAGCCGGACCAATGGAATAATTAAATGGAAACAGTTAAATGTTTCGGACTGTTAACGGACATTAAATGAAAAACCATTTCAAAGGAGACTAGTAATCTATTATCATCTAATGTTTACCTGTCTATCCCACATAAGACTCTTGAACATGAACTAGAACAACAACTGCCTGAATACACACACAATTTCTAATTTCAATAAACGAAAGTGAGGCTATATGGTTTGCAAAAACTAAGAGCATAGGTACATACCCAGATGTTAGTATCAAACATCAGACTATCCGATACCAATATCAAATAAAATATTTGGTGTAACTTACACAGAAAATTTAAATTAGAACCCACATATTGACATTAAAAGTGAAGCCAGTAAAGGAATCAATGTAATGAGATTGTTCTGTAGAGTTTGGTGAGGCGAAGACCCCACAAAATTGCTTATGGCCTATTGTGGATTAGTAAGATCTCATCTTGACCTTGGTAGCATTTTTAAAGCCATCAAGCAAGCAAACCCTACAAAAACTAGAAACCTACAATATCAAGCACGAAGGCTAATTCTAGGATGCAAAAAGTCAATCCCTACTACAGCCCTGTTAGCAGAAACAAGGGAGATGTCCCTAGAATTTAGAAGGAGATGGCTAGGAACAAAATTCATGTCAAAAATTTATAGCTACCAAAAGCATCCACTGTTGTAGTTAACAGTTGAAGTAAACCAGGCATGTAATCACAACTTTGGTTACTGAAGACAGAAAGAGCGTTCATACTTAGTAGAAGCATTAGATTATATAAAACCATATAAAAAAAACAGTAAACAGAACAGATGTGATAGCTGACTTTATATAAAATTATGATACCTTTTATGGTCAGATCCCCATAATTTAATTAAATATCAATAAAACAGGTATCAATAAAAACACAATATTTAAAATAGTAACTGAGAAATTGTCTAGAAAATATATTTTTGTTTACACTGATGCATCACCGGTATTTTCTTAGGTTTCCAAAGTAGATTTATTAAATTTACTTGTTTTCTTTGTGACTGAGATAGCAGAGTTAACCAATTACTATAACAGTGAAATTCTTCTTATTGCGCTATCTCCTTTCTAAGGTTGGCCATCCAAATGGCAATTTATAGCTTTGGAAGCTGCTACACGAAAGATTTTTGTGAATGAGCGGTCAAATTATCTCTTCAGGTGTTTTAGTCACAAGTTCTGGCATTTTACAAATTATCTTTTACCCCAAACTTTACCTTCCAATAGGATTTGGAGTAATTCATGTCTTTCACCTCATATCACATGACTCAAGTATTGTATTTTTCTTTCTTTAATTATGCTGTGTAATTATTTTTGTTTACTCATTCGACGAAGTACCACCACCTGGTAACTTTTTGTATCCACAGAATTCTCAGTTGACACCAGGCTACTAAACACCCTCACTAAATCCCAAGCAAATTCTGCTTCTATCTCTACCTATTGAAATGTGATTATTAAAACAATTTGTGAAAGCGATAAATCAGGATAAACCATGTTTCCATTATTTGGATTATAAGTTTTCTAAGATACCGTCTAAGAAAATAAAAGCTAAAATTTTTGTGATTTCTCAAATTTGCCAACTAATGAGCGACCCTTGACTTTAAACGGTACATGGCTACAGGGCAAAAATTCATGAAGAAGCTTCAAATCACTTGTTAACGGTTTATCTTGGAAACCAAAAAAATCTCCATTACAAAAGTTTTGTTAGGAAGTTGTCAAAATCCAGGGGTAGAGGTTTTATCAATACATTAAAATAATGAAGTAACGTTGTTCGAGGCTGGTGAAATATTGCTATGATGGCTGAATACCTCTTGAACCTTAAAGAAAAACTGAAATAATATAATAATTTGTGTAATGGTTGTAGAGAAATAAAATAGAGTTAGTTATTACTTTGTAACAAATGATTTTTTTATTCTCTTTGTCCTAATATTTTCATAAAATTAAGCATACAAACAGCCACTGTAGCAGACCTGTCTTTTTGTAACAAAATTAGATGACGATTTGTAAAAAATCTCTACGTGAGATTAAAAATAAAAACGGAAAACAAGTTTTAAAATACCTTACACTTCTCAGTCATAGATTAATTGTTTAAATCACTGTGTAATCAGCCAATATTTATTTTGACGAAAGCAAAAATTCCGCTCCATCAATAAAACTATCCGCATGCAATATAATATGTCTCTTTACTTCAGTATGGGTAAGTTTTTATGGATATTCTCGTCCTGCTTTATCCATTTTATTCCAGCTTAAGCAAAAATCAACGTTTCTTCTATATAAACAAAATAAAGTGTTCTTTTTTTTAATTATTATAGTTATCAACTTGATAATTCTTTTGTGACTGACACTAAACTCTTTCACACAAGACTTTTCTATTGTTTTCCATTTTAAAACTAAACCCAATCTGTTAAAAACTCTCCAGAGACTGACCTAAGAAATATCAATATGGTATTGACATACCCTGGCCTTTAATTTTTTAACACTGTCCTCTACAAAAACATGTTCCTCCCTTTTCATGCATTTAATATATAATATCTTAAATTGCAAACTTATTTGTAGTTAGAATGTGGTTTAGGTTTATATTGTGGGACCTCTCGTTCACTATTTACTTTTTTATTTTATTCAAAACTGACGCTATTTGGGAGTATCTTTAAAGTAGGTTAATCACTGTAGCAACATTCTAGGTAACCTGGTAATCTGGTTGTTGTATTTGCAAATATTTTGCAGGTAAATATAAAATAAAAAAAAAGTTTTCAAAAATCTTAATCATTTTATAACCTTTTTAATTAACATGGAACACGGTCTTTATTGTTGAAAAAAAATGTACTGCTGGAATTGCTGAAAAATCAGCATTTCCTAGTAAAAGCTTCAGTTCACATGAATTATATCAAAAGGATTAATCATTTCTTAGTAATACTGTAAAAAAGGATTTTTTCAATTTAATTTAGAAATAAGTTGGTTGATATTTTCATATATTACTAGAGATCGTTTTGTACTGTTGTGTTTAATAAAATGAATATCATTTTAATTAAAATATAAAAGCACCTCAAACAACTAACAAACATTAATTTAAAATATGAGAGTATGCATAAAATAATATTAAAAAATTATTCTTGTAACCTTATTTAAGAATTAAAACAATATCCAAAAACGAGTAGATTGCTGAGCTTTACAAAATTGCTGTTGCTGACTTTTATTTTTGAACAGCTTCAAAAAAGCGTAGGGCTTACAATGACAAAGCGAAATTAACATCCAGCAATTCCTTTTAAGATATTGTGTTTAAATTCGTTGCAAGGCAAAACAATTATAAAAAAAAATAGGAACTTACTTTACTTCATTTAAATTCGTCGGTGTTTTCTTTTTGTTTTACTTGTTTTCGGAATTGTGACACATTTTTACGTCGGATTAAAGAGGGTGAATGTTTTGTAAATTATTTACAGGTTGGCTGACTGCGTTCTTTTTCATTGCAACTTTCTAAACTGGTATATTAGTCCAGGAAAAGCAAACAAAAACTATTAAAAAAATATTTTGAATATAATTTTGAAGAAATTGTTGGGCGACGAAGAAGCAAGAACCAATTTTGAGTGACCATAGTTCTAAAAGCGAATTTTATGCCAGTGATACTAACGATGGTCAATCGGACGAAAATAGGAGTCTGATGAAAATTCAATGAATGAAGTGGATCCAAACAGACGATACTTTTATGGCAAAAATAGTTACAAATAGGCATCAGTTGAACCTACTCGCAATGTTAAAACACTTACTACTAATTGATTGAAATTGCCTACTATCAAAGGATGTTTGACACAAATGGAACCAGTGGTAGCGTGGTTTACAATTTTTTCTAGAGATGTTGTTGACATTATTGTATATTACACAAATGTCAAACTAAGGGAATAACACGACAAGGACGGAAATCACAACTGTACAGAAGTTAGAGACTCCAATAATACAGAGATCAATGGCTTTTTAGGCCTTCTGTTATTGACATCAATCTTCAACTCTAACTATGAAGACATCAACGCACTGTTTGCTACTGATGGTACGAGGAGAGGAATATTTAGAATAGCATTCTCAGTACGTAGACATGTATATAAACCACTTCTTCAAAAACGAGAAATTAACCAACGTCTTCCAAGAGATTTAGGACTCAGCATTTAAAAGGTGCTAAGAATAAATCCAACCGAAAATGACGATCATACAGATCTTACCCAGAACTCTAGGAAGTACTGCTATTTATGTAACCCAAAATTAAAAAGGAAGACAAAGTTTCTGTGTATACAGTGTAAACAACCGATCTGTTGGCTATGTAGCAAAAATATTTGTAGTGAATGTGTAAATAAGCGTGAAGAAATGTGATAAACTGGCCAATTTTCAGGACAATTTTGCACAATTTTTTTAGAATCATTTTGTAAAAAATATTATTTAGTATTCAATATAGCTTCTAAAACGTGTTTTTGAAAAAAAAATGTTTATATAAAATAATTTGTTTTTTTTATCGACGCAAACGCTGATAGCAAATTTTTCGGTTCATTAAATTTTTATTTTCTTATAAGTTGGTATTATTTTGTATTGTTCAACTTTTTATAATAAATAAACTTTTTTTAATGTCTTTTTTAACTTTCAATAACTCTAACATAAATTCAACATAATTTGTCAGTTTGACAACATGGAGTCCCAGGATCTAACACGTCATTTGTGTAAAATTAATTCACCCCGTTGGTTAAGGGTTAATATAATTAATTAAAATTATGGTAATTAATGAATTATTGAAGTGTACTTTCAGTTATGTTGACCAAAGATCAAAAAGCAATGCAACCTCAAAAATAAAATGTTATAAAATACAAGCATTAACTATATAACTAAATTTACTGGTTTAACTTTAGTATTAGAAACACGTCGTTGGGCGCATCAGAGATGAATTTCTGGACTTGTTCTTTTTCAAGTGTTTTTGACTTCTTTGGTACATAACCTGTTATTTTTTTGTTGATAAACATAATTAACTTATTATATTTAGATATATCAATGTTTGATTTTAAGCTTAAGGTCAAACACAAACTTGCTATTAGTCCTTTTTCGGCAATGTTTGAAAAATATGTCAACAATACAGATTCTGAATATCGTATTATTTTTCTCTCGTCACACCATGCAATAAATTCAGCGTATGTTTTTTCGTACAACACTCTGCTTTTTTCACACAGTAAACTTAAAGATATTTCATTTGCAGTTTCTGCCACTTCTAATGGAGTTAAATTAAATGCTTCGTCAATAACCATCTTTTGATTTTGCAAATACACAAAATTTTAAACAAAAAAGTAAATAATGACATACAATGACAGATAGTACTAATAGCGGCTACTTCATTTAAATTTTTTTAGTGGGAATATAAATAAGTATATGTTTGGTTGCCTACACCACAGGTCAATGCCAATCACAGAGCGTTTAATTAATTTATGCAAGCAATGTATGTTGTGTTGCTTTTAATGAAATCATTCATTAATAGGGATCATTAATGAATGATTTTAAGGGTTTTAAAATTGATCATAAATGGAAGGTTGACGGAAAAATGTTTTGACAGTTTTTTAAATGTTTGTAAGTTGAAAGCCGCAGTAGGGGAACGACGGGTAATAGCGAACAGCGGGTGATTGCGAACATCACAGAATACATGCATCCGTATCATCTGTATGATTCCGTTGTAAACTTCATTTCGTGCTTCCTACTAGTCTGCACGTGGTGGCATAGATACACAGTTGCCTCGTATTTGTGGAATTTTTTACAGCGATTTATTAGTTTTTGGTGCTTGCACTACAATTTTCGCAATTCAGAAAATAAGGTATGTACCTAAACACTTGATGGTTTCATTTAAACTGTTAGAGTTAATTAACTTACTATTATTTAACCTATAAAATTGTCCTATTACGGAGAAGTTAAATGCATTTATATTATGATTGTTTCGTTTCTTCATATTCATTTCCAAATCGGGTAATCACGAACAGATGTTCGAGATTACCCGCCAAGTGTTCGCGTTTACTCTTTTAATAATTTGGCTTAGATTCTTTATATTTTTGCTCTTCTTTTGCTTATTTAACAATTTGTATCTTTTCCAGATGCCTTTTAAACGGAAACGAAGTACCAACAAATTTTCATGGACGGATGATCAAATGAAAGCTGCTCTAAAGGCAATTGAAGAAAGACGTTATGGCCTAAGGGAAGCTGCACGCCAATTTAATATACTGTTCACAACATTACCAAACAGAGTCTCTAGAGGCTTTTACAAGGCAGGCTAGGTGCAAACACTCTCTTTTCAAATTAACAGGAAGAAGAAATTAGTCGTCATTTACTAACGTTATCTAAAATATTTTATGGATTAACCCCAATTTCAGTTGCGAAAAGAGGCCTTCGCCTATGCAGAACAATTAAACTTAAAACATAGTTTTAACAGAAAAAAAACAAGAAGCAGGTAAAGACTGGTTATATGGATTCATGTCAAGGCATCCTGAGTTAAGTTTCCGTAAACCTGAAGCAACAAGTCTTAATCGCATTCAAGGTTTCAATAAGGATCAAATCTCAAGGTTTTATGACAATTCGGGTAAGCTGTACGATGAATACAAGTTTCCACCTACTCGAATATTTAATGTAGATGAGACTGGCATTACAAACGTAAATATGCCTAATCGAATCATTGGACCTAGAGGCCAAAAACAAGTTGGAGCCGTTACAAGTGGAGAAAGAGCAAGAACGTGACGGTATGCTGTTGTATGAGTGCCAGCGGATCTTTTACACCTCCACTATTCATTTATCCAAGACTGAGAAGAAATCCTGCTTTAGAAAAGGATAGGCCTCCAGGTTCTTTGTACTCCTGTTTCAAAAAGCGGCTGGATGAACGAAGAAGTGTTCCTGTTTTGGATTCAACATTTTGCGAAAACCAATAAACCTACAAGAGATGATCCCATTTTACTGGTGCTAGACAATCACTCCA
The DNA here is from genome assembly GCA_918026665.1 of Diabrotica balteata. Classification (NCBI taxonomy): domain Eukaryota; kingdom Metazoa; phylum Arthropoda; class Insecta; order Coleoptera; family Chrysomelidae; genus Diabrotica; species Diabrotica balteata. Next base: position 6,086,640 of record OU898279.1, on the reverse strand, counting down.
GTCATTGCTCTATTGCAATTTATAATTATTGCAAAGCAAAATGGTATCATTATGCTGTCAATACCTCCACATACCTCGCATCGTCTGCAACCACTAGACGTTAGCTTTTTCTCATCATTGAAGTGAGCATATGACGTTGAATGTGATTCGTTTTTAAAATCTCAACCCTTTGAGAAAATTGAAATATGCCATATAAGAACTTTATTCTCAAAGGCGTATACTAGAGTTGCAAGCATAGACAAAGCTGCAAACGGTTTTGAGAAGACCAGAATTTTTCCATTCAACCGAAATACATTTAATGAAGAAGACTTTTACGGTTCAAACGATAATCAAACTTAACAAAATAATAGCCAAGAAGGTCTTTCACAAACTATTTAAGAAGATTTACTGGAACCCCAACCAGGCCCTTCCAAAGAAAACCAGATATGTGAAAATACCGAAAATGTTTCATTCAGCGATATCTTGCCTTTACCGAAAGAAAAACAAAAGATATCTGTTCCGAAGAAGGGTGGAAAAAAAAAACAAAGATACGAAATATTAACCTCAACGCCTTTGAAATTAGAACTCGAACAAAATGAGCTTAGAAGGAAACAAAAAATGTAAAAGAAATTGAAAAACAAAAATTTATAAAAAAAAAAATAAAACTGCAAAGAGAAAAGTACTACAATCTTCAAGCGAAGAGGAAGATTCGACATCATATAAAGATGATGAATCTGATGACAATGACGATATTAATACCGACGATTGTAATGAAGGAGAATCTTGTTTAATTTGTGGTGAGTTCGGGAAAAGCGAACTTTGGTTCCGTTGCATTATGTGTCGTGGATGGGTGCATAAATTATGCAGCGACTCGACACACCTGACAACTATAAATGTGATTTTTGTTAATAGATAATACTGTTCGCCATTACCCTTCTCATGTTTATTATTACACGACATTTCGGGTAACACGCGAAAATTTCGTGAAAATTTTTAATTGAGTTTTTTTATTATTAAAATTTTTATTTTTGATTATCCAATAACAAAAATTAATAGCTGTATTACTGTTAGCAACTCTGTAGTGGTTTCGAGTTTTCAACATTTTTATATTTCAAATAAACAATTATTTTCCTTAAGTGTTCGTAATTACCCGTCGTTCCCCTATTTTTTACAATATTTTATTTATTTATATTTTTATGTTAAATATTTTACAATATTTAAAATAATATTTTTAAATGTCAAATTAATTAATTTGATACAATAAGTTTTTTTATTCAATTTGGTGTTTTCAGAATTCATGTTGACCTAATAGTTTACGCATAGTAACGTTGTAGCAAAACTTTCTGGGATATAGAATTTTTTTCTCCGTGTAAAGTTAGACACGAATATACTGAAAATTTATCTTGTGCCATAATTTAAACAAAATCCCAATAATAAAACTTCGTGCGACGCTGCAAAACCAATAGAGTGCCTTATACAAAAAATTCTTACCTAACTATTTAAAAGACACGAACTTGTTTCCAACAATTATTTTCAAAGTCCCAAAAGTGTCTTACACATCCCTTTTTCAAATCCGGACATGTCGCTAGTGGCGGATGCGCTTCCGATGGACTGAACTTTCACGAAACGAGAAGGCGCCAAGGCTGGAACACTCGACGGCAAAGTTTCAGTAGGCAGGAAATTAATTATGCGATATTGGAATGAAGTTGCTAATAAGCATCGTCGTCCTCGATGACATTCTAGGAAAGGACGATTCCTTCCTGCGATTGCTCATTTAAACCCTTCCTGACTGACTGCCGGCGAAATAGAACTTTTCTTTTTCTTAATTCAGCGACCTTACTGACGGCTGATGAAATTGACCTAATTTTAAATCGCTTGCCGGAGGCAGTAAATTTATAAACGATTTTAGATTACACGGCTAGGTTAATTAATAGTCTACATGTAAGCATACATTTAATAGCTATTAAATACCAACGATGCAAGTAATCTTTAAGTAATCGGAAAACAGGAAAATTGTAATTTTAATTAATCTTAGTAAATAGCCCAATTAATAACAATTATTTATATTATTTTATAAACGATTCTTTTGTACCTATTGTTTATTGGGAGTGTAACGAAGATTTTGCCTACTATATAGGTTATTATAAGGAATGCAAATTGGAGACAGAAGTTACTGGGGGTGGAGATAGGACAAGCAAACATGCAAACGGCACTCAGGGTTTTGTTTGGAGAGCTGAGTTCGTCGATAAGTTAAATAGCAAGGGGTTGGCAAGATTAGAAAAGAATTCGATGTGACAAGATTAAAAGATACTCAGATAGAACAAAGAGTTAGACAGAAAATCAATGATAATCTTAAACCCATCAAGTCAAAAAACACCAACTCTAAAGACGTAAATGAAAATTGGAGAGATGTTCAACAAGCTTTAAAAGAAGCGGGAGAAGAAATACGTGTACCAATACCAAAGAAAAGACATATGTGGATGACAGACGAAATACTAACTCTCATGAATGAAAGAAGAAAATATAAAAACATAAACACTAGCAAATACAAATCCTTAAACAGCAGGATTAGAAAAGACATAATAACAGCAAAAGAAAGATGGCTAACTGAACAGTGTCACGAAATAGAAGAATATGAAAAGAAATATAATAGTTTCAATATTCATCGGAAAGTGAAGGAAATGACGTCGGGAAAACAAAATAATATACATGTTATAAAAGACTCGAATGGTAACATTCTCACAGATATAAAACAACAACTAAACAGATGGACAGAATACATAAAAGAACTATTCGGGATGACAGACAACAAATCATAGATGAGCACTCTGGTGAATCGGGACCAAAAATTTTAAAACAGGAAGTTCAATACGCATTAAAACAGACAAAAGGGAAAAAGGCCACAGGTCCGGATGAAATCTCGATTGAGTTTCTTAAACTGATCGATGATGAAATGATAGACATTCTAGTAGAACTTTATGATCATATTTATCAAACAGGTATTTTACCAAAGGAGTGGTTAGTATCCACATTCGTAATTATTCCCAAAAAGCAAAATGCAAAAGAATGCTCAGAACACCGTACAATTGCATTAATGAGCCATGTTTTGAAAGTATTTCTACGAATAGTCCACAACAGAATTTACAGAAAGCTGGATGATGAAATTAGTGATAGTCAGTTAGGCTTTAGAAACGGCACGGGAACCAGGGAAGCATTGTTCGGTATAAATGTGCTCATGCAAAGAAATCTGGATATGAACCAAGACATGTATACATGTTTTATTGATTTTGAAAAAGCATTTGACAAGGTACAGCACAATAAACTAATTAATATTTTAAAAATGAAAAACATCGATAGCCGCGACATCAGAGTAATCTCGAACCTCTACTGGAACCAGAAAGTCAAAATAAGAATTGAAAATCAAATGTCGGAAGAAATAGAAATTCTTCGGGGTGTGAGACAGGGCTGTGTATTGTCACCACTGCTGTTTAATATATATAGCGAAGCCATTTTCCAAGAAGCTTTAGGAGAGTGTAACGATGGAATGATAATAAATGGTGAAATTATTAATAATATAAGATATGCCGATGATACTGTCATATTCACTTCAACTCTGCAAAGTCTAACAAACATACTGGAACGGCTGAATGAAAAGTGTACCATATATGGTATTAAAATGAACTTAAAGAAAACAAAATTCATGGTCATTACAAAACATCCAAAAGACAACGAGACACTCCATATTAATAATATCCAGATAGAAAGGGTAGATAAATACAAATATCTAGGAACATTGGTTAGTCAAAACGCAGAACAAACGCAAGAGATTAAAAGCCGTATAGAAATAGCAAGGGCAAAATTTGTAAAAATGAAACATCTATTGTGTAGTAGAGACCTAAGAATGGATCTAAGGATAAGGTTATTGCGCTGCTACATTTTTACAACTTTGCTCTACGGATCTGAGGCATGGACATTGAAACAACTGGAGATTAAGAAATTGGAAGCTTTTGAGCGTTGGTGTTATCGAAGGATGCTACGAATAGCATGGGTAGACAAAATTACCAATATTGAAGTCCTTGATAGGGTTAATAAGAGGGAAGAAATTGTACAGACAATTAAGAGGCGGAAACTTGAATATTTCGGTCATATATTAAGAGGTCCTCGTTATGGGCTACTACGTTTGATTATAGAGGGCAAAATAAAAGGTAAAAGAGATGTAGGAAGAAGACGAACCTCCTGGCTACGAAATCTAAGGGAATGGTTTAGTCTGAGCTCTAGCCAACTATTTAGAGCTGCTGTAAGTAAAATAAGAATTGCCATGTTGATATCCAACCTTCGTTAGAAGATGCAACCTTAAGAAGAAGAAGGGGGTTGGATTGGGGCAACTACAAAAATGAAACAAAGGGGTATTTACATGAATCTCCTGGAACAAATGGGCAAACAAAACAACAGAAAAGACCTCTAGCTATTTAAAATGGACGCCATTTCGAAGTAGCCAAATTATAACGATTACAAAAACTAGTTGTAACTATTGAAATAATTATTAGAAATGAAAAATATATCTCTTTAAATAAAACTCAAAAGAGTTTCAGAGTTAGAGAGTTAGTTAAGAGGAATAAACAAAATGGTTTAGGAAACAAATTAAACATCTATTTGTTGTCTTACCACAAACAGTTACAAAATCAGACAATACATAAACAATATTAATAGTCACAAAAGTAAATACAAAAATAACAAAGAGAAACACTTACTATTTCCTAGCCGTTTACAAACTCTAGGAGTTGGAGATACTACAAAATCTTATAAATGTTACTGTATGGAGGTTAACCTTTTTCAAAAACAAAACAAAGTAGTGTTAAAAAATAAAACTAAGCTACCTGTCTTATGTCAATATTGAATTTTAACACGGAACAAATAAAATGACAGCTAACCTAAAAAGACATATATTTTTAGTTATTACAAATTCTTTACAAATTCTTATGAAATCAATTATTATTATTAGAAGAAAATGTTAATTGTTACTTTAAAATTTAAACACAAAAGTTACCTTGGTTGCACTGGGGTTTTAAACAAAAATTCTGGGGTTGGAAACTAGACTTCACTGGAATTTCTAGGGTAGAACTGGGCTTAAACTCTCTACCACACGAACAAATACTGCATATCACACTGCGAATTATTGAGGTTGAAAATTATTGTACTAAAACAAAAACTTGGAAACTCTTCTCTTAAAAAACTAGAATAGGTAGAACTGAACACAATGGAAAAATGTGGTTATATTTCAAAACCTCACTTAGACTGCAACTACATAATGAACTGTTACTATTAACTGCCACAAAACTACTTATTTTCCATAACAAAGAAACAATAAGGAAAAACCATTACGAATTAAGGTCGATTCAGACACATCAGTCACGTCTCGTCACAGTCCTGGCGCCGAACCGAACAATCGTCATACAAAATATTCTTTAATAGAAATATGGCGCTGGCATTCACATTCATCAGTTGACGAACAGTTTCCATCTGTCAGATAATTTATAGTTCTGTGACCAAACAGGACCGGTTCGGCGCCGAGACTGTGACGGGACTGATGTGTCTGAATCGACCTTTAGAAGGAAAATTCGGACCCCAATAAAACTAAACACCTCCTTAATCAATTATCAATCAATCTTTTCGGAAAACCTTCTTAGAGATCTAAATGAATGTTTATTTGAAACTCAGAATATTAGGCGGCTTCGATCAAAGAATACCGAAGAATATGCATCTGTGAAATATAAACAAACTCTTAAAACGTGTTTATATCACCTTGGCGACGCAAAAGGGATCAAATATTTGGGTTATTATTGGATAATTATAACAAATGTTCAGTGACGCATACGACATACTGAGTTTCCTATGGTTCCGGACAAGATAAGTTTTGGAATGACTGACGCAAATTATAGAACGTATAAGAAATTTCTTATGCTTTTATTGCAGAATAGAGGTTTGGCAGTTTCAAGTAACTTAACATATAGGTTGTTATTAATAGATGCCATATTTACCCGTGTCTTAGTTTTTTAAAAATTTACTAAGAACCGTTTTGGAATAGAGCCCTTCATATAGAAAATAATGGCAAATTCTATACAAATAAAACTGAAACAGTTCTCATGTAGCATTTCTAAATTCCTTGGTATATATTAAAATCCCCTCGTATATGTATTAAAACGCTGAATAACAATTTCAGTGTATTTCAGTTTTATATCGTGCAAGTGCTGTTGTCATTTCAAAACTTCATTGACAAAAATATTAAATATTTAATAACATTATGGATAATAATGAACCATTTTGTTAACCCATGGAACAAGGCTAAGGGAGACGTCGCACCAGAGATCGTACAAAATGGATGAAAAACATAGCCACATTGAAAAGATAGACGATACACGTTTCTAATTTGAACATTTTTTAGGTTATGTTTTTGTTCTTTTTTCATATAAACGTGTTTTTACAACTACCTGTTTTTCCAAAATGCCAGCATTCAATGGGAAAACATATCGCTGTTTAGTGCTCCCAATGCAAGGTATTAAAGATATTCATACCCAACTTTATTATTTGAAAACAAGACTAAACAAAACAACTTTATCTTGAAATATAATGTCTGTCGGTGTGTGTCTCTTCAAGATCTAGAGTAAAAAACAAGTTTATGTAAAAAGTCCTTAGCCATCATACTTTGTAACTATCAGGGAAACGAATAACTTCTTAATACATGTCTGTATCGAGAAAATATGAGAATCGAGGTGGGATAAAACAAAAATCCCTTTATGCTTAAAAGAAAAGGACAGTCAAACTTTTCAAAAATTGCAATGATTTTATGTTCAGTATTGTAGAGAAAAAAGTAACCAACAGATTTGGCTTCTGATTTAACCATTAACTCTTTCGGTCATCATGTCCACACCGATGGACATCGATTTTTCAAAGCATTTTCTTAAAACATCGATGGTTATTATCGCCCAAATCATTTTGTCCATGTGTGGGTAACATGCATAAGAAAAGCATTGAATACATTGATAGCCATCTGTTAGTCGATTTGTGAAGCTATACAAAACGCAAAACAGGTTGCATTTAGCACGCTGTCGTGGTGGTGAAAACACCTGTTTGTTATTGGAACGATTGCTATTGAATAAACTTGTTTTTTTCGTACAAATACCTGCTGATTTGGGTAAGTAAAGAGCATTATTATAGTGTGTTTATATTATGTATCAAACTGTTGACTGAAATATTCTTATAAAGTGGTGTATAATTATATGTCCATGTAGATGGACAAAATGACTTAGGTATACTTATGCATATAAAAATTAGCATAGGTCGTGTTGTTTTAGATATCCATAAAATGGAAAGTTTACCGTCAAGTAGTAAAGGAAAAGAGATGGTCACGACCCTTGACTGAGAATGAACTTCTGGATTTACTCATGAAAGACGATGAACTCAGAAATTTTACGTTTGTCAGATGCTGATGACGCCAACAGTAATTGCGGATCTAAATGACGTTTCCTCAGAATTTGGCGATGATATCCAAGATATTGAGGCAAACTATTTTTGATGGATTGATCCAAGAACACAGAAGTCAACAGAAAGAGGTGAGGTTAGAAAATCTAGAATATCCCAATGAAGTGACTACAGAACAACCAATGTCTGAGGACATGAAAACCAAAGAAAATTTCTAACCAAACTACTGAAAAACAAACAACTGCAAAGGAGAGACTGCTAGTGTTTTGTAAAGAGTTCAACCTCACAAATAAGAAAGATGTTGTTGGAAAAAAAATATTACCTATCTTACCAGGCCAGTACAGTGGTTTGTTCCAGAAGAAGTACAAGTTGATGAAATTCCTGCTACTATTAGAATATTCTATGAATACATACATGATGCTCTGTTTGAGAAGATTTCAGAACTGACTAACTTATATGCCGTACAAAAAAATATTACTCGGTTTTCTCCATCAGATAAAGAAGAAATAAAGCGATTTGTAGGCATTACCATTATTATGGAAAATCTAAAATTACCCACGAGCAAGGACTGTATTGATCCCAGCTTACAGATATTTCATTGTAAAAAAAATATGACATTCAATCGCTTCTCTAAGTATGCGCAATACCATTCACTTAGTAGATGTAACAGCAAGAGGTGACGAAACAGATCGCATGTGGAAAGTCCGAGAAATATAATAATTCACATAGAAATCGTTGTAGGGATATCAACCGAAACAATTTGTGCATTGACGAGCAATTGTTCCATTCAAGGGACCAGATCAATGTCAAGCAGTACCTCCCAAATAAACCGAAAAAATTGGGGGATCAAATTATGGATATTGGCTGGACAATCTGGTACCATTTACGATTTCATTATATATCAAGGTGCTGAAACGGAAAATAAATGAAAATTATGCACAGTTTGGACAAGGAGCTGGAATGTGATGCAGCTAGTTGAGAGAATTAAAGAAATCATCACGGTTTGTACTTTGATAATTTCTTTAGTTCTTATCACCTCTTTCAATGGGTTGAACAATAAATCTATTATGGCTGTCAGAACAATTAGAATACACCGATTTTTTGGACCAGAAACTAACATCTGATAAAGATCTAAAAAAAATGGTAGAGGTAGTTTTGATGTAGCAGTTAGTGAAGATGGAATTGTGATTACAAAATGGTTCGACAATAAACCAGTTTTAGTGGCTTCAAATTTTGTTGCAGCGGGAAAAATCGATTTGTTGCAGAGATGGGATAAGAGGTCGAAAGAGTATATAAATGTATCTTGACCGGAAGACCATATCGCTTTACAATTCCAACATGGGTGGTGTTGATAAGTTAGATTTTTTATTGAGCGTTACAGATCCTACAGACGATCCAGAAAATGGACTGTACGTATGATAACACATGCTATAGATATCGGCGATAGTAAATTCCTGGTGGAATATAGAAAACAAGCTTAACTGCTTAGGCGTACACACAATAAAATCCTGGATTTGTGGGACTTTGAATGAGTATGGGGCTAACACCTCATTTTACATAACGTTCCACCAAAGAGAGGCAGACCATTGGTCAAGACAAACTACTGGTACACCAAATAACTAAAACCCAAAACTAAGCAAGCAAGGCCATCATATTGCATTACGTTTCGACAGCTATGGACATTTTCCGAAAATCGATGAACAAAAAGATAGTACACGTTGCAAAATGGAGAACTGTAAGGAAAATCACATACATTACTTTTGCGTGAAAATGTAATGTTCACTTATGTTTTGTAAGCGGTCGTAACTGTTTTTTTGAAATTTCATGTAAAATTGATTAATTCGTTATTTACACAGAATTATTGTTTATTTTCATTCTAATGATATTCAAATCAATTTCTAAATTCTTCAGGTTTATTATCTATTTTGCTTCAAGTCATAATGTCCATCCACATGGACATGTCATATGCCAAAGCGTGACATATGGACATATCAAAAAAAAAATTGATGTTAAAATTATCAACATATATAGTTTATTTTATATACCAAAATATGAGAATTTTCCCCATAGCTCAAAAAAAGTTGTGACTGAAAGGGTTAATAAACTTTCCGTCTTTTCCGAAAAATTTTCTAAGGTCCTATTTTAAGCTTCCTTTCCTGGACTATTGGTATCTTTTAGTTTCATTATTGACTGCAAAATTTATATTGGTATCATTTAAAGTCTTTCATTAAATAACTTAATTGTTATTACCTAAACTTCACTAAGTACCTACGTTAATTTATTTTAAGGTATTTCTATTAAATTGTAGTTAGTGCACGCAACAAGAACCGTTACTCTTAATCAACTAAGTAAATTGGTACATTCACTTGAGTACAAATCGATTCGGTCAAACATTTTGGCACATAAGATGTAATTGACGTCCCTTCTGTTTTCCGCTTTGCTACTTCGACTTGGACGCGACGTTGCGTCTTTATGGAACATTTGACTCGAGATTTATGATGAAACTTTCTACCAAGTTTTAATTTAATATTGTTGCCTTGGTTGGTTAATTACAAGCTTTAGTGAGAGAAGGTAGAAAACGATGACAAGTTGAAGTTGTTTTTGAGAAATTGGAGTTGTTGGAGAAATGAAAATAATCTCGAAAATTGAAGGAATTGCTGGCTCGGAGCTATATTTCAGTTTCGATAAGTCTGGACACTTAAAATCCAATGAACTTGGGAAGACGGGGCTTTTGTTTTATAAGGCTGATCGATATGGCTCGAGAGATATCTTTTATTATTCTAATTTTAACAAAAAATAATTGTACAGTAGTAACAGTAGTTCATATGCGGCTACGTGCCATCATAGATAGTTTTTTCTTTAAAAATTTGAACTGGTTAAAAAAGACAAAGATTTAGCAAACATGTAACGCACAACAATGTGGAGAATACTCCATAAAAAAGTTCACTTCTTTTTTTGCAAACGAGGAGTAAAGTCAAGCATGATTGAACGGACCGATATTCTAAAATAGAGGCATCAGTATTTTCGTGAAATAAAAAAATTTCGTTCTCAAGGATACACCGTCGTTTATTTGGACGAAACTTGGGTGAATGTTGAATATAGTGTTTACACCGACATAATGAGGCCCCCGATTTGTTATAGTGCATGCGGGTAATGAATTGGGCTTTGTAGAAGATGCTGCTTTTTGATTTTTAGCTAAAAAAACTAGGATGTCATGCGGACTATCATGATGAGATGGATGGTTCTATATTTGAACAATGGTTTAAGGAAAAGCTACTTCCTAATCTTCTAGAGAAAACTATTGTGATGTTGGACAACGTTTTGTACCATTCTAGGAGAGAAGTGATTCCGACACAAGCCTTCAATAAAGATCAAATTAAGACGTGGTTGCTGGAGGAAGATATCTTTTTTAAAGAAGATTATTTAAAATCAAAGCTCATGGACGTCGTAAACACACACAAAAAAAAATAGATAAAATATAAAATTGACTAGATGTTCAAAGAGAAAAATGTTGCCATCCTGAGACTACCTCCATACCATTGTATGTTAAATCCAATTGAAATGGTATAGAGTCAAGTCAAAAGACATATTGCTTCACACAACACAGAGTTTAAGGCCGCCGCTATGGAACAATTAATAAGAAATGCATTTGGTGTAGTAACAGTAGAAAACTGGAAAAAACTATTGTAAACTTGCTATTAAGGAAGCGCAAAAATTTTGGGTTATTGATGGGTTGATGGACGGTAATAAATGTGACGGTTGACAGTGATAGTAATGAAAGTAATAGCGATGATAGAGAAGATGAGGATGATGTTAATATGCAGTGAGTAAATTATGTCATAGTGTGCAAATCGACGGACACAAAGTGCCAAATCCGAAAAGTCTTATAGTGAAGTGACTAGTGATAACTGTAGTAGTGTCTGGTGGACTCGGGAGACTGAAACCTCGGAAGTCCTGAAGAAGACATCAAAGAGGAAAGCTGTCGAAAGCTTGGCCCAATGGATATCGACGTGGTTCAACCCGGAAGACTGGTGAGTTTATTATTAATTTTTATAATAGTAATAATCTTAGCTCTAGGTTTAATATATATATATATATATATATATATATATATATATATATATATATATATATATATATATATATATATATATTATATATATATATATATATAGATTATATATTAATATATATTAATTAGAAAATAAACCAAACTTAAATCAGTCTTCCGGGTTGAACCGCGTCGATGTCCATTTTGCCAAGCTTTCGGCATCCTCTCTGATGCCTTCCTCAGGGCTTCCGAGGTCTCAGTCTCCCGAGCCCCAGACACTACTACACTGTTCACTATTCACGGCACTGTCACTACTACGGCTGGGAACAGGAGACGGTTCATTTATACCGTCGATGATGGCGTGGCCTAGGTGGGGGTTGGGTGGGGGTTGGCGCGAGAATTGGTGCTGGGGTTGGCGCGAAACATTTCCGACTGTGAATTTTGATTCGAGGATGGAGGGGGCGATATTTTCTTTATGAGAGGTCTCCATGTAGAAGGTAACCGTATGGCGTCATCTCTTTTATTAAGACAATTTGGCCTTTTTTCTATTTCTATGGCTTCTCGGATGATTCTTGGTTTATAGAAGCGGATGGGGGCTATGGTTCTGGAGTTTTCAAAATCGATTTTATGACCTGTATGAAGATGGTGTTGACCAAGAGCTGAAATTGAATCAGAATTGCGAACAGAAATGGAATGTTCATAAATCCTGTTTTGGATTCTACGGTTTGTTTGGCCTATATAGGATCGGGGACAGTCTGCACAAGGTATTTCATAAACTCCGTGTTGTTCATTTGGAATATTGTCTTTGATAGATCGGACAAGAGATGAAAGTTTTTGTTGGGGAGTAAATATTGTTTTTATTCCTCTTGGTTTCAGAATTCTGTCGATTTTGTCAGTGACACCTTTGATATAAGGAAGAAAAGCTTTCGTATGATAAGGGTCTGAGTCTTTGAGTTGAGAATGAGTGGGAGATTGATGTCTGCGAATGCTCCTATTGATGTGATTTTCGCGGTAACCGTTTTGGATTAGGGCTTGTTTTAAACAAGAGAGCTCAGCGGGTCTACTTGCATCATCGGAAAGGCGTATTGATCTGGAGACAAGGGTATTAATGACTGAATTAATTTGTGAAGGTGGATGGTGAGAGTTGGCATGCAAGTAACGATTGGTATGTGTGGGTTTTCGATAAACAGAGTAATGGAAACCTTGGGATTGGTTTTTCTTGATGAAAACATCGAGAAACGGTAGGGATGAATCAGTTTCCATCTCCATCGTGAACTGGATACTGGGATGTATACCATTCAGATGAGTTTGAAAAGACACTAAAGCATCCCTGCCATGGGGCCAAATGACGAATGTATCGTCAACATATCGTAGCCAACATGTGGGTTTGAGCATTGATGTGGATAGTGCTCGGGTCTCGAAGTCTTCCATAAAGATATTGGCAATTACTGGAGATCGAGGGGAGTCCATTGGGGCACCATTTACTTGTCTGTAGAATTTGTTTTGAAAGATGAAATAGGTGTTGGACATACAATGCTTAATGAGAGATAAGTAATCTTGTTGAATATATATATATATATATATATATATATATATATATTATATTATATATATATTATATATATATATAGCATCGGAAAAAGGGAGTACGACCGTCAAATTCCAATATATAAAAGGATCACTCAACAGAGTGGTGGGCTCTTATATCGGTCAATTTGTAGGTGGAGAAATGAAAGACAAAGTTGATGTGCCACTCTATCTATTTTGAAGACGTTTCGCTTTCGTATTCTGAAAGCATCATCAGTTCATTCTAAAAGTATAATATAAGAACCACACAATCATGGAAAAGATGTTACAGGTGTTACCTTAAAAAGACATGTAGCAGTCAAGATGTTAACAAACTTATGAATTAAACTTGAATAAATGGACATTATAAAGTAGAAATGTATAAACATTTAATTTACTAAACAACATTTAGTGACTTATTAAAAATTAGCACAGTAAGTGACCATGTGGTCCGAAGTATAAAAAATATATTAAATTAGAACTTAAATGATGCAAAGAACTAAGAAAATCAACGATTAACTTCCAACTATTGATAATTATTAAGCTTTAATTTTAACTTTTGGTAGCATTATTAAAAGATGTTAATATAATTTAAAAAAAAATTAGTGTAAATGAATGAAGTTACGGTCTAAGCCTTGCACCTGCTACAGGAAAATGGCGTTAGATTGAACAGACTGACACTGAACCACGAAAAGACAGGGTACCTTATCCTTCTTTAATGAGTTTGATCCTCATTTTACAGTTCACTGTTGAACTTGAGGACAGCATCACCAATAGCATTCCCTTTTTAGACATTGCGTGTCATTAGAATGGGAGATAACACCCTAACCACAAGTTGGTATAGAAAACCCATGGCCTCTAATAGGTTCCTTAATTACCACTCCTGTCACCCTATGAAGTATAAACTAAACCTTATAAAAGCTTTAAGCTGCAGATTACATAAATTGACACATCCAATTAATCGAAGGGAATCCTTAAGTTATTAAGAAATATTCTAATAGAAAACTCATATCCTTCATCTATCATAAACAAATACCTATACACACAAAGCTATGGTTCCTCGTTTGATGACATACTCAATGGTGACCACTCAGAACTATTTCCAATAACTCAATTAATAGCATTGTTCTGCAGATACTGAGTTTGAGATCCTATTATCCATTATTCTTCTCTACCTTATTTTCCTCAAGTTACTGAGAAACTTATTAACCATATAAACAAAATAACATTCCTGTTAAAATTGCTGTCAAGAACGCAAAACTGTTAGAAATCTTTTTTCAAAACTAAAACACCATTGTCCACTTTAGAACAAGTCAATACAATTTACCACCTTCCTTGCTCTGATTGTGATTTGTGCTACATTATCCAGACCGGTAGATCATTAAAAGGTCGTCTTACTTCTCATCGTAGTGATATTAATTTATCAAAAATACGTGTGCTCTCGCACAACACGCTATTAGCACTAAACTAAAGTGGATTTTAATGAAGTTAAGATTCTTGGCACTGAACGTAATCTATTTAAAAGACAGTTTTTAGAAATGTGTTCAATTCTTTAACATCCTAATTCTCTAAATAAGAGAACTGACATAAGTAACTTGAGCCAAATGTATCATGCTCTAATATTGCAGAACTAGGCTTTACTTTCATTTTCACATAATTGTCATGTAATATACTAATTGAACACAATTTTTTAATTAATAATATAACATAGTAAATAAATAACTAATATTAAAATAAACTGAAACACTCAATTCTTTATACCAACTACTTAAATATAGGCAACTTTCATTACACTGTTACCTCTACACTAAAATTTCCATATGAGTGTGAACCAGTCACTATTTAATAGTATAGTAATAATATTAACATTGTAATTGATTCATAGAATCCTTTACAAATTACAGATCTAAGTGCCTGAAGCTTAGACTGTTGGAAATTATCTAATTGTTATTCACTGTTGGCAAAATTTTTTTCAGCCACAATGTTTAACATAAATTTAAATATAAGAGTTTGAATAAAATTCTCCTGTTTGTTTGTTTTTAGACGGGCTAATGCGAGTAATTGTTATTGCTATATCAGTTTCCTTCATTGGATTGTCTCTTACAAGCGGCGCTGTCATCCAAAGCTCATTAACATTTAAATAAACCGCTCAATTATTTGAGGTGGTACCTCTGACCTTGCTGTTCTGTTGAAATAATTTCAACCTCAAGGTTGGCTGTCTTTTCGTGGTTCTGTGTCAGTCTGTTCAATCTAACGCCATTTTCCTGGTAGCAGGCCTGGTAGCAAGAAGTTAATCGTTGATTTTCTTAGTTCTTTGCATCATTTAAGTTATAATTTAATATATTTTTATACTTCGGACTACATGGTCACTTACTGTGCTAATTTTTTAATAAGTCACTAAATGTTGTTAGTAAATTGAATGTTTATACATTTCTACTTTATAATGTCCATTTATTCAAGTTTAATTCATAAGCTTGTTAACATCTTTGACTGCTACATGTCTTTTTAAGGTAACACCTGTAACATCTTTTCCATGATTGTGTGGTTCTTATATTATACTTTTTAGAATGAACTGATGATGCTTTCAGAATACGAAAGCTAAACGTCTTCAAAATAGATAGAGTGGCACATCAACTTTGTTTTTCATTTCTCCACCTACAAATTGACCGATATAAGAGCCTACCACTCTGTTGAGCGATCCTTTTATATATATATATACATATATATATATATATATATATATATTATATATATAATTATATATATATATTATATAGTGTTAATCACAGCTGATCAAGTTAGAAAATAAACCAAACTTTAAGACTCTTCGGGTAAAAAACAGCTGAAAGGATTAACCCATCCTGTACTCTTCTGTAGTCCTTTATTAATCCAATATTTCGTCGATATGTATTGACATCATTAGGGAAAGCTACAAATAGTTTCACATGAAAATTGACAATCTATTCTAATTAAGTTGATGTTACTTACGATTTGAGAAAGTTTTTTTCACAAAAAGAAAAACATGTAATGTAAATTTACAAAGACTGGTACAAAGACAATGCACAATTTTAACTTTACGTATAGGACAGAAAGTCCTCTCTCCAGAGTTGTATATATTTTTATTTTATTCTTAACCTGTACTACATGTCATGTAAAGTGGACACTTGTCACCATCTGACTGTATAATAAACAAACAATTTAAAAATTTAGGATAAAGCATTATATACGATATATTACGAAGCATCATTGATTTCTTTTCTTCATTCTAATTATGATTAATGCTACCAACTTTTTTTCATTAATGTATCTACGCTCATGAGAATGTTCCCTTCGCTTCTTGCATACCAAAACTTTATCTAGTAGCTGTGAATGAAAACGTCTTAAGAAATTCAATATAAATTTATGTTTCCCGCAGTCAAAATACTGATTTTTGTAGGATCCAAAAGCGATGTGTTGACAAAAATTGGAAATTGTAACAAAGCCAAATGTAAATTGGTATTATTTGTAATAGAACTTTTTATTTATGTATATAAGTTGGTTATACAAAAACGTAAATTTACAAATTTATATATAAATTTAAATTTATATAATTATATACACTCGGACAAATGAAATATTACCCATGAACGATTATATTCAATCACTTATTTTGTATTTGCTGTCTTTTTCTGTAACAAATGTTTGTTATTTATATAAAAAGTATTTTTAATTTTATTAAAGTATTTTAAAAGTATATTTATGTATTTGAATTTTTCGGCCTTACCGACGGAACGCAAAACAGATTGAGATGAGTGGCAGTGACAAGGGATTCGCTCCGTGCGTGACTGACGCGACACCTACCGCCTTCATCTGACAATTTTGGAGTCCCAATTTTCAGGTTAAACATATGACATATGTTTGACATTGTTAAATACATGCGAAATTGACAATTGTTAATAAATTAGTTTTTTAACTATATTTTTTCAGTTTATGTACAAAATAAAAGTAGTATTAAAAACTGGGTTTCTCAAAATTCATCATAATATATCTTTTTAACTCCAAACGGAAAAGAAAGGAAAAAATCTAGTACTGGCAAATCATATTTTTCACGCAAAAGAGCATATGCAGTAAGCTTGAAGGCTTATGAAATATCATTCAAGGTAAATTATTTAAATTTTTCCTATTTCAATTGCATAAAAATAAATTATGTGATATTTACTTTTTCATATTAATAGCACGAATTCATCTTTTTCTTTTCTCTAATTTATAAGTAATCTTTGGGAACCTATAAAAACTACACTTACTGTTTTTGCTATTATTAGCACGACTAAATACGCAACATGTATTTGCACACATTTTTGATAAAATTTATGCTTAAATATGTACAAATATTTTGTCAAATATTCCAATTTTGTCATATTTCGCCGCTACGCACGCTGGCATCGTTTCAATGTATCCCTACCATGGTCACGCACGGAGCGAATACATTCATTATGAAAATTATGCACAAGAAATGATCTAACCTTATTAATAGCTTTAATTGTTGTTTCTTTGTTATGTTCAGGTACGATACCTAATACTTATAAGTTTGCAAATTTTGTAGCAATAAATAAATCTTTGTTATTTTTAGAGCAACTCAATTTGGTTTTTAAAAATCTACTCCCAACTTTTCCAATTCTATAGAGCTATAAAAACCATATTACATACGTAAGGAGCTTTATTAGCTATTAAAGAACATGAGTGTGAATTATTATCAACTGGTAGATCAACAATAATTAGCAAGCAGCATATGAAAACCCTTCTACACTGAAACCTAGATTAAAAGAAAACAATTATAGAAAGGAAGTAAGGAACACAAAATTTGAGAAAAAAAAATCTGAGAAGAATTTGGCAACTAACAAGGAAATATTTAGTGGCTTAACACATGTACACCTGAGTATTAACCACATTTTGTATTAACCTTATTCAAAATTTTAAACTTCACCTTCTTTTTAATTAAAGTGGTTATATAATTTTAGGACACCCTGATGATGAAATATAGATTTTAAAGGATAGATAAAGGATTTTAAATATTTTTTGTTTGTTACATGGTATACAGCCATCTAAAAGTTAGTTTAGTTGTAAGTCCTTTTAAATAAAATAAGTGCAAGATCAATAACGCGTATTCCCCCGTCTAGCTCTTAGTACTGCTTGTATCCTTCTCACCATACTTGCAAGTAAATGTTAGACATATCCTTGGGGAATTGCATTCCATTTATCCTGTGCAACCAGTCGAAGTTGCCCTATCGTATTTGGAATGGGATTTTTTTGTCGTATGTAGCATTTTAGCTAATTTGCTTGGTAGCCAATCCAATCTTCGAATTTGGACCTCATCAAGATCATTACTCACTACGGCAGAGGCATGTGGTCGAGCATTTTGGTGCATTAACATAAATCTGTCATTTAATGTAACCGACATATAAGAAAACATGATCTTAAGGGATGTTTTAAACGTGAGTCACCAATTATTCGTCCATTTACTTCCACAGGTGCAGTTCTTCCCAACTAATAACTATCCAAAGCTTTATACCACCACCTCCAAAACTAACGGTCTGGGCGAGATTGCAGTTCGCGAATTGTTCTTCAATTCTTCTGTAGACATGGTTTCGATCTTCCTTCTATAATAGGATATCGGCCCATCGAGCAAAAAGACAAAAGAGGGAATGTAAAGGTAGTGGGGGCAAACATATTGTTAGACAGGCAAGTGCGATCTTTAGAGGCCACATTACAAAGGAAAGAGAGTCTCTCTCCTTGTTTGAAATCAAATTTAATTGGGTTATGTTATTGTTTGTCCCAAATGCCACATGAAATCTTATTTATATTGAAGTTTTTTAACAATTGTGTCGCATTTTAGACGACTCTTATCATTATTAATTAATTAAAACTTTCTCGTCTAAGACACATTCTGAAAAATATTACATAGCTACTGTTAATAAGTGTCGGAAAATTTAAATTTGGCGCATTCGCATTTCCGGATATGTCCGCCATCAGAGGCCACTTTTTTGGTCTCCTTTTCATAAGAATTACATTCCCTCTTTTGTCTTATTGCTCGATGTATCGGCCACATCAGTAAGAAGAACATTTTTCTAGTTATTGATATCTCACTGAATATGTGTTGTTGCAAATTCTAAACAACCAAATTTATCATTTTGGGGAAGACGTAGAGCTTTGGCAGGACGTATAGAATTAATAGAACTTTTTATTGATGTATATAAGTTGGTTATACAAAAACAAAAAATTTACAAATTTATATATAGATATAGCTTTTTCTGAAGACGTAGAGCTTTGGCAGGACATGTAGGCTTTGAGTTTGCTTCTTTTCATCTTCGTCTGTTTTTGAATTTACATTAACTTGGTTAACATTTAGTAGCACACTCCTGAGGTGCTTCTGTATCAATGACTACATCATTATACTATACGAGTAAAATCAGTATACTTAAACTATTTTGAAATAATAGTAACTAAAAAAAATTGTAAAATTATAAAATATTCAATATTTTTGTTTATGAGTGTATGTCGATAATATTTTAAAAACATAATTATCTTCTTACCTGGATAAAAGTAGAGTTTAGTAGCCGCATTTCCCTATTAAATTGACTTTTGAACATACTCCTAATAATCTCCTTCACCGATACATCCTCAGTATCCACAATTCTAAAGGCAGTCATATTTACAAAGTTGTACTTATAATCTTCTAAATCAAATGTCTCCATATCGAAAGTGGTAAAGAGGTAATGGTATTTATAATCATTCATTTGTAGTTGTAAAATCTACAATTACACTAATATAGAAATGTGGATAACTATAAAATAATTTTAATTATTCAGTGGTTGCACAAATTAACTAAATATAAACATAAATTCTAAATATAATTAGCAATCCCCACAGAGTGCAATTTAAAGCGAAAGTACTGCTCATTTTGTTCTCATAAACTTGCAACCGGTGTATTCAATCCCCCACTTACTAACAAACGACTCAGGGCGGATGACTTGGTGAGTGGTAAGGCATTCTTTTGTCCCGAGGTTGAAAAATCAGCCCTGAAGGCAGTTGAATCAACAAATAATGATTAAGAGCATAAGAATGCAGAAGACAAAGGGGAACCACAGCGTTAACGGCTCATAGAGCACATTCAGGAAAATCACTTTAGAATTGATTTTCATCAATCATAAAAATAAAAAAAATCTAATTTTAGAATATGTACATGGAATGTTAGAAGTCTATTTACGGCTAGAAAACTTGACAACGCAATTTAAGAAATGAGAAGAATGAAAGAAGACCTACTGGGAATCAGGGAAATGAGATGGCCAGAATCAGGATGATGTAAAAAGGACGAAAGTGTATTATATTATTCTGGTAACAGCACAGAAGACGCGTACCACAAAAATGGTGTAGGTATATTAGTAACGTCAGAAATATGTGACCAATTTCGTACCACTCTTGGATAGAATATTATTACTCCAAATAAATACTCAACCATTTAAAACTAACATACTTTAAATCTATGCCCTAACTGCAGATAGAAAATATAATCCAAGACATCTTACAGAAACTTAAGAATCTTACGAAATTTTATATATTATAGGCGACTTCAATGCAAAAATTGGGGAAGATCGACGAGGTTAGACTGTAGGTCATTATGGTCTTGGACAACCTAATGATCGAGGACAGAGATGGTATGAATTTTGTAAAGAAAACGATATGATCATTGCAAAAACCTGCGTATAAACTACCCAAGCGACGACTACTATACACTATATACTTGTAAATGAGTGTTTCCGAAATGCCGTCAAAAAAGTCACTACATTTCTCCTGGGGCAGATATCGGATCTGATCATCAACTATTTGTAGCAGATATTAAACTAAGGTTAAACGAATTTAGCATGTACCACATGGGGTATTACTATAAGGGATAGAAAATTGGGGACTGAAACTATAGAGGTGAAGATAGGCCAAGCAAAATAAAACGATACTTTTGCTAACGGCAGCTGTGACCTTTCGTCATAGCCTTTTTTATAGATACATATCAAATTAAATATTATTTATTTATGCATTTAAATTATGTATTCTTGTGAAAGCAACTATTGAACGTTAATATTTCCTATTATTGATTTGTTTTTTACGTTTACTATATAAAAGCATTGAAAAATTCAGCAGCAGTTTTTGTTGGTTTATCTTTTCGAAAATGTATAAGAAAAAATTTATAGGCTAAAATACATTTTTTTACATTTAAGTTAAAAAAAAAATCAAAATCAGCTGTGCATCTTGAAGAAGTCGATTATTCTTTTACAGATAGATTGGGGTATTATAGTGTATTTTTATGTATGAGAGAGTAATAAAAACAATAAATTATGTATGCAAATCCCTAAACTGTTGATACGGGTGACTCAATGAAAAACAGATATTTGTCAACAAGTTTACAGAAGTATATAGGAAAACAATCTTTAAATTGAGTATGACCACCAGGTATAAAGGTTGGAGCAGAATAGAATACAATAGTTGTGAGGGTTACTAATCCCTAAATAAGGTTTGCCAGTGTCGGAGTGATGGAGGTTAACAGGTACTAATGAATTTGCAAGAAATGTAAGATGTTTATTTTATTGGTTATATATATATATATATAACCCATAAAAGTTTAATAAGTACCTACCTATTTGCAAAATAAAGTTTAATTCTTTATATAAAAATAAAACGTTTTATTTTATCTGAAATGAGTGCATTCCACGAAGTAAGGGTTTCAACAATCAAACATTTAATTCTTTAATTCCAGGAATCTACGACAGTAATTGGCTAGATAATTACCTTCTAAACTTATTCCACAGAAAATGTGATAGTAGGTTTTTCCATTTTGTAGGAAGGTCCAAGTGGCGTATTCAAAATTCTTAACAGTTCACTAAAAGTAGATACTTCAGTTGCAAGGTGCAGTTTATTGTGTATACTAGTGTTATGGAAAATTTGGAAGTGCTGTGTAAACGCCGAAAAATTGGTCTTTTAACAGTTAATGAAAAAACATTAATATTTAATTGTTTTAAATCATTTACCGACAAACGTTTATGTGAAAGTGTTGATGAGACCGTTGAGTTAGTTAGCAGTACACTTGGTGTTGGGAATCTACGATTTACAGAGTTATTAAAGAAGAGAAATGTGGTAGTTTTCAAATGCCACGTAATGCTTCAGGGAAAACCAAAATTTCAAATAGAATATCATTTTAAAGAAGGACTTCGACGGAAAGTGCATGAATTCTTCTTTAGACAAGAATTTCCAACATTGGATAAAGTTCTTGTCTCAGTTCGAGATGATAAGGTTTACCCAGAAATGAGTCGAAGTACGTTATGGAAACTTATAAAAGAAATAGGCTTCAACTGGAAAAAGAATCAAAGAAAGTCTATTTTATTAGAAAGAAGCGATATTGTCATATGGAGAAGACATTTTCTATGAACCATAAAGGAAATGAGAAACCAAAAAAGAAAAATATTTTATCTTGATGAAACATGGATCAACGACGGTTATACACCAAATAAATTTTGGCAGGATGAAACTGTTACAAGTCAAAGGCACGCTTTTGTAAATAACTTATCTACTGGTTTAAACCCACTATCAGGAAAGGGACGCAGGCTGATAATAGTACACATTGGCAGTTCAGACGGTTTTGTTGAAGGTGGTTTATTAACTTTTGAATCAACTCGTACCGGTGACTACCATGAAGACATGAACGCTGATGTCTTTCAAGAATGGGTTCGAACAAATGATAGATCTTCTTCCTAAGAACTGTGTAATAGTAATGGATAATGCAAGTTATCACTCCAGACTTATAGAAGGACTGCCCACAACCAAGTGGTTAAAAAAAGACTTGCAGAATTGGCTGAGTTCAAAAAATATTACGTACCATCCCGGATCTATAAGAAAGGAACTTTATTCATTGTGTGCCCTTCATAAAGAAAAATTTAAAAAATACGAAATTGATGAAATTGCCAAAAATCGTGGAATGACAGTACTTAGATCCCCACCATATCATTGTGAATTAAACCCGATTGAACTGGTATGGGCACAGATAAAGAGTGAAGTTTCAAGAAAAAATACCACTTTTAAAATTCATGATGTTAAACAGTTGTTTTTGGAGGCCGTAAATAATGGTAAAGCTGAAAACTGGGAAAAGGCAGTAAATCGCACTATTAAAGAAGAGGAAAAAATGTGGAAGCTGGACAATATTACTGATAAAATGATCGAGCCAGTTATTATAAATCTTGGTTCTGAAACTTCATCTTCTGAATCTGATTTGGATTTGTAACAAGTAGGTGTAAGTTTTATATTAATATTTTTATTCATCTATTTAACATACCTTAGACGGTTTTAAAAACTCTTTTTCTCTTTTGTAATTTTTAAAAATTAAAAAAAATGTGAATTTTTTTAAAACCCTTTTTAATGTAGGCCCAGTCAGTTCTAATATAGTGTGTGACAAAAGAGGTCACTTTTGTTTACATACACATAACACTTTATAACACTGAAATAATTCATTTATTTTTTACAATTATTCAAAGTAATTTTTCAATTAATCTTGAGCACGCCCATGAAGTGGTCGAAGGTACCAGTTAAAATTATGCTAATTACTCTCTCGTTCATAAAAATAAACTATAGTTATATAATATATTATTTAGTTTAACATGAACACCACTGAATAAAAATTGCTGAATACTACAGAAAAATATTGACTTACTCCTTTTAAAAAATGTTGTAAATTTGAAGGCTTCGTATCGACAACAAGATTATGTATCTCCTTATTTTTAATTTCCTTGAGAACGTCCTGATATGACTCCGGACTCGCCTGCCGTAGGTGAATCTCAAGCCCCCCATTTTGAGGAGATCTCACCAACTCCCGGAGCTTCAATAGGCCTGAAATGTTTTTTCGTAGTTTGATATTGTGCTTTTATACTAAATTTTAAATCGTTTATTAAAATATCAATTTACCGCATAAATATGATTTTTTATTATGTTTTTATTAATTATATTTTTATATTATTAAACAGTGATCTTTTATGGGTTTGTGGATACAGCTTTCTGATTTTGTAAAACACTGCACTTTTTTTTTGAATATTTTTCAAATTAACTGTTCATATTTGATAAAAAACTTATTAGCCTTTTACGGAGACAAAATAAACAATGTTCTATCAATGTGGTTTATTTAGATTTGAAACACTCTATACATAAATAGCTATATATTTCTAGCTAGAAATCAATAGACGGTACTGAATACGTAGCATGTACTGAAAAGCCATGATCTCAGAAAATACTCAGGCCGTTATCTTTAAAAAGAGAAGAGATAGCCCAGAAGAACAACTAGCAGTACAAGGCCGACACATCGATAGCAGACTGTGTTTCAACGAAAATTTGACCCCCCCCCCCTTCCCAGAAACTCAGAAACCCAGAGTTTTTTCAAATTTTTTCAAGGTTTAAGACAACACAAAGAAGAAGAAATATATTTCATAGTTATTCTGTAAATTAAGAAAAAAAAATAAAGTGTCGTAGGGAAAAAAACCTTTTACATGATGTGCCACTCGACCACACTTACTATTCTCTCACCCAATAAATATTGACGTTTTTTTTTAATTTCAAAAACCTCTTGGTTTCTGAGTTTCTAAGGGAGTCTAATTTTCGTTGGAATACACTGTATAGTTTACGTTAAAATTAAACACTTCTGAACCCTCTAAGGTAACACCATCATTTAAGTAAAATTAAAATATTCCTTAATACTCCCCTAAAAAATGCCACTCGTTTTAAATAATTGGTTTTCATTTAGCATTTTATAAAAAATTATTATTTTTTTGGACAAATTTGTTATAATTGTAATTGATTTATTAAACAATTTATTCATATGATTCAAAAACAGTCAGTTTACGACTTATAAATAGTAGACAGCAAGGATGATCAGCATGACTAGACAAAAAGGCCCCGTCAACTCCTGTTTGCCAAAGGACACATAGATAGTAATTACCACGACCGTTGTGCCACAAAGAGAATTGGACATTGTAAAACTGGAAGTAATTGACTATACAATACAGTTGACTTTTGATATTTGGAGAATATCCAAAATACACTCATAAAAATATACGATAATAATTCTGTTGTGCTAGAAGCAGGTCAAGTAAACAATAACAAATAGAAAGCTATATAGGGTTACCTTTATATAATATAATTATATATCTAATATATAGTATATATATATATATATATAATATGTATATAATATATATATTACGTTGTACTTATAATGTTATCACATATTGTTAAAAAACATGATTTGTTCTTTAAATAGATGAATATTTAAAAAAATTAAACCCACAACGAAGCTTATAAGCCATCTAAAACTATACAAGACAAGTGTTACCAAATTTCAAAAGACAGCTACTGGTTTCATCTATCGCAAGCATGCTTCCGGAACATTTAAAATCTCAACCTTGTACCTGATTATAAGAACGAAAACAGTAAAGCTAGAAAATGGTTGCACTACAGATTTGCTTAACAATTTTTAAATCTATCGGAAGTAGACAACTGTTTTGCTTTTAATTTTTCCGAAGTATAACCTGAAAACGAACGTTTATTATAGCTTTCAGATTATTTACTGACCAATTACATTTCCAAAGATTCCGTTTTCTACCCATTAAACTTTTCAGTAATTAGTATTTCCACTACCAGAGAAAAACCCAGTACCTTCTGCTCGATTACATATACAGCTTTCAGAACAAATAACAACTTAAGCAAATATATTAAAAACAACAAGAGCCAAAATAAAAAACACTTACACAGTGGTATGTACAAACTTAAATGTGGCGACTGCCCAAAAACTTATATCGGTCAAACTGGCAGAAATTTTAATAAACGAATAGTAGAACATAAAAGAGCTATCAATAATAGAAAAAGCAATTCTACATACGCACTTCACCTTCTAGATCATAATTATTCTTTTAATAACGAATTTAAAATTCTTCACATTCAAAATGAAGGCCTTAAGCTTTCTTTGTTAGAATCTATGGAAATCAACAATTTAAAAAACACATGACCAAATGACCAACTTGAGACAAACAGTTCTTCTCTCCTCAACCTATTTCAACAGCCGAAACAACTGTAGTGTTAAGAGTTTAAAATAAATTTTGTGGAAGTTTCAAAACAAAGTTTTCAGTGTTTTTTTGTAACGTTATTAATCAATGTATAAACGTGAAGTCAAAATTTGTATCTCCTAATTATTGTGTAATTCTCAATTTATAATCTATCATGTTTTTCATTGGTGTAAATGTATTGATATAATTTTATTGTAAATAGTGGTATACATTAATTTTATACAATAATTTTCAAAAAACTTAATAACCTAATAAACTTAACCTTTTAAAATATACTGACCCTTTAAAATATACTGAAACTTTGAATGTAGACTAAAATAAAAATATGAACTTACCATAGTCCTTCTCATAGATAATAGCGATTTTTGTCCAATTTAAAAACTCCATGACATCCTGAAAAGCGGCATTGAGCAAATGTTGAGTAGGATGTAAATTGATAGAAAATTCTTTAATATCACTTTCAACATCAAGACGAGCTTCCAGATGTGGAATATCTAAAGCGTCACATATTGAATGGATGTGAGCTCCCAGTAACGGATCTGACGGACCGAAGATTGCATGGACACCATATTGAACCAGTTGGCAAGCTGAAAAAAAGAAGACATACTGGATCATTAACAATCGAAGTTTGTCAAAAGCTATTTTTCATTTAAATATTTTTAATACGTGTGTTATGCTGTTTTTAATATCTATAAGGTGATCCCGAATCTACGACAAAAGGACGCGGAAAACAGGACGCGAGACCAAAGGACGCGGAAGAAAGGACGCGCAAAAAAAGGACGCGCGAAAAAAGGACGCGTGGAAAAAAGGACGCATAATATTAATGAATTACTATAAATAGTTTATTTTAAATTGACATTAGCCATTACCACCCTTTTTATCCCCATATGTTATTACAGAAAATGATTCTACCTAACCTAAAATCGGTTTCGGTAAGAGTAAAAAGTGGAAAATAATTATATGAAAAAAACTTGCCCTCACATTTTATCGAGGCTTAGGACTAGAATATCTTAAGTAAAATAATAAATACTAATATAATGTTATTCAAGATTTCTGGTATTGAAACAGGTTAGATTCCATATTATCAGAATTATGTAAGGGATTAGAAAAACCCAAGTACCAGCCCAGTAAGGGGTCTAATGAGAGTTTAACGCAAACCGAAGGTTGGTAAATTCCGCAGGTAATGTTAAGAGTGTAAATAGAAACGATTAGTAAGAAAACAAAACTTTCTAATTGTTTGATAATTGTTTTTAAGAAATGAATATTACAAAAGGTCCGATATAACAAAAACATCATTAACCAAATTGTTTATATATTGGAAACTTGTAGCGGTAGGTAATTTATTCTGTTCTTAACAAGAAAACATTTTAAAAATTGACACGGCAAAAATTGAAGCAAAAGAAGCTTGTAACCGGATGAAAGAAGTTGCACAACAACTGGAACACTCCACCCAAGGTGTAGTAAGTGAAATTTCTCAAGGACTTTCCTTAGCGGCTACGGCACAACTTCCATCAGTGTCGTCGTTAAAAAAAAACTGTGCAAAGAGTTCGGAACAAGCTAGGAGGTACGCCCGCAAATCCGAGAAATTTAGAAGAACTTGTGCTTCCTGAAGAATATAAAACAACTACAGGCGGTGAGCTATTTCTATTATTTGATAGCGGGCCAGAAGAAGAACGTATTTTGTTATTTTCAACACAAAGAAATTTAAGATTTATGGAACAATGCGATCATTGGTATGCCGATGGAACATTTAACTCTGCACCACCATTGTTTTCTCAAATATACACAATTCATGGAGTGCGATACAGTAATGTAATCCCGACTGTATTTGCACTTCTACCGAACAAAACACAAGAGACTTATACACGTGTTTTTCAGCAACTAAAGGTGTTGAATCCGGCCTTGCGCCCTCTAACAATAATGATGGACTTTGAAAGAGCGGCAATGAATGCTGCACAAACTGTGTTCCCAAATGTGAGAATCCGCGGATGTTTTTTTCATTTCTCGCAGTGTATGTGGCGTCATATTCAAAGTGCCGGATTGCAACGTAGACATATTGAGAATCCTGACTTCGCCCTTCACTTAAGACAATTGACAGCTCTTGCGTTTGTTCCAGACAACCATGTAGTAGAGTGTACGAGGAGTTGCTCAATAGCGATTTTTATACACAAAATGAAGAACTACTAGTGCCTTGATTCATTACTTTAAAGACACTTGGATAGGGAGATTAGCTAGAAGAGGAAATCGAAGACAACCCCTTTTTCCAGCAAATGTATGGAATTGTTACGATTTGGCAGACCAAGATATACCTCGAACGAATACTGCTGTCGAAGGATGGCACAACAGCTTTTCTTCTCTTCTCAATAGTGCACATCCGAATATTTGGAAATTTATTAATTCTCTAAAAAGAGAATATAATTTAAATGTTTTGAAAATAGAGCAGTACATTTCGGGCAATGTACCTCCACGCAAAAGAAAATATCAAGATACAGCAAACAGGATAAGGGCTATTGTTGCCGATTATGCTGACAGGCCAACTTTAGAATATTTGAGAGGCATTGCTCACAATTTTCAGTTGCAAACATAAAAAAAATACAAAAAAATTAATATCAAAAATAAAACAAACAAAAATAAAATGACAAAAAAATTCCAAAAAAGCAAAAAATTAAAAAAAAATAAAAAAAAACTTGTAAACACGCCAGCTTCTGCTGCCAGTCCTAAGCCTGGATAAAGTGTGAAGGCAAGTTTTTTTCATATAAATATTTTTCACTTTTTACTTTTACCGTAACCGATTTTAGGTTAGGTAGAATCATTTTCTGTAATTATATATAGGGGATAAACGGGGGCAATTGCTATTGTCAATTAAAATAAACTATTTATAGTATTTCATTAATAATATGCGTCCTTTTTTTCACGCGTCCTTTTTTCCACGCGTTCTTTTTTCGCGCGTCCTTTTTTCCGCGTCCTTTTTTATGCGTCCTTTTTTTCGCGTCCTTTTGTCGGTATACCGGTGGTCCCAATAGAGATCCTGTCTGGGTAATATTCTGGCTTTTTTCTCTACTACTTTCCCTGAGAAAACCAAACCCTAACCTAATAATATTAAATCTTAACCTCAAATTTCTTCCCTATATCTCCATTATCTACTAACCCGCATAGGCTAGCGAGATAGGTTATTGGTCAAGAGTCTCGAAGCTACTAGACTTAATAAAAGGGTCAGGCTAGAGAATTTGATCTAGCACTAGAGGACCACAATAATAGATCTGAAAAGTTCATAGTAGAATAGGCCGAAAGGCAACATCTTTTAATCTAATGTAACGCCTTGAGTCTCCAGCAACATGGTCGGCAACAGGCGGACCGCGGTCCGGATTCGGACAGCGAGAGGTCTATTTTCATAATTTCCAGAATATCGTCTATCTTTACGTGAAAAGTAGCATCATCGTATATTAGTCACATTAGTTAGTCACTTAAAAGTTGTTAATATAGATAGGTTACAGTTCAGCCTTTATATCCTCTAATTAGAATGTTTCTTTTCTTTTATTGAAGGCGTTTTCTCTACGATTCTGTGGGATATTATGTAATAAATTACTTGCAATAAATATTAATATACTAGATTTATAGCTACGAAAGAGTTGATCATTTAAAAATAATTGTCTCTCCCAAAATGATTATTCCTAAATATAAAAAAATAAAAGCCATAATTTGACTACTTATTGGAAAAAAAGTTTAATCTTAAAACCCTCAACTAAACTTTCATAACTCTTGACAAAGAAAAGATATTACTAGAAGGATCGCAACTTAAGTTATAATTCCTTTAGGCTATAAGTTTTGGAGCCTAATTGATTGATGACACTCACTCACATTCTACCCACACGTAAACACGTCTAAAATAAATTCAAAAATTATACGGCATATGTCGTGTCGACTTTAACTCACCCTTTTTACTTGCATGGAAGCTGTCGTCTCGTGGAACATACTGGATGTCATACACGAGTGATGTATACGGGAGCAAAGTTTTGTCTTTGTTGATTTTGTTAACAGCATATTTGAAAGCCAACTCGTTGGGGCCATTTTTCTCGTCCTCTGTAAAAATTGCACCTGAAAATGAGAATGATACGTCAATCAAACTTGTCATGTAATAAAGAAAGTAATATTAAACATTTTTATCAACAATTGACTGAATTTTATTTAGATATAACATGGTTTATACCATAACTCTGTAGTACTTAATAAAAAACTATATTGGGATCAAATGGCGTCGATCGAAATAGACAATGGTCTGACAGCAGAATTGCCAATAAAAAGAGGAGTTCGTCAGGGCTGTGTACTTTCTCCAATGTGATTTAATAAATATTCCAAAAAAATCTTGCAAAATGCCCTCAAAAATATTGAAGAAGGAATAAAAATCAGGAGAATACGTCAACAACTTAAGATACGCAGACGACACCGTCATTATTGCGGACAGTGCTGAGGGTTAACAACGACTTTTGAATGTCATAACCAGAGAGGGAAGATAGCTTGGGACTAAATATAAACACAAATAAAACAAAAGTAGTGGCTGTTACACGTGCACCAAATGTCGACATTAATATTCGTATCTATAACAAACATATAGAACCAATACAAAGATTCCAGTATCTTGGATAACAAACGATTTTGACCACGAGGTCGAAATACGTGCTTGTATAGAGTAGGCTAGGTCCACATTTCAACGAATGAAAAAAATTCCTAATAAACTCTCCGTTATCGTTGGATATCCGGTACCAATTTGAAGAAACGTTTATTTATTCCATATTGCTATACAGAGTGGAAACATGGGCTCTCGGAATTACAAGTATGAGGCGTATAGAAGCCTTTGAGATGTGGGTTTGTCGAAGAATGGTGAAGATCTCTTGGACAGAGCACGTGGCCAACAACGAGGTGCTAAGAAGCATGAGTAATGAGAGAGAACTCCTAAATATTGAAAAAAAAAACGAATTATCTAAGACATATTCACAGAGGAGAAAAATACAGCTTCCTACTAGTTAAAATCGAAAAGAAAGTGGATGGAAGAAGTGGTCCAGGAAGAAGAAAATGCTCATGATTGAAAAATGTAAGAGTCTGGACAGGCACGGACACATATTTGATACTAAGAACAGCTCAAGATGGAGAGCAATTTTCTGTAGTTATAACCAACCTTCAGAATTGGAGAAGGCACCTTAAGAAGAAGTTATTTAGATATAAAATAAATCTTTCTCCTTGCATAGATGATCTCTCCGTAGATGATTTAATTTTTTTTGGAAATAGTTTGGAAAAACATAACCACAACATAGTAAAAGTATTAGAAATTGCTCTATTGGTAGATATTTTATTTGTTAGCCATTTCTTATATATTTGTATATATGTTTTCTGTTCCTAATACTTTATAAGCAATTTTTTTATTATCGTTATGAGGTTATTGTATTTTTGTTCTACATCCATATTTCTTTCTATCTAATTTAGCTTCTTTTCTAATCTAGATTGAAAAAGATGTTTAATACTTGGTTGAAATAAAAGGTGCAATTTATATCTCTTCGTTTTGTACTGTGCAGTATTGTTTCTCTCACTTTCGGTGTTCTATTTGTAGTATTGTTTAAAAGTAGTATTGTTAGATTATTTTTTTACTCTGCAGTCTTGGCATTTAAATTTTGGTTTCTGTCCTATTATTATATAGTCTATGATCTACTTCTGTTGAAGTGAAGGTCGTTCCCAAGTGTATTTATGAATATCTTTATGTTGCAATTGGGTATTGATTATTTTTACAACAAAAAGTTGACATAACTCAATTAAGCTGTCCCCTG
The DNA here is from genome assembly GCA_918026665.1 of Diabrotica balteata. Classification (NCBI taxonomy): domain Eukaryota; kingdom Metazoa; phylum Arthropoda; class Insecta; order Coleoptera; family Chrysomelidae; genus Diabrotica; species Diabrotica balteata. The sequence goes on along the minus strand of OU898279.1, from coordinate 6,054,622 downwards.
AGACATTTTTAACTATTTCTCCATGCAGTCTTTCCACGTCATCGTCTTTTTGAGGACCTACTCTGGCATTTAGGTCTCCTAACAATATTATTTCTTGATGACTTTTTATTTCATTACAGATGTTTAATAACTGTTCATATAAGGAATCTTTAAACTTGTTGAATTTGAACATATTGTTTCGATGCCGTACAATGTGACAGTCATTGTCAAAATTCTTTTAGAGATGTACGCATAGTCTTATATATTTTTTTACGATTTTTTTATAAAAATTGAAACCTTTGATTTTTTTGAGAAAAATACATTTATTAAATGCATAAGTATACATAATTTGCATACTGTGTAGAAAACAAGAAAGCGGGAGCCACCAGCGATGCATGATAATTATTTTCAATAAATACAAAACTACAAACTTTAGAATTGTCTAATGGCAAAAAATCGTTTTAGTTTATTGTTATTACAGCATTAAAGGTGCTATAAATAACACCACAGCTTTCCGAACAAATAACAACCTAGGCAAATATATCAAAAACAACAAGAGCCAAAATAAAAAACAGTTACACAGTAGTGTGTATAAACTTAAATGTGGCGGCTGCCCAAAAACTTACATCGGTCAAACTGGTAGAAACTTTAATAAACGAATAGCAGAACATAAAAGGGTTTCAGTAATAAAAAAAACAGGTTCTACATACGCACTTAACCTTCTAGATTATAATCATTTTTTTAATGACGAATTTAAAATTCTTCACATTCAAAATAAAGGCTTTAAGCTATCCTTGTTAGAATCTATCGAAATCAACAAATTAAAAAACATAGATCTACTTCTGAATGACCAACTTGAGACAAATAGTTCTCCCCTCCTCAAACTATTTCATTAGAGTATATAAAGTGTAAAAGCATGCCAAAAATAGATCACTTGAGGAAGGCAATCAGCCGAAACAGCTGTAGTGATAAGGGGTTAAAATAAATTTTGTGGAAATTTGAAAACAAAGTTTTTAGTGTTTTATTGTTTATTATTAAATTATTCATTACAAGTAAACGTCTACAACTTGATCGTAAAAATGTACTTCATTGGATTTACTCAAAATACGAACGAATAAATTTAAATTTTAAATGTGGATAAGGGGTGAAATCTACATTCAAAGAATATTATAAAACATCCAATTATCGTCGTTTCTATTGTAGTTCACAGTTCGCACTCGTAGTGAATGTTCCCCGTTCTATTACCCAATGCGTCGCTACGCGTTGTCAATATCATATTCTCAAATTAACGCAATTCAAAATTTGGCTTATAACCCAGTCCATAATATATAGATATTTAAAATATACGCATGTTATAAACGGCAAAGAAAAGTTAACAGTTGATATTATTCTTGTCTTGGTGTTCTGCAAATTAATTTTATTGTTATTTTCGCTCATTAATTAGTTCATTTCATTCTTATTTTTATAAAAAAAAACTATCTAGTTTAGGTCACCTTAAACTTCTTAAAATGTTAAAGTTAATCTGGCCAAACCTCGATTGTAATTATGGCTATTTGAAACATGTGCAGAAGATTACATTGCCGCTAGCGATAAGCCGTTTTATTAAGTACCTATTTATTCTACGTAGCTATCTGATTTTTGAGAATCCATTAAATGTAATGTTACATTTTTGATGATCTAATGATTTCTGGGAATCCAATAAATGTAATGTTTAATTCGTATCGTTGTTGGAGATTACTTTCTCTTTACCTACCCTGATTAACTCATTAGAAACGAGTTCTCAGAGAGAAGTACGACTGGGTATATTTTAGTAGTGTAGTTTTTAATATAATCTTTTATTAGCTCTTACAAATGATAGATGCAGAATTAACGATTTCAAAATATCAAAATTTAATAGTTCCAGAACATTGAGTATTTTATCCCTGTGTGCGCAGGCAAGTAATGATAACGATATGCAGAGCCAGTTGAATTTAAATTAATTGTTGCTTTATAATCTATCTATCTACTCCTGTTTTCAAATTCAATGGTGAGATTTTCTACTAGTGTAAACTGAACGAAATGGGGGCGTTCAAAAAATACTTCTGATTTAAGCGAAATGATTAAAAGTACATAGATACAATGTATTAGAGAAACAATAATACTAAAGTATATTTAGACAGATATAAAAATTTGCAATGTAGAAAAGATAGTCTGCACACAATTTTCTTTAAGTACAACCACGATGACGAACTATGGAATTCTTTAATCTAAAAAAGTCATCCAGATTACTCATAATATACGAGAAGTGCTACTTAAACCTGCCTACAAAGAACAGGCAAAAATTCAAATGGCCAAAAAGAAAGATTTAGTATACTTATGCCATTCGGGTATGATATCAGAAGTCCACCACAGTTTTTATAAAAATATTTTGCTCAAGATAATATACGAGAAGAGAACAACTAACAGAAAATGTGTCTACACTTTTTACAATTTTTTCCGTGCAAAAGTGTTGTAGCTTTAAAATTCCTAATTTATTTAGCATTAATATTATTTTATTTAAATTTCTATTATTCGTTAATGTAAAATAGGCTAAAAAGCATGCAAAATCATAGTTAAATGTTAATTTTTCTTAAAACTTGTGTCTTATTTCACTGATATTAGCACAAAAATAAACAAATCGTCTTTATTTCGAAACTTACTTATTCTGACTTACTGCAGTCTTGCACTGAGAGTGCGATATAATCAATCTCCATAAGAAAGTTAAAGAATTAGCAGGGGTAGCAAAACAAAAAAACCTCAAGCTATTGGACAAACAATAGTGACATTTTAGTGAAGACGGAACAAAAATTAGCCAAATGGAAAGAGGAATTATTGCATGACCAGAGACAGGAAAATATATATGAAGATAATCAGAGTAAAGTCCATGAAAAATAATCAAGCTGTTGGTCCAGATGAAATAGCAAGTGAATTGCTAAAACTGGTCAGTTAAAAAAATAAAAATCTTTTAGTCCAACTACTGAACACAATCTATTCCACAGAAATCACTCCACGTGAAATACTGACATCAACATTTATTTGTCTACCAAAGAAAGTAAATGCCAAAGAATGCCTAAGTGATTATCGAACGATCAGTATAATGTCACATACCTCAAAAACCTTGCTAAAAATCATCCATAATAGAATACACGCTAAGCTGGAGATGGATATTAGTGATTCCAGTTTGTATTTCGGAATGGAGTGGGCACAAGAGAGGCACTATTTTCTTTTAACGTGCTGACCAAAAATGTTTGGATGTTAATTGAGATCTTAGTATGATTTATAGACTACAACAAGGCATTATGATAAGGTAAAACATGACCAATTATAGAAGTACTCAAAAACAAGAATCTGGATGTGAGGGATGTAACATTTTATCAAATTTATACTACAGGTAACGATCAAATGTGAAAATTGGAAGAGAAGTGTCAAAGAAGTGGAATAAGGAGAGGGTAAGGCAAGGTTGCATACTTTCGCCGTTATTGATTAATGCTTATTCTGAAGATATCATACAAGAGCTTTGGTAAACGAGACAGTCGGCATAAAAGTGAACGGAAGTTTAATTAACAACATTAGGTATGCCGACGATACAGTCATAATAGCCGACAACTTGGAAGACTTAGAAAGAATAATGAACAAAATATTAAGATATAGTGTAGAATACATACTCTCTCTTAACATAAAAAAAACCAAATTGATGAAAATTAGCAAGAACAACAATTCAAACGAAAAAGAGTAGGCGGCCAGCAGATTGAGAAAAATCAACAATTTAGATCTCTAAAACATAAGACTATAAATTCTGGTCCTAGAAGAAAATGCTGACAAATTTCTGTAAACATTTATTTAGTTTAGTAAAAATTTTTCAAATGTAAATCTGATTTTCTCTATCTTGTCCGGGCTAATAAAAATACCTGCTTATTCGCCCCAGCAAAATGATATACATGCATGGTGCGATAGGTGAACGCGAGAGGAAAAATAAAATATTTCCGTTTAGTTTTTTTTTCATTGTGCTTGCATTTTAGAATATTTATTATTCAGTGACTTATCCTGCACTATCCGAGTTGTCTGTATTTTAATAAATAATTTTGACTTTATGAAGTAACTTTCTATATTTTCTTATTTTAAATTTTTGTATAAAATATACCAAAATACAGTGTGTTCTTAAAGTTTATAAAAATATGCCCTTTGTTTTAAAAAAATTATCGATGGCGTCACATCTGCTAAAGTAGTGGGGGTAAAAGTTGTTTTTTTTTTCAAAACAAGGTAAAAAACAAAAATATATTATTTTATATTAATATGGTATGTTTTCAAGGTTATAACCTCAGTATCTATGGATGATTGTTTAATTAAATAATTTTGTAGTTGCGCTGATGATGTGTATTAATTAAATACACGAAACGTCTTCAATAAAAGGGAGTTGAAATGTGTGTGTATGTATTTTGGAATATCTAGACACCATTTGAATAATTTGAGTGACATGAAAAATGCGCTCCACTTAAATCACAAATCCTATATCCAATATTGAACTGCGGGGAGAATGATAAAATCATATCATGCAGAGCAATTCCTCTAAATCGCCTTACATTTATAGGTCTCGAACCTTACAATAAAACTTTTTATGGAAAAAGAAGTAGCTATCAGCTACTAAAAATTCTAGCAGGAGCATAAAAATGAAATCATACAGGGGTTATCTGTACAAAATCATAAAATATGACAAGAATTCAATATTTTATAAGCCTTAAGAGGAAACTGGATTAAATTTATGGAATGCATACATCCTTAGGCGTTGAATAGAATATTTCATTACAGATACTCGAATAAATCTTATATTATTCGTAATTTGAGATTTTCTGCTAGTGTTGGATTATTTACAATTTTTTTTACAAAATCCGTTTAAAATTATTATTTTCTATAGCAAACTTTTTATTGATACAATTTTATTTCGTCGTTTGTTTGAATTATAATATTTCGATTGTCAACTATAACATTTTTTGTCGATATCGGGGGAAATTTTCGACTGCAACTGGCAAATCAAATGATATAGAGTTTTAGATACGAAGATGAACAAAAAATATAATGCGATCAATATTTGACTCTTCAGAAAAAAGTTTAAGGTTGATCCGACAATTATTATTTGGTTATGATAGGTTAGGTTCATTGTATATAGTATACAAGGTTTGTTCAATTATCGTTACGAAGGACTTACTTTTTTGACTTCCGAAGGATTTCCCACTAAGACTGAACGTCTACGAAAAATTCTTCTAGAATTTTTTATGGGTCTCTGTACAAAGCAGGTGTAACATTTTTTCTTTTCTTCTTCTTCAGTGCCTCATTCGGTCCGGATGTTGGCAATCATCAAGGCTATCATAGGTTGTTGACTGCTTTGTGAAACAACTCGCGGAGGTCATCCTAAACCATTGTCGAGAGGTTTTTCAAGCACAAGATACGACGGCGTCCCGGTTCTCTCCTGCAAATACTTTACCCTGCATAATCGATAAGGAATTCGATATTTTTCTTCGTTTGGCATCACGTGGCGGAGGAACTTAAGCTTACGTTGTTTCACTAAATAAGCAGTTCTTTTTATTTTGTCAGGCGCTGTAGAACCTCAACGTTGGTGACATGCTACACATATGATATTTTTAGTATTCTTCTGTAGATCCTCATCTCGAAGGCTTTAATCTGATTTTCAGTAGCGCTTGCAGACTTCAACACCATATAGTAACACTGGAAGAATGTAGCACCTCACTATTCGCATCTTGGTTCTCAAACTGAGTCACTGTACCACTGATGTAGCACAGCATGGATCTCGACTTGATAAATGTAAACCGTGCCATTTTAATTCTGGATCTACTCTCTTGAGCGTAGTCCCATTGTGAGTTGAGAGTAGTTTCGAGGTAAGTAAACCTGTCGACTCTCTGGAATCTCTTCACTACCTGCCATTAGTGCCTCGGGATCTAAATTTGCACGGCTGACAACCATGAATTTTAGTTTTCTTAATATTCTAGCCTAGGTCTAGTTCGTATGTTACGCTCACAGTTTCCACTCTGTCTAGTAAGGCTTGTAGATCATTTAGGCTGGTTGCTAGTAACACAATGTTATCGTATAGCAGTTTTTTTTAATTAATTCACTGTTCACTCGGATTCCCATCTCTAGGTTTGTGAGGGCTTCAGTAAAAATTTTCTCAGAGTATATTATATTGGCAAGAGTCGGCGAAAGCACACAGCTTTGTCTTACTCTTCGCATGATCTTCACTTTGTCGGTCAGATGGTCTTCGACCTTGACTTGAGAATGCTATTTCTAGTCATTTAGTCCTTATAGTCTATTTATAATGATCTTAACCTCCGTTAGTCGCTATCGGTCTCACACACGACGACAGAATTATTATTATGGATTACAAATAACTGTTACTTTTCTATCGCACTTTCTGTACCTCTCCCTATCAACTAAACTCGTGTTAGTGTACATTCTTACCTTCCTAGGTACAGTTGTGTGAGTTTTATAGTTATTTTCGGTGCCAGACTCCGTAGCGACTAACGGTGTTGCTATTGCTTATTGCAGAACTTGCAGAACGGGTAAATATTTATCACCTTATTATTGCATTTTATCGGTAAGATTTTGTCAATTCTTATTTATAGATGTCCTTTGAAGCCGAACAACTTTGATTCCAAAGCTTGTTGGAATTAGGGACAATGGATCCTACCGACAATGAAAATTATTTTGACGATGAGGGAAGTGAAAGCGAAATCGATCAAACTAAGGAACGTGATGGTGGAAGTGAATCGGAATAACATGTGACAGATGAGGAAGAAGAAAGTGGACGTAATATCTTAGCGGTTATTGCAAAATATAGAGTTACTAGATGGAAAAAGGCTATTCCACCGTGAAATGTTAGAACAAAACAAGAAAATTACATAGTACGTAATAAAAACTATGTTGGTATTTTGAGAACGATATCCGAAGTGGAAATTAAAACGTCAATAAACTTACTTTAACCTTTAATTGTGGCTTATTACCATTTTAATACTAATTACTTTAAAATGCAACGAGAAAATAGCTTGATAACAATATTCACAATATATTGTTATACTAGTGTTTTTCATTTTGTATCTGTTTTTTTTTTCAGTAAAATATTTTCAAAATATTTTTCAGTTATTTCTATACACAATATAAAACATTTGTATGAATTTTATATTAAAAACTATTTTTTTTAATTGTCGGTCTCTGACACCGTAGCGACTCTTGATGCTCAGTTTTTCCTAGCGACTAACGGAGGTGTTAATTTCTTTTCATCAATCTACTTCTGGTGCTGACAATGGTCGAATGCTTGGCGTAGTCAATAAAACAAATATAGGACTTGTAGGTGAAACTGCTTCACGTGTACCATGGAATTGCGGAATTCCCAATTACATTTCACCGACATTTTCTAAACTGTTTAAATACGGGATGTTTTGAAATCGTTGTTTCTAGATGATCTAGTCTTGATTTATACAAATTTCAAAAATGTCTAAAATTTCAGATGTAATGATTGAATTTGTTATATCATGGTATAAAAGGTTATTTATTGGAACAAAAATTTGTGTAGGAAGAATACTGGGGAAAAAAATTTTTACATCAAATGAAATCAAGCTAGAATTTTTGGGCAATTGACAGGAATTATTGGCCAAGGAGTATGTTATGAAGTTTCCTGAGCAGTCAAAGTCAGAACGGCTAAAAAATACACGATCCGAAACATGATTTTATTATACTTTTTCTATAGTCTATGCACAAAAAAAAACTGGATCTTTAACTATTTTAAGCTATTATGTAAATTATCACCGGCTTTGAATGCGGCAGACACGTCGACAAAAAGTTTCGTGAATATTTTTGTTTAGCTGTAGAATCATGTAAAATCAATATGTTTTTCACCCTAATAAGAATATGTACCGGGTGGTCCAATAAGCCGATCTCTCGGTATATATCAGAAACTATTCATGTTATACCTTTAGGAAAAAAAATCCTTAGTAAAAGTGGCCAAGAGAAATCGCTGGAAATAACTTTCAAGATTCTGGATTGACCGCTAGGGGGCGTAACTGCGAAGAAAATTTTGAAAACCAGTTTTTTGGGAAATATGTCCAATTATACCAGTTTTAAATAAGTAAACTAGAAAGGGGCATAAATTCTGCACAAAGTTGTTCAAGTACTTTTTTCATTATTTTTTTCAAATAAAGGGTGGGGGAGAGTGGGAAAGTATTGTGGATAAATACCTATAACTTTGGTTTGGTCCAACCGATTTTAATGAAATTAGTGTCATTAGAAAGAGTGTGGATGAATTAATTCACATCTACTATAAAATACTTGCATTTAGTTTTCATAGTCGTAGGTAGAGGGGACTTTCAAATAAAAAAAATTAAAATTTGTTTTTCTTCAAAATTTTTAATGGAAACACCTATTTATTGTAAATTATAATGGAACTGGATTAAATTCGTAACAAAATGGCGCAAACCGCATGTTAATAGCTTTTATCGAACTCGAGATATGAATAAAAAACGCATAAACATAAGTTAGTATAGTATTGACACAACCTGTATTATAAATTACATAATCATGCAGAAGAATTCTTAATGTTGATACCTATTTTGTAAAAAATAGTTTTTTTGAAACTAAGTAGGCTACGACAATGAATTTGACGAGGAGTTCATATTGTTTATTTATTGACAGCAGTCAAAACATTGTTAAGAAGTGCTATATTATAATTCGAATTAAAGATTGCACTTTTTTCAATAGATATTAATATTGGTAATATTAGTAATTAATTATCAGTACAAATAATTCGTGATGAGTATATCAAATTGTATGATATGATTGGAGTTTATTTCGAATGTCACTAAAATGCCGCTATTGCCTCACGTATATATTTTGTAAGATATCGTGACAGGAGACATTATGGCAAATAAGGATTTGAAAGAAAGGCCAAAAGATTAAGAGAAACTGGTAGTTTTTTCGTCCTTGTTTTAAACGACGTAGTAGAGTTATGACCGAAGATAATTCAATCAATGTTCTTGCTTTAGTTCAACAGAATCCACATATAAGTAGTCCGAAATCTCTACTTCTTTGCACAATATCTCCTGCCAGGATATCTTACAGAATATTTACGTGAGGCAATAGCGCCATTTTGGTGATATTCGAAATAAACTCCAATCATATCATACAATTTGATTATACTCATCACGAATTATTAGTACTGATAATTAATTACTTATATTACCAATATTAATATCTATTGAAAAAAATGCAATTTTCAATTCGAATTATAATACATATAACACTTCTTAACTAATATTTTGATTGCTGTCAATAAATAAACAATACGAACTCCCTGTCAAATTCATTGTCGTAGCCTACTTAGTTTCGAAAAAACAATTTTTAATCATATGAAATAACAATGGTCAAAATAGGTATCAACATTAAGAGTTTTCTGCTATAAAAAATTTTGAAAGTACCTACTGACTTATTTTTTAATTTATTTTATAATACAGGGTGTGTCAATACTATACTTACTTATGTTTATGCGTTTTTATTCATATCTCGAGTTCGATAAAAGCTATTAACATGCGGTTTGCGCCATTTTGTTACGAATTTAATTCCAGTTCCATTATAATTTACAATAAATAGGTGTTTCCATTAAAAATTTTGAAGAAAAAACAAATTTTAATTTTTTCTTTTCGAAAGTACCCTCTACTACGATAATTAAAACTAAATGCAATTATTTTATAGTAGATATAAATTAATTCATCCATACTCTTTCTAATGACACTAATTTTGTTAAAATCGGTTGATCCAAACCAAAGTTATAGGTATTTATCCACAAATACTTTCCCACTCTCCCCACCCTTTATTTGAAAAAATAATGAAAAAAGTACTTGAACAACTTTGCTGCAGAATTTATGCCTCTTTCTAGTTTACTTATTTAACACTTGGCATAATTGGACATATTTCCCAAAAAACTGGTTTTCAAAATTTTCTTCGCAGGTTACGCCCCCTAGCGGTCAATCCAGAATCTTGAAAGTTATTTCCAGCGATTTCTCTTGGCCACTTTTACTAAGGAATTTTTTCTCCTAAAGTTATAACATGAATAGTTTCTGATATATAGCCGAGAGATCGGCTTATTGGACACCCGGTACAATATATATTATGAAACCTTTTCTATCATTATAACAATTTTCTCTGGCAAAAAGATTATTTGTCATCTACCATCTATACCTCTCTTCACACACACAAACTCTATATCAAAAGTAAAATGATTGTTCATAATGGATACCTTTTATAACAGGCTGTTTTGAATAAAATTCATATAAATAGCAGGACAAATGCGACAAAAGAATAGCTACATCATGATGCAAACTTCCAACAATTATATTATATTAAAAAACATTTAAAAGTCTAAGAAATATTTTATTCAATAATCTTTTTGCCTAATAAATATTAATGTAACTTTGCCGTATTTCTCATAATATTTGCTTAAATATTATAATTTTAATTAGTCAGTTGTTCAACTTCCGTAGAGGCCTCTGTACAGTTATTGATTTTTTAACGGATATACCATAATTTGGAGGATAGAAAGCAATAACCCTAAATTGATCTCAGTCAGTTGAAAGAAAAAAGTGAATGACCGTTAACGCGTTGCCGATATTTCTTTCTTTTGAAAACTGACAAAATGGCAAAGGGCAAAATTATCTTGTCCTGCAATCAACGGGCTTGAAATTTTTGCAAGCTGAATATAAACTTGTTCACGGTAGTAAATTTTATGGTTCCTCTCGTAATTTGCTACAGGACATTTAATTTTTATTTCCAAGCACTCTTTGGAGTTATTAGTAGCCACGTCTTAAATTTATTATAGTTAGTATAAAATATTGTAGTGATTCGGCATGGATCCAGAATCGTAGCTTGGAGAATACTCGTCTTGCACTTATATAAATGTATAAACGTTTTTTAAATATAAATTTACAAGTTTCATTATTAAGTAAAAATTAAAAATAACAAAATTAAAATTATGGATAAATTCCACAAGTCTTCAATTATCAACAAACAAAATCAAAGGATATGTTATTAAAAAAAAAGAAGTTATATCACTTCAGAATTAAAATTATTTCATAAAGAAATAAAATATATTGAGAAAATTAAATGTCTATAGAAAATGTCACACTGAGAGTGCAGTACGGGTAAGATACGGCAATGCTTTTCTTATGGAGAATAAACGCGCAGGGTTGTCGGTTTTCTCCAGCTGTTGATTGCTCATTGTCTCACAGGACCGGCTTGGATAAAATGCATCTGCCGGCAGTACGAGTAAAATATTTTATATCATGTATACGTATACAGTAGAATAAAAAGGCATTGATGAGTTATTGACAACGAAAACTATGAATTTTGCATATAAAACGTCAACATGAGATATACAATTGAATCATATTCATAAGAGTAACATTTGAACACCTCTTTACAAGAACAACATACAATAACTGTAGTTTTAATGTTTTACATAAAATAGAAAAAACCTACATAATTTCTAGGAAAGAATTTGGAAACTTGGAAATGATATTATTTATAGATATTATATATAATATTCAAATTTCCAATTCTTTCATAGAAATTAGATTTTTTCTATTGTATGTAAAATATTAAAAATACAGTTATGTTGTTTCTATAAATAGGTCTTCATTTCTTTTGTAAAACTTCTGCTACAAATTACCATCATTAACATAATCACCTAAATATGGCCATAAACTTGTTTGTCATAATTAGTATTTGATAAACTCCAAGCTTTCCCTATTTCACCCCTACCCATCCTAAGGATGGGTAGGGGGTGAAAGTGCTTTTGGAAAACGAAACTACACTTCAAAATTTAGTCCGAGTTTCAACAGAGAGCATGGAGTCCCATAAGTTTAAATCCGGTGAATTATTTAACGGTTGCGCTAAACTCGTAGTGTTAAATGTGTTGTGTTTTTTACAAAATACGGAACAACTTAATGTAAGTGCTGCTGTAAGACGTACTTCGTTGATGACTGGTGTTAGCGAAAGAAGCATTTACAATTTCAAAAAAGAAAAAGAACAGAGTGGAACGTTGAAATCGCCAAAAAAACGTAAAAAACGAGTGTGTCAATCAAATTCTAGAATATTCACATATGACGAGGGTGTAAGAAGTATTCTACGGAGAATTGTTCATTGTGAATTTTTCATGAAAAATTTGCCGCCATTCTTAAAGCATATACATAACTTCATACAAGGTAATGAGAATATACAGCCGTTGTCTCTTTCTACTTTATACAGACTTCTGAAAGATATTGGATTTGTTTATAAGAAACGTGGCCGAAGAAGCATCATGGTGGAGCGAGAGGATATTATTCATTGGCGCCATAATTATTTGAGAACTATACGACGTTTGCGAAAAGACCATTGCAATATCATATATTTGGACGAATCGTGGGTTAATGTTGGCCAATCTATAAATTACGAATGGTGCGATACTACGATACAAAACAGTCGTGATGCTTTTCTCAAAGGTTTAAGTACTGGCTTAAAAGCACCTACTAAACGAGGTCCACGATATGTTTTATTGCATGCAGGTTTTTCAGGAGGTTTCCTTCCTGGCACACAGCGTGTTTTTCTGGCAAAGAAAAATGATGGCGACTATCACGATGAAATGGATGCCGCATATTTTGAGTCGTGGTTTAAGGAGACATTAATATCAAATTTACCAAATAATGGTCGCAGGAATGTCATTGTAATGGACAATGCATCGTACCACTCCCGTAAAGAGAGATTCCCTAACAATTCCTGGAATAAAGCTGCAATCAAGGAATGGCTAGTGGAAAAAGACATTTTTTTCGAGGAGTGTTATTTGAAATACGAGCTATTAGAAGCAGCGCGTGCTTTTAAAGATCAATACGATAAGTATCATCTTGATGAGTATGCTTCACAACATAATGTTTATATTTTAAGGCTTCCTCCATATCACTGCGAATTGAATCCTATAGAAATGGTGTGGAACCAAGTTAAGCGATATGTAGGTACCCATAATACCACTTTTAAAAACGACGAGGTACGCCAGTTGATCGACGACGGTTTCGCACGCGTCACAGAGCAAAATTGGCGCAATTATGTCACTCATGTTGTTGAGAAAACGGAAACTGAGATGTGGACTGCGGACAACCTGCAAGATGACGTAGACCAATTGATAATACACGCGAATACAGGGAGAGTAGCGAAAGCGAATCCGACATCGAAATGCACGGTGCACGGAAATCGAGTTCCCGGAGGTTCCACCCTGTATATTTATAGCTATCAAGAAATGTAATTTAAAATATATTTGTTAGTTTAATAAAGTATAAATATAATATCATGTTAAATAACTTACACTATAAACCTTATACCTGCTCATCTGGTCAAGTGTGGGCAAGGAAAACCATTATCCCATATGGAATAACACAAGGTTTCGCTGAAAACTACCAGGTTGCTATGCCAAGGAACTAGGTAAACTTATGTTGTGTGTAAAAAATGCGAGACTGCATTATGTTTTAACAAGGACAAAAACTGCACTTCAGATTTCCACAAAAAAAAATTTCATAGTAGGTGTTAAAATTTCGCAGTGATTCAAGTGCGCAACTTGTTTTTTTAATAACATCGCCGGGATTAAAAAATGTGCAAAGCTTTTTCGATATTCCCGTTCCTGATAATTTTTCACATATTTACAAAAGAAAAGTTTTTCTTGGATATTGGGCTGGGTGCACGGAAATCGAGTTACCGGAGGTTCTACCCGGTATATTTATAGCTATCAAGAAATGTAATTTAAAATACATTTGTTAGTTTAATAAAGTATATAGTTTTATAATAAAATTCTCGCTAAAAACTTAAGGTCTTTTTATTCAAATTCATGCCTCTTGTTTGGCTTCTTGAAGGCAATTATTTTATCAATATATTATTTTATAATAAATAACAGAGCCGGCGTAGAGATCTGGGTACGGTTCTGTGACTACCACTTGGACCTGTTTGTATCGGCCAAGCACAAGGCGTGAAATCCAGCAATCCCCAAGTGGGGAGCAGATAATAAAACACTGACCCTTCTGTACAAGTCATTGATCAGGTCCAAACTAGATTAACGCTTGTATTATTTATGATTCAGCAAAACCATATATCATAAAACAACTCGATCTAGTACAAAATAGTGCTTTGCGAGCCCTACTAGCTGCCTTTTATATTAGTCCTACTGCAAGTTTACACTGTGAAGTTAGAGTCCCCTGGAATTCCAAGAAAACAACTTTTACTAGTATATGCGGCATCAATACAGGCAAATTCTATGAATCCTGTAAACCACTATGTGAATTCAAACCGTTTTAGGAATGTCTTTAAAACACATGCTAGGCTTGAACTTCCTTTTTATAAAAGGGTAAATAGATACCTCCAGATTTCCAGATACCTATTGTATATCAGATATTAACACTGTCCCATCTATCAATACCAAACTCTCCATATATAAAAAAGCAGATAACCATTCCAAAGCATTCTATCAATATGTACTCCAAAAACTCAAGACATGCAGTAACGATATTCTTATATTATATACCGATGCCTCTAAAACTATAGCTGATGGAGTGGGAGCAGCACTTATGTCTAATAAAACAAAAATATCAATGAAACTCCCTAAATTAACTTTTATTACATGTTAACTTTGAAAATGGGTCATCTCCTTTACAGAAAAATTCGGTTTCTAGGTCTTTTAAAATTAAAAAATATCTTTTAATAATATTCCTCGGTATATATAGTCAATCATAAAACCAAAAAATACATATAAAAAACAATTAGGTTTTTAATAGAAATAAAGATAAGAAGTTTTTTACCTCTCCTGTGAATTTTAAAAAAGTAGACGTGGCCCATTTCAAAATGAGCGATTAATTTAGATTCTGATCTAGTAATTTTTTATATTTCCAAATATTTCCTTTTCCCTCCTTCGAAAAATAACTTTTTGTTATATTAAACTAATTTATTTTGGAAGTTGTTTTCACAAAACGCTGTTCTCCAGACAAAAACCATATTTTTTAGAAGAAATATAAAACCGTCTCGCTATTTTTCACAAAGTCAACTTTCAACCCTCATCTACATCATGAATGCTTAAACGCTTACCTATCTTAACTTGGGGCGGAAGGGTAGAGGCAGTAGAACCGGCAGCGAGTTCGCTGGCGACGAATCCCAAAACCAAGACGGCTGCTGCCCCCGAATGCCCCCATCTATGGTTCATGGCGACAAGCAGCCGCTACTACAGGACCACCTCTCATTTCACCACTGGCGGATCATGAGGCTCATACGAATCTAAAAACATAATAATTGATTATAAAGGTCTTAAGTTAATTTTTATTAAAATAATATTTTTGACAAAATACATTATAAAGAGTAAATAAGGCGATTGATGCAGAAAGGAAGATTTACCATTTAACTTTTGTTTTGTATTGAGTCATTGACTCATATTAATTCTGCCTAAAAGGTTTCTGAGTTCCATATTCAGGAAAGGATTTAACTGCTTTATTAGTTACAGTAAAGTTTCAATATTCTAGGCAGTAAATTTGAAATGATTGATAATTGAGTTTTAACGAAACACTATTGCTAGTTTAGGCTATAAAAAACCAGCCTTAAAATAATTTAAGCCTATGTACCTACATCTACACACTCGGACGAGGAAGTGGAAACCTTTTATGACGACCTAGAAAATGCAGTAAAACTGGCGCCTACTACACACAACCTAGTAATGGGTGACTTTAATGCTAAGTTGGGATGTAAACTGGACGGGACGAAGTTGCAATAGGTCCGTACGGATTCGGACAAAAAAATGAAAAAGGCGAAATGTTTTTGGGTTTCTTGGTACGAAATAGCCCCTTTGCAATGAATAGCTTTTTCAAAAAAAGTCCCCAAAGTAAATGGACCTGGGCAAGTCCAGATGGAGTCACCAAAAATGAAATTGATTTTGTCTTAACCAACAACAAAGACATGGTCCATGATGTAACAGTTCTTAATAGCTGTTCAGTGGAAATGATCATAGAATGGTAAGAGCTTCATCGTGTTAAATCTCCAAAAACAAAGATACAAAATGATAACAAAAGCACACCTAATAGGATGGAATCCAATCGAAAACACCATGTCATTCGAAGGTGAAATTCTGATATGTCTAAAGACAACAAATATATACTACAAGAACTTAATAAAGCAGTGAGAAACGAAGTACGACTATATAACACAAAAAAGATTGTCTACAACGGTTGTCTAGGAAAATAAAATTTTAAAGGTGCTGAAGAGATGTCAAGCTCTAGGTAAGGAGAAGCTCGAGTTAAGCTCGCAGATCGAAATAGAAAAGTGGTAACAGTTAAAGATAAGATAATTAAGGTATGGAATTTTACACAGAATTATATGAGAAAGGGGTAAGAAACACGACATCAAGTTGAGAAAAGTCCAGAATGTGGGTTCAGAGGATATCCCAGAAATAACAATCGAAGAAGTCTCAAAGTCATTAAATCGAATGAAAAACAATAAAGCAGCTGGTGATGACCAAATAGTTATTGAGGCAGTTAAAGCAGGAGGAAAGACAGTATTAAAAGCGTTGACACAATTATATAACTTATGTCTTTCAAAAGAGATTACAATCAGTTAATAAGCTGTTATAGTAGTCATGCATAAAAAAGAAGATAATGAACTTAGAGCTAAAGAACTATAACCTATTAGCTTGTTATCTTACGTGTATAAGTTGTTTATGAAGATAATAGCTAATAGGTTGACATCAAAACTGGACTTCTATCAATTTTGCGAGCAAGCAGGATTTAGAGCTGGATATAGAACAAATGATCATTTGAAAACCATTAAGTCGTTAATTAAAGAAATCATTGAATATAATAGATCCCTGATACTTTTTGTCTACTTTGAAAAAGCATTTGATACGGTCAATCAAAGTAAAATGCTCCAAGCTCTAACACAATGAAGAATAGATCACCGATACATATCCCTCATCAGATACATCTATCAGCATGCTACAGTCTGTGTAAGACTTAATGAAGATACTGGGACCTTTCCTATTG